>JAMFTS010000011.1:0-502588 GCA_028095005.1 Rhynchospora pubera | reverse complement strand
TACATATCAAAAGACATATCATGTATTGAGAACACAGTGTATTTGGTACTTATCGTGAATAAAATGCTTAGAGATGTTCAATATCGTGTACCACTGTCTATCTAAGTACAATATTGTGTACCAATCGTCCATACAAATGCTACACAAGAATAATTATGATTTTGACACATATGTTCGTATATACACACACCGTTTTTTTACCGAGAAAACATCGCATTGTTAAATCAACTCCGGACCGTCATATTGAAAAAAACGCATTTTAAAAGCTTGATAAATAGATATCAATTTAATAGGCCCGAAATCAATTACGGATATTAATAACTGAGCTTGTATTGCAGAATAATTTCCATGATACATAAAGAACATACAAAACATTTTTGTACACATAATTACATATATATGCACAAACTTCTCTTTGATTGATTTTGTGAGGTAGGAGCAGAGGAAATAATTTTACGAAGAGACATGATTTAATATATATTTTTGTGAGTGGGCATGGCTGACCTAGGAGTAATTTTTCAAATTTCCATGAACTTTCATGTAATTTCTAAATAGACAAGAACGATTTAAAAAATATTATTATATATTTTTTTTGAAGGCCAAAATATATTATTATATTATACCTTTTAAAGAACCGAAAGATTATAATAATTGGCAAAAGATAAATCTCTGGGGGCTCGTCTGCAGGCATTTCCTCAAAAAAAAAAAAAAAAGAATAATGTCGTGTGGCTCACATTATGGAATGTAGGTTCTTCTCTGTATCTACCTTGGGTTGTTGGGCATCATCAATGTTCGGTTCTTTCATTTGCATTTATATATCTTACTTAAAAAAAAATAAATAAAGACCTTAGAAAAATACACACCAGGTGAAGTTTAAAATCTGTTCCTTTCCGAGTTCCGACAGCCACCTAACAGCTTTCCTTCTCATTCCTTTTGTACAATTTACCAAATATCATTATATCAACGAATAACATGTGCAATCTGCCGGAGTTTCATATGTACCCCGCAAACATAAAATATATCAAATATATTCCTTACAAAAATATAAAGAAAATAATCACTTGAGAATTATATAGACAAATTTGACAACTTCAAATGAACCTAAAATTTTTAAATTCTAACATTATAGAACAATCTATAATGTAGTAGACATATCATGTCTATATAAAAATGAGATATAGTACATGTTATTATTGTTTATCTCATGATTTGAATTTAATGGTTTACAATTAATATTCTTGACCCATCACTAAACAATATTTCATATAAATGTCACAATAAGTAATTGACTAGTAATTTCTTCTGAACCATAAAAATACCTTGATGCACTTACCGTACATATAAATGTCACAAATAAATAAACATCCATAATTGAAAAGGAAATACTGAAATATCATAGGACATCTGCTCTGTTTTCACAGTGCAAGGCTTAGCAATTTAAGATTTTGTGAGAATGAGGGATGCAAAATAAAAATATTTATGGCTTTAAAAATTAGATGGAATGATCATTGTGTTATAATCTCATACAGTGAACGTTTTTGCAGGTGCGCAGAAGATGTAAAACATGCAAATTTTATTCTCTTTTTCGTTCTTGAAAATATACATTTTCAAAATTTTCATACATAATTTTGCAGAGAACAACCGACAGCGGCGACAGGCAATATTGCGTTAGGTGGAAATCGCTTTTAATCATCTAATAAAAAAACAGAACTGTATTAATTGCAAATTGAGGACGTAGAGCAAAGTTCCGGTGCCACAAGTTTAAACTTTAGAGTGCCACAAAATGTGGTCAACTTTACTTTTTCACTAATATTGTAAAATTTAAAATTTAAATGTTGAATCTAGACCATTGATCTAATCCGTCGAGTGATGTATTTGTATAGTTTTAATAAAATTTTATTGATTTGATACTTAATCTAAAGATTAAACTATTAATGTATTATAATTAATCTATCATAATTAACTAGATTAGATCAAGTATTAGATCAACTTCAAATTTTATAAAATTTATATGAAATTGCATCACTCGTTAAAACAAACAAGATTAGCAATTTAGATTTGACATTTAAATTTTAAATTTTAAAATATTAATGAAAAAAGTAAAGTTGTGGTATTTGATGACATGATGTGGCACGGGACTTCAATCATTCCCGTATTTGTTAACTGATTTTTTTTTAAAAAAAAATTGCTTATATAAAAGTATACATTAATTACGTTGTCACTTGGCTAGTTGGCTGTTTCCCCGAGTCAACATAGCAAATCAATTAATATTAAATTTCTCTCACCCAACTACTGATCTCACATTCTCACTGAACCTCTCTCTCTGCATCTAGTGAAAGAAAATGGTGGGAAGCTCGCAGGAGCCATTGTTGGAGGTGTACTACGATAACTGTCCTGGTTGCATCCAGGACAAAAAAAATGAATGCGCCAGAGGAATCCCTTATCGAGAATTCTTTTTTGTTTGGCTTATCATGTTTGCTACAGGTCATAATTTCTTCCGCTTTCGTTTTTCTAATTTCTTCTTTTTGCTTATATCAAATTATCAATTATTTGAAGTAGGGATGCATGGATTTCTGTGTAATGGTTGGGAATGTTTTGTGAATACTTGCAATATATAGTCTAATCCCGCATTGTTGTTGGAAATTTAATTCCAAAAACTAAATTTCTTTTATAACATGGTCTGATTTAATTACCTCACTTCCATAATTTGGTGCAATTTTCTCTCCGGAAGAACAATTAATATGCAGGTAATGAAAATTGGATTGATTTTTATTGTATTGGAGCTTTAATTTTGGCTGTGTTCATCTTAAAAATATAATAATATAGCAAAGAACTATAGACTTTCCAGCTTTATAAATCATTATTTGTTTTTTTCTACAGCCTAAGATAAACATGGGATGCTTTGCTTAGTATCCCATTTTACCTATAATCCTTCTTCAACTGCAGAAGTGTTTTCCTTAATAATATGATTTGTGGTTTTGACAAGGGACAATATGAGAATGCCTAATTAGGGAACTTCTAGTGCTGACATATATATTGCTGGTCACATTTTAAAATTTTTACTACGTATTATTTCTGCTGAGGTTTCTTGGCAGTTCACTGTATGATGTTAGTTAGTGTTGAAATCTTCTCCAATAATTCAATTTGATGCTGTGTCTATCACTATAACAATTAATTGATATGCAATCATTTTCTTGATAGTTGAACATGTGTACGTGATGAAATGTTCGGATTTTTAATTATACCGCTTTAAAGTCCTTTTCCTGGCATTAAATATGTGATAAGCCCACTGACTCGTCCAAAATAGTTACTACTCTGAAAATCCGTTGTGTGGTTCCAGCATGATTGTACTAACTAGCTATCCACATATTATGCACCAATTGTGCACCAGCTTGATCACGATTAGAGTTGAATCTCTTTAACAAGCCAATATATCACAAAATTATTTCTGTACGGCTAGCCTTATGTTTAATTGTTGCATGTTTCAGTTTTGCCGGTAGCATGCTTGTTCCCCTTCTTATATTTCATGGTATGTAAAATACATTGTAATGCGCTTTAAATGAATGAATTGTTATAGCTAGTGCTCTTGTATATATAATTATTACAACCCTGTTTTCCTTAATTTTAGATCAGAGACTTGAAAATTGCCAAAAGAGTGGAAGATATTGGGTTTTATGCTGGCTTTGTGGGTGAGTTCTGAGACCAGGTTCCATCTGCTGAGCAGTTCTATTTTTTAACTGCTCGAGTGCTAACATTTATCGAGTTTTCAACAAGCAGAGGCATAAGTTGTAATTATAGAACTATTCAAACAAAATACAATTCCCAAAAGCTTTTTTCATGTTTAAATTGTTTTATATTTAGGCGCCTCATTTATGCTTGGAAGAGCTCTAACCTCAACAGTCTGGGGAATAATAGCTGACCGTTATGGAAGGAAGCCAGTAATGGTTATTGGTACTATTACGGTGTAAGTAATCACACTACCGTAAAAGAGATTAACATTGAAAGATCTGTTTTCCAAACTCCCAATTAGCAAAACTTACCATAAACTATTTTGTCAGAACCACAGAGAAAAAAAGTCCATATATTCAGGATTTTTGGAGCTGCAACTAGGAGTCCATTAAGGTCTGATCAGTTTATAATTAGTCAGATTGGGTGCTAATAGTTAGTTGGGTCTTGGTCCATTGGGTTTCAAATTACTCAAATCAGGATGCAAGAGTTTTGTATTCGAGCTTCAGTTCAGACGCTAACCACTGTATTTCTTTTATAGTTGTATTTAAAGTTTTTTTTTCGTATTAATTGCTGCTTTTATTTTAATTTTCAGGATAATATTCAACACTTTGTTTGGTTTGAGTGTGAATTATTGGATGGCTATTATTACACGATTCCTACTAGGTGCTCTCAATGGCTTGATTGGCCCAATCAAGGTACTATTTTTTTCAACTGTAATAACTTCACCTAGTAATTTTAACCAATAGATGTAGATAAGATGTAACAGTATTTATTTATTATTTTTCAGGCATATGCAATAGAAGTTTGCAACAAGGAACACCAAGCGCTTGGAATATCACTTGTAAAATATGCTAAATAAGCTTGTTCAAATTTCTCTTAGATTTATCCTAATTTTTCTTAACTTTTTTACAAATCTTTTTTTTTTTTCTTTTTAAGGCCAGCTCAGCATGGGGAGTTGCTTTGGTTATGGGTCCCGCAATTGGAGGATATCTTTCACAGGTGAAAGCTTATATCACATATATAATATTTTACTTCTGTTAAGTCTGTGAATTAACTGTTTGTATTGATAACTTCATTCAGCCTGCAGAGAAGTTTCCGAATGTTTTTTCTACGGTACCCTTATTCAACTGGTAAAGTATAGATTGTTGCTCTCTTACTTGCTCTTTCTCATTTCAATTAATTTAATTTAATTTTGATGTTTGTTCTCTCTAATTAATGTGGAATTGTTAATTTTAGGTTCCCATACTTCTTACCTTGCCTTTGCATAAGCTTAATTGCTGTTGCCGCACTAATAGGCTGCATCTGGCTTCCGGTATGTAAATTTGGATTGATTTCATAAATGATCCCCCAAATTACCAAATTTTTTCTTACCGTGTAAATAGAAATGCATTCATCATATATCTTATCCTTGAAAAGATAAAAGAACAATAATATAAATACCCATACACCCAACATACACTTTGTATGAAAATGTCCCAATTATCTGTTTTCCTCATTTATGTAAAGAAAAGCATTGTCGGTGTACCGTGGCCATTTTTATGATGTAAGCTGAATTAGCATCTTTTAGGAGTGTGATATCATTATTGTTGTATTTGTCCTAGAAATTTCTCATTTTGTATTGTACTTCAGAAAAAAATTCTCTCTTTTTATTGGGCATCCAAGGTATTTGAAGAACTTCAGGATTATACATAAAACTTCCTTTAACAGGAAACATTGCATACTCATGGAATTGATAAACAAGTAGAGTCCATCGAGGCTTCAACAGAAAGTAACAAAAAGGAAACAATGGGGCCCTCACCACCAAAGCAGAATTTGCTGAAGAACTGGCCGCTGATGTCATCAATCCTCCTGTTCTGCATTTTTTCTCTGGATGACATGGCTTTTACTGAGGTTGCATTTTAGATTAATTGGATGTTATACACATTTTAATATGATTTAATTTGCTTATATCAACAATTTTTATAACAGATTTTTTCCTTATGGGCTGAAAGTGACAAAAGATTTGGGGGGCTTAGTTTTCCATCTGAGGATACGGGCCAAGTCTTTGTAGTATCAGGTAGTTGCAATAAATTTACAGTAATGCCCCTAGTCTGGTAGAATGCATATGGTACCATCTTACTGGCTTCTTATCAAGCTGAAAAACCACCGCAATCCTGAATTATGCAAGAACAAAAATAACATAAAAGGGTAAAAGAGTCCAACTAGTGCATACTCATTAAATACCCATACTGTATACCAGCGACTTATCCAATATGTTGTGCATAATGTACCAATAGCTGATTCTAATTAAGCAGTACATATAACCAGCATGCCACTTATAATCGTCTTCAAATTTCTCTGTCTATTTCTTATTCTAGGTTTCAGTCTCCTGCTAGTCCAGCTCTTTATTTATGCACGATTAAATAGACTCCTGGGACCCATCATTTTAGCACGCATCTGTGCAGTAAAATTCTTTTATCTTTATTTTTCAGTCAATTTTTTTCAGCGTTATTTTCCCTCGAATAACTAACATATTTCCACCTACTATTGCAGGCTTTGTCAATACCCTTGCTTTTTGGGTTTCCTTTCATGACATACCTATCGGGACCTATTCTCTCAGTTGTTGTCAATTGTGCATCTCTGCTGAAGAACATACTATCTGTTAGTAAATCTTTACTAAATCCTACTCTAAATTTTTGCATCAAGTTAACCTATAGTCGTGTCAACAGTAAAATTTCCACAAACAGGGACTAACTCTAGAATGTGTAATATTTACCATATTAACACCACATTTGAGATACTACTAAAATTGGTAGAGTTTGTGTCAATATTTTTTAATTATAAGGGAGTTCTGTGAAATGTTTTGTTTAGATTTTGCCAATTGTTTTAACCTCATTCATTCCTGGTGACATACCAGTTTATTTATTTATTTTGGTTTTTGACCTTCCTCATTTGAGTTACTTTACCTTGTTTGGTAAGATTCTCGTGTTGTCAATGAATGAGATTAATATTATTTAACAAAATTTTCCATTTCACATTCATTCTTGCTTAATCATAATAATTAATTTTCTGAACAAATTTAGGTGACTATAGTCAATGGCACATTCATTCTTCAAAACAATGCTGTGGTTAGTACAATATTGTAAATTATCACTCCAAATTCATTTCACATTTCTTTTTGCATACAATTGAAACTTCTTATGCACTTACTGACACAGCCTCAAGACCAAAGAGGAGCAGCAAATGGGATTTCCATAACTGCCATGTCTCTTTTCAAAGCAGTCGCACCAGCTGCTGCTGGTGCTATGTCAGTAACTATAAACCTAAAATAAACTTTACTTTTATTGCGATAATAGTATCAAAATTTGGTTTTGGTCCCTATTAAATTGTGGCTACTAATTCTCTCTATTGGATGTCAAAATATCATCAAATTAGTCCCAGAAATTGTGAAATTTGTCATTCTGGACTGAGAAGGGCTATAAATGAGCTTTGTTCAGTTTATATGTTTGTTCTATCAATCAGTTTATCTCTAAATAAGTACACATCTACACCCTTCCCTTCTTATTTACATAATAATGAATAATAATCCAAAACTGCAACTTTCAAAATTGAAATTATATATTTGTGTAAAAATTAGCATGGATCTATTAATACGTAATTACTATTTTTTTACAAAATAATATTGTTACTTTTGTTACATGATTACGTCATCTATAAACTCGATCGAATGATTTAATCGCAGATTCTCCTGGGCACAAAAGCGTCAGCAAGCAGCCTTCTTACCAGGTACTGAGCACTGACTAATCATTAGTTAATATGTTCATAGATTAGATTTTTGTATGTGTTTGTTGAGCAATGAGCATGTATGCGTCACGACCAAAATATTATCTTCCAGCAGCAAAAGGTAACTTGAAGAAGAGTACAAAATTTAATCCAGAACGAGATTTGGGTCTTGAGCCATGTCTTTTTTGCCCAAAAAGAAAAGAATAAGAAAGATAAAACTAATCCATTGTAGCACATGTACAGGTGATCAGATGGTTTTCTTCATTCTGAGTGTCGTGGAGCTGATAGGACTTATTTGGACATTTAGACCATTTCTTGGGCTTCCAGAAAAATAAATACTTGCCTTTGGGAACAATGTCTCATTGCAAGGAATTGAAGTCCTTTTTTTTTTTTTTTCTTTTTCCTCTCTTTTTTCCCCAGTCTTCTACGCTCTTATATTTTGTTGGACAGCTCCCAAAAAAATAGTACAGGTATAGTAACCATTTTGATTCGTTTTTTGAGGATATTGTAAAAAAATATTAATTTGAATAGTATAAGAAGAGTAATTATTAATTAAAAAACAATAATCAAACTAGTGTCATAACTAATTCCACTGTATAATATGTTAGAACCCAGGAAATGCATGTCGTATAATATGCATAGCCCAAAAAAGAGAGAAATTGCCCAAGGGCTGTTCCAAAATAAAGAAAAGGAGATGGAGTAAAAATGTAAAATTTAAGATGACATAAAATGACAATTATGCAGGGAAATAAATTCATTTTTATTTTTCTTTTAGGATTAAATGTTTTCCTTTTGTTCATTTCTGATTAATAGAAAGGCCACTCGGACAAGAATTTCTTCGTACGTGTCAGATCAAAATAATATTCTTCTTGTGACGTGTCACGTGCGTTTATTCAACGCTTTGTTGGAATACCCAAAAAAAAAAAAAGTAAGGAAAAAATAAATGAACAAAACACACTGTACTCCTATAGCCTTTGTGGCGGTATACGTCCAAAATTTTTTTGCGAATACATTCCTAATACATAATTTTATTCAAAAGTAATATTTGCCTATGAAGAATAATTATGTTAAATTTAGGATCCAAAGCCAAAAGCGAACTTTCGGAAATTTCGACGACAAAGACATGCACTCTCATGAAATACACAGACATAATATCGTAATTTATTATAATTATAGGATAAAAACTAAAATATGCAGGCGCAAAAAGCTCTCTAGACAAAATTATTTCCCACAAAAGAAAAGAGAGAACCGAGTGGCACTGTCCAAAGTCTGTTTTTTCTTTTTCTCTTTTCAAGTGAGAATCAGAGCTCAGAAACTCCGAACAAAAGAGCAAGAGCTTAGAAGAAATCGTGGAAATGGGGAGAGACGATGTGAAGAGAAGGGTTGCGTTTGGATGATACTTGCTTTACTGAGGTACATTTTTTTATTATATTTTGTGCACCATATCTAATTTGGATAATGCTTAATAAGTAATTTTGGACTAATTAAATACTATTTTAATTGGTTGTGATGAATATTTTCTAATAAACAATTTTTTTTTCTGGGTCAGTCATTAATAGAATGATATTTTTAATTTCTTTCTTTACTTGGAATGAAAAAATGATAGTACTAGTGTATTTTTTTAAAAAAAATTTGTTGGACGTCTATTATATGCCAAATCTATATATTCGGCCTAAGTGTTTTCATAGGGTGTAAAAAAAAAATTTCTTGACTGCAATTTTATCAATTTGCCTTAAAATTCTTGTCAATGAATTTAATAGTATAAACTTTTATTGTCTTCTGTAAATTCATAAAATAGAAAAGACATTGATTTTGCAGTTGAAAAGACTTCGGAGCTGAGTAGCTCCCATAAAAACAATCGAAAAATAGGAGTTTAAAAAAGAACATTACGGCATAAGCTCTGAGCCTCTTCCCAACAAATAAGAGGCATTTTATTCCAACTTGGAGCCGAGTACCACTGGGAGCAGTATCCAACAGTCAAGTCAGAAGCTCCTCGAGTCTCGTCCCATAAATATGACAACAATTAAAGAGATTAAAAAAAATCCTTAGATAAACGACACTAAAATTGTTACTAATTCTAAAAATAATTTATGTAATTATTTGAAATTCAATACCATATATCTACAAAATTTTGAATGCACATAGAAACACCATGCAATAAATATTCAATTCATCCTATATAAATTAACAATCCTGCATGTATTGTATGAAGCAAAGTCATCCTAAGCCCTTCATTACCTCTCTCTCTCTCTCTCTCGAATATAGGAGATGGATGAATCTGGTCAGGTGGAGAAGGTTGACGTGGGGTCAGATAGAGGACTATGTCTATATGGCACTGCCGAAGAGGTCGAAGGATGCAAATAATAATATATCTCTCATGGGTTTTACATAATTTCTGTAATGATTCAAAGATCATAATCTCTCCAATTGATTTGCAATTTTCAGAAAGAAAAGCAAGAAGCAGAGAGTTTAAACAAGCAGGAGATAAAAATGATTCAAAGACAGATAGATTTGCTGCAAGAAAAAAATAGAAAATTGCAAGAGGAAAGAGATAATGCGGTTAAAGAAGTTGAAGAATTATCTAATAGTTCTGGTTGTGGATCATATGCTGCGTTCTCTGAGTTTTTGTTGTTAGAGCTTCAACAGGCAACTGAGAACTTCAGCAATTTACATAAGATTGGGGAAGGAAGTTTTGGTTGTGTCTACAAAGGCTTTTTGCGCAAAACTATGGTTGCTATAAAGATGCTGCATCCTCAAAGACTACAAGGCAGGACAGAATTTGAACAGGAGGTAACTTCATTAAAACCAACCAGTCACATGACTTGGTATGAATATGTCAATGCAAAAGGAAAAAAAAATGAATAATTATTTTAGATGATATAGCAAAAGAATTACTTAGGATGTCAAACCAATGTTAGTTTTCTAACAATTGAAATAGCTTATCTAGACTAACTCATGTTTTTATTATTTGGCACTAATAGGTTGCTATCGTAAGCAAAATCAGACACCCCAACCTTGTTACCCTTATCGGAGTATGCTCCGAAAAGTTAGCTCTTATCTACGAGTATTTACCTAATGGCAGCCTTGAAGATCGACTTGCATGCCAAGGTGGTACTCCACCACTCACATGGCAGGTGCGAACACGTATCATAGGTGAAATCTGCTGTGCTCTCTTGTTCCTTCACTCAAACAACCCCAATCCAATTGTCCATGGAGACCTCAAGCCAGGAAAGATTCTCCTAGATGCCAACATGGTTAGTAAGCTCACTGACTTTGGCAACAAAAACACCTTTGTGTACCACATCGAACACCCTAGGGGAACATTTGCCTACGTGGACCCAGAATTTCCGAGTAGCGGAGAACTAACTGTAAAATCTGATGTATACTCGTTTGGTATAATCGTCCTTCAACTATTAACCGGGAAACCTCCATTAAACATAGCAGCTGATGTGGAGGATGCCATTAAGGGGGATTCCCTGCATTTGATTATAGATGACTCGGCTGGAAAGTGGCCCTTTGTACAAGCCGTGCAATTGGCCAATCTTGGGCTGCGATGTGCTCAAATCCACAGGAGGAAACACGCCAATTTGGAGAGTGAATGGAAGCTGCTTGAATCCTTGATGAAGGCTGCTTCATTATCAGTGTCACCACGTTTCAAATCACAACTTGATGACAAAGGCATACCTTCGTACTTCATATGTCCTATTTTCCAGGTATGATTTGTTGAATCTCCTTTATTATTGATCAAATTATTCCTGGTGGGATTTTATCGAACAGTTAGTATGCATAACTAGCGATGAGGAACTAATCAGGATCTGAATGTAGGAAATACTTGCATTAACATTAACTGTAGTATTAACATTTCATTACGGACTTTTTCCAAAATAAAATCATCAATTTTAGCCGATAATAAAATCTTGTTGATCACAACTTTTAATAAGATATAGGAGCATATAAATCGGAGAGAAGAGTGTTACCCAAACACAAGAAGCCCAAAGTGTTTTCGTTTATTCGGTACACCTGATTGGGAGGTGGAATCAACCTGGAATTTGATGAAACTATCCCACGAAACAACACAGACCCTCTGCATCAGCATCGTCTTTCCCGTTTCCTTTTTTCCACTGTTCTCTCACTGTCGAATTCAGCCCAATTCCAACATAACTGTGGGCTGCTCCTCTACTGAAGGCCCCATAAATTCCGCCGAGCCAATATCCATTTGTAGGAATACCCACATATCCGATTGTCCACGGAAATTTGGTTTTATCATGAGCAGAAGACAAATACCTTTCTCTTGGGGGTAAAACAGTAAAACTGTTAGAACAGTTTTTTTTTGTTTTAACATTTTGTACATGTTACATATTGTTATGAGTATATAGTAAATATTATAAATTTTAAAATAATCATAAATAAGGCTTTAGAACATATTTTTGCTGACAACTTATTCTTTTTTGGTGGTAAAAAAATTTACGTATTTAATTTTCAGGAGGTAATGAAAGACCCTCACATTGCAGCAGATGGTTATACATATGAAGCTGAAGCCATTAAAGCTTGGCTCGAAAGCGGCCACCATACATCACCCATGACAAACTTGCCCCTCCCCCACCCTGAACTTACACCAAATTATGCCCTCCGTTCTGTCATTCAAGAATGGCTTCTCAAGCACCCGTAATGGTACTGATATTATTACCATGGTTGGATTGCTTAAACTTCTGGTCAGGTAAAGCGCAAATTTCAGATTTTATGTGCTCGGGGGTAGGATCTGTGAATTGATACTGTGCCAAAATGGTAATGTACTTAGACAATTATTTCTCAGACTAGAGAAGACTGGAAGATGCACACATAATTACAACAAAAACATGGCCTCCTAGTAGAAAATATATAATTACCTCACTGGTTATACAAAGACCATCAAGTTATGCCCTCAAGAAATAAGAATAGCATCATTCTGCTTCAGATGATGTGATGAAGATTATACAAAGCAGTCAATAGTCATAACACGCTAAACAGTGAGTACTCGCCCCAAGTTCTGAACTCAATACAAAATAAAATTCAAAGTTGTTCAAATAAAATAAAGCAACATAAAAAAAGATAATTTTGGTCAAATGTATAACTGCCTCAACTTTTTCAGTGCATGGTAGTGCAAACCTGGCATGCTAAGTGCACTGTAGTTTCAATTCCTAACATTGGCATACAGCGTGCAAGAGGGAATTTTTCAAGTGGAAACTTTGTACCTGAACTTCTTAAACTCCCAAATTTACTCCAATATTGTTTTTCTTTGTACGTACCTTCTCAAGCTATATATATATCAATTGGTCCGTTATAGAGATTATGACTAACTACACAGCTAATACACCACAAGATTTATCATGCATTTCCGCACTATTTCAGAGTAGCCAACTTGCAGAAACTGAATATATAGGTAAGAAAGACCCAAGAAATTTAAAAGTAAAAATGATGTTTTTTTTTGGAGAAACTAGGCAGTGGCTACCTAGTGTACAGAAAACCAGTAGGAGCAACTAAAAGACCAAATGATTGTTGCCCTCTCTTTAATCTAAAAGTTCTGAAATTCAGAGTTTAGTTCAATCAATATATTGTTGAAGACGACACTAACACCAATAGCTCAGATATAAATTGAAATATAAATTAGATAAAAAAGAAACAAAATTGGAAGTTCAGATTAATTTGAAATTAAAAACTACATATGCAAGATAAGAAAATAAATAAACTTATCAGAAACAATTGTTGAGGCCTTCAGTGAAACAATTGGTATTCCAACACAATGAGTTCTCTAGAGCCCAGAAAAAGGAATAGGATCTGATTAGAATCACTTTTTTTAACACAGGATTTCATTTCATTAGAAATTTTCAGATCAAAATGGATGGATTTGAGGTCATTTGACCGGAATTTCCATATCATTAGACCCAACAAAATCCTCAGAAAACTATTTTCTAGTGAAATGAATTGAAATGAAATCCCATTGTAAAAAAAAACGACATTCTGAACAGGGCCTTAGGGTTTAGGATCCAGTAATCCAGGTCAAGAATTAAAGCATTTCTCTCTCTCTCTCTCTCTCTCGCTCTTTGTATAGATCAATTATCTTTTTCAGGCTTCAACAAAGAACATAGATTTCCGATTTCTGTTCTTATACCATTTCATTCATCACTAGGTCATAAAGCTTGCAAAAATTGGAGTTAAGAATACTAAGAAGTAAGAACAAGTGAAGGACTAAAACTAAAGAGAAAATGAAGGTTAGTTAAACTAGCAAACACAATAATAGGTAGCAAAAGTTTACTTCTTGCAAAATCAAAAGATCAAGTGCCAATCTGAGAGGTAATACAAGGAATAAAAGCATCAGAGAGATTCCCATTTTGACTAGATCATCATTCCCCCAAAGGAAGTACTGAGTCCCTGTCTACTTTTCTCCTCACTTGCCTTTTTATTATTCCTCTAGCAAGATATTCACAAAATACTATTTCTAATACAAAAGTATAACTTTTCAAATGAAAATCTTGCACTGGAACTTTCTAAAATTACAAAAGTTCACTGGAATGTACTATATCTTTACATACATACATTGTAAAGCTACATATATGTACATATTTGTTTCTCTATTTAATACTCAATGCTAGTGACTATGACTAGCAACACAAAGCTATTACAAAACAAGAGTTACCATCCACTTCCATACTATTTCAGAGTAGCCAAATCTCAGAAAGTGAAAATTAGTTATGAAAGATCCAAAAAATGAAATTGTTTTCATATCAGTATATGTTATACACTTATACTCCACTTCCATACTAGTATTCTATCAGAACAGAAATTCTTTACATGGTTGGATATAAAACTTTTTAGTAAAAAAAAAAAATTCTTTCATTAGAATAGAAGGATAGATGTTTACTGACAAAAAGGTTGTTGTTAACCTAGCACCAGTAACTTCGATATAAAATTGAGGCTTAAAATTAACAAGAAATAAAAACAAAAAAAATGAAATTCAATTTGAAACACAAAAAATACATATCCATTATAACAAAACAAATAAATTTATCAGAAACAATTGTTGAGGCCTTCAGTAAAATAATTTGGTATGTCAACATGCTATGTTCTCTGGAGCCCAGAAAAATTGCATTCACATGACAAGGGTTTAGAGTTAGGGTTTAGGTCTGATAATCTGGATCCAGAATAAAGCAGATACAAATCTCATCTCATTCTCTAGAAACAACAAACACATTGCTCCAGAAAAACATATGCTTAGTCATTTAGGGGCCATTTGAATCATCTAAGAATAAAATTAGGATTAGATATTCGGAATAAAAAATATTATTCCTCAAATCTTCTCCATCCGGGAAAAACCAAGTTTTCAAGCTTCAACGGAGAACATAGATTTCAGATTTCCGTTCTTATACCATTTCCTTCATCATTAGGCCGAGAAATTTGCAAAATTTTAAAAAACAACAAGTAGTCCAAACTTACTTTTTGCAAAATCAAAAGATGAATGTGAAAGAATAGGAATAAAAAGCATGAGGAGATTCCCATAGGAATAAAAAATACTCAAAGGAAGTACTGAGTCCCTGTTTACATTTCTCATCACTTGCTTTTATTTTTGTAGCAAAACACTCTGTAGCAACAAAAAAGAGAAGAAGGCCTCAAACACGTTGTACAGATGTAGCTATTAAAATTCGCGAGAAAATAAATACCTGGAGCGAGGAAATCGAATTAGAAGAAACAAGCCCGCCGTCTAAGATTCGACAGAGTGGTGGTCCTGGCTCCTGAGAGTCAGTGAGACAGCGAGCAGATTGGCGTTTCTGGGTTTAGGGTTTCAATCTATGAGAGAATGAGAGATAACTAGATAAGAGGTCGGAACTTGGACGGAGAGAGAAGATGCGAGGGTATTTTCGTCAATATTTATGCACACAAGAAAATTTGGATATGTAGAAAGGATGATTTATTACAATATTACGTAATAAAAGTGGTAATTTGTGATTAAATTGAATTTAGCTGCGGAAGATATTAATGAACTTATGTAAAAATGCATAATTTACTTTATAATTTCATATAAAGCAATTTTTCTGATTAAATTGAATTTAGGGTCTGCTTCAGAAATTTTAAAAGGAGAGGAGGTGAAATGAAGACAAAAATCCTAATCCATGTGGACAGATTTTATGCCGAGACATCACTGATGCAAAGGTTCTGAGCTCGTTTCAAGCATCAAGGTCGTTACAATAGGCTTAATTTACTTTGTTATTTTCATGTATAGTCGGTAATCTATGAAAAATTATAAATAGCAAGTTTTTAAAAAACGTCGTTTAAACACCGTGTTTTCGAAAAATAACGATATTTTGTAGCCAACCGCACAAATGTCACAAAAAATGATAAAATAACGTAACGCGTCATTTACATTTTTTCGCTAATTAAACGTAAAAAAAATTGCGTTTTTTCGCCTATTAAACGTGTACATATCAAAAGACATATCATGTATTGAGAACACAGTGTATTTGGTACTTATCGTGAATAAAATGCTTAGAGATGTTCAATATCGTGTACCACTGTCTATCTAAGTACAATATTGTGTACCAATCGTCCATACAAATGCTACACAAGAATAATTATGATTTTGACACATATGTTCGTATATACACACACCGTTTTTTTACCGAGAAAACATCGCATTGTTAAATCAACTCCGGACCGTCATATTGAAAAAAACGCATTTTAAAAGCTTGATAAATAGATATCAATTTAATAGGCCCGAAATCAATTACGGATATTAATAACTGAGCTTGTATTGCAGAATAATTTCCATGATACATAAAGAACATACAAAACATTTTTGTACACATAATTACATATATATGCACAAACTTCTCTTTGATTGATTTTGTGAGGTAGGAGCAGAGGAAATAATTTTACGAAGAGACATGATTTAATATATATTTTTGTGAGTGGGCATGGCTGACCTAGGAGTAATTTTTCAAATTTCCATGAACTTTCATGTAATTTCTAAATAGACAAGAACGATTTAAAAAATATTATTATATATTTTTTTTGAAGGCCAAAATATATTATTATATTATACCTTTTAAAGAACCGAAAGATTATAATAATTGGCAAAAGATAAATCTCTGGGGGCTCGTCTGCAGGCATTTCCTCAAAAAAAAAAAAAAAAGAATAATGTCGTGTGGCTCACATTATGGAATGTAGGTTCTTCTCTGTATCTACCTTGGGTTGTTGGGCATCATCAATGTTCGGTTCTTTCATTTGCATTTATATATCTTACTTAAAAAAAAATAAATAAAGACCTTAGAAAAATACACACCAGGTGAAGTTTAAAATCTGTTCCTTTCCGAGTTCCGACAGCCACCTAACAGCTTTCCTTCTCATTCCTTTTGTACAATTTACCAAATATCATTATATCAACGAATAACATGTGCAATCTGCCGGAGTTTCATATGTACCCCGCAAACATAAAATATATCAAATATATTCCTTACAAAAATATAAAGAAAATAATCACTTGAGAATTATATAGACAAATTTGACAACTTCAAATGAACCTAAAATTTTTAAATTCTAACATTATAGAACAATCTATAATGTAGTAGACATATCATGTCTATATAAAAATGAGATATAGTACATGTTATTATTGTTTATCTCATGATTTGAATTTAATGGTTTACAATTAATATTCTTGACCCATCACTAAACAATATTTCATATAAATGTCACAATAAGTAATTGACTAGTAATTTCTTCTGAACCATAAAAATACCTTGATGCACTTACCGTACATATAAATGTCACAAATAAATAAACATCCATAATTGAAAAGGAAATACTGAAATATCATAGGACATCTGCTCTGTTTTCACAGTGCAAGGCTTAGCAATTTAAGATTTTGTGAGAATGAGGGATGCAAAATAAAAATATTTATGGCTTTAAAAATTAGATGGAATGATCATTGTGTTATAATCTCATACAGTGAACGTTTTTGCAGGTGCGCAGAAGATGTAAAACATGCAAATTTTATTCTCTTTTTCGTTCTTGAAAATATACATTTTCAAAATTTTCATACATAATTTTGCAGAGAACAACCGACAGCGGCGACAGGCAATATTGCGTTAGGTGGAAATCGCTTTTAATCATCTAATAAAAAAACAGAACTGTATTAATTGCAAATTGAGGACGTAGAGCAAAGTTCCGGTGCCACAAGTTTAAACTTTAGAGTGCCACAAAATGTGGTCAACTTTACTTTTTCACTAATATTGTAAAATTTAAAATTTAAATGTTGAATCTAGACCATTGATCTAATCCGTCGAGTGATGTATTTGTATAGTTTTAATAAAATTTTATTGATTTGATACTTAATCTAAAGATTAAACTATTAATGTATTATAATTAATCTATCATAATTAACTAGATTAGATCAAGTATTAGATCAACTTCAAATTTTATAAAATTTATATGAAATTGCATCACTCGTTAAAACAAACAAGATTAGCAATTTAGATTTGACATTTAAATTTTAAATTTTAAAATATTAATGAAAAAAGTAAAGTTGTGGTATTTGATGACATGATGTGGCACGGGACTTCAATCATTCCCGTATTTGTTAACTGATTTTTTTTTAAAAAAAAATTGCTTATATAAAAGTATACATTAATTACGTTGTCACTTGGCTAGTTGGCTGTTTCCCCGAGTCAACATAGCAAATCAATTAATATTAAATTTCTCTCACCCAACTACTGATCTCACATTCTCACTGAACCTCTCTCTCTGCATCTAGTGAAAGAAAATGGTGGGAAGCTCGCAGGAGCCATTGTTGGAGGTGTACTACGATAACTGTCCTGGTTGCATCCAGGACAAAAAAAATGAATGCGCCAGAGGAATCCCTTATCGAGAATTCTTTTTTGTTTGGCTTATCATGTTTGCTACAGGTCATAATTTCTTCCGCTTTCGTTTTTCTAATTTCTTCTTTTTGCTTATATCAAATTATCAATTATTTGAAGTAGGGATGCATGGATTTCTGTGTAATGGTTGGGAATGTTTTGTGAATACTTGCAATATATAGTCTAATCCCGCATTGTTGTTGGAAATTTAATTCCAAAAACTAAATTTCTTTTATAACATGGTCTGATTTAATTACCTCACTTCCATAATTTGGTGCAATTTTCTCTCCGGAAGAACAATTAATATGCAGGTAATGAAAATTGGATTGATTTTTATTGTATTGGAGCTTTAATTTTGGCTGTGTTCATCTTAAAAATATAATAATATAGCAAAGAACTATAGACTTTCCAGCTTTATAAATCATTATTTGTTTTTTTCTACAGCCTAAGATAAACATGGGATGCTTTGCTTAGTATCCCATTTTACCTATAATCCTTCTTCAACTGCAGAAGTGTTTTCCTTAATAATATGATTTGTGGTTTTGACAAGGGACAATATGAGAATGCCTAATTAGGGAACTTCTAGTGCTGACATATATATTGCTGGTCACATTTTAAAATTTTTACTACGTATTATTTCTGCTGAGGTTTCTTGGCAGTTCACTGTATGATGTTAGTTAGTGTTGAAATCTTCTCCAATAATTCAATTTGATGCTGTGTCTATCACTATAACAATTAATTGATATGCAATCATTTTCTTGATAGTTGAACATGTGTACGTGATGAAATGTTCGGATTTTTAATTATACCGCTTTAAAGTCCTTTTCCTGGCATTAAATATGTGATAAGCCCACTGACTCGTCCAAAATAGTTACTACTCTGAAAATCCGTTGTGTGGTTCCAGCATGATTGTACTAACTAGCTATCCACATATTATGCACCAATTGTGCACCAGCTTGATCACGATTAGAGTTGAATCTCTTTAACAAGCCAATATATCACAAAATTATTTCTGTACGGCTAGCCTTATGTTTAATTGTTGCATGTTTCAGTTTTGCCGGTAGCATGCTTGTTCCCCTTCTTATATTTCATGGTATGTAAAATACATTGTAATGCGCTTTAAATGAATGAATTGTTATAGCTAGTGCTCTTGTATATATAATTATTACAACCCTGTTTTCCTTAATTTTAGATCAGAGACTTGAAAATTGCCAAAAGAGTGGAAGATATTGGGTTTTATGCTGGCTTTGTGGGTGAGTTCTGAGACCAGGTTCCATCTGCTGAGCAGTTCTATTTTTTAACTGCTCGAGTGCTAACATTTATCGAGTTTTCAACAAGCAGAGGCATAAGTTGTAATTATAGAACTATTCAAACAAAATACAATTCCCAAAAGCTTTTTTCATGTTTAAATTGTTTTATATTTAGGCGCCTCATTTATGCTTGGAAGAGCTCTAACCTCAACAGTCTGGGGAATAATAGCTGACCGTTATGGAAGGAAGCCAGTAATGGTTATTGGTACTATTACGGTGTAAGTAATCACACTACCGTAAAAGAGATTAACATTGAAAGATCTGTTTTCCAAACTCCCAATTAGCAAAACTTACCATAAACTATTTTGTCAGAACCACAGAGAAAAAAAGTCCATATATTCAGGATTTTTGGAGCTGCAACTAGGAGTCCATTAAGGTCTGATCAGTTTATAATTAGTCAGATTGGGTGCTAATAGTTAGTTGGGTCTTGGTCCATTGGGTTTCAAATTACTCAAATCAGGATGCAAGAGTTTTGTATTCGAGCTTCAGTTCAGACGCTAACCACTGTATTTCTTTTATAGTTGTATTTAAAGTTTTTTTTTCGTATTAATTGCTGCTTTTATTTTAATTTTCAGGATAATATTCAACACTTTGTTTGGTTTGAGTGTGAATTATTGGATGGCTATTATTACACGATTCCTACTAGGTGCTCTCAATGGCTTGATTGGCCCAATCAAGGTACTATTTTTTTCAACTGTAATAACTTCACCTAGTAATTTTAACCAATAGATGTAGATAAGATGTAACAGTATTTATTTATTATTTTTCAGGCATATGCAATAGAAGTTTGCAACAAGGAACACCAAGCGCTTGGAATATCACTTGTAAAATATGCTAAATAAGCTTGTTCAAATTTCTCTTAGATTTATCCTAATTTTTCTTAACTTTTTTACAAATCTTTTTTTTTTTTCTTTTTAAGGCCAGCTCAGCATGGGGAGTTGCTTTGGTTATGGGTCCCGCAATTGGAGGATATCTTTCACAGGTGAAAGCTTATATCACATATATAATATTTTACTTCTGTTAAGTCTGTGAATTAACTGTTTGTATTGATAACTTCATTCAGCCTGCAGAGAAGTTTCCGAATGTTTTTTCTACGGTACCCTTATTCAACTGGTAAAGTATAGATTGTTGCTCTCTTACTTGCTCTTTCTCATTTCAATTAATTTAATTTAATTTTGATGTTTGTTCTCTCTAATTAATGTGGAATTGTTAATTTTAGGTTCCCATACTTCTTACCTTGCCTTTGCATAAGCTTAATTGCTGTTGCCGCACTAATAGGCTGCATCTGGCTTCCGGTATGTAAATTTGGATTGATTTCATAAATGATCCCCCAAATTACCAAATTTTTTCTTACCGTGTAAATAGAAATGCATTCATCATATATCTTATCCTTGAAAAGATAAAAGAACAATAATATAAATACCCATACACCCAACATACACTTTGTATGAAAATGTCCCAATTATCTGTTTTCCTCATTTATGTAAAGAAAAGCATTGTCGGTGTACCGTGGCCATTTTTATGATGTAAGCTGAATTAGCATCTTTTAGGAGTGTGATATCATTATTGTTGTATTTGTCCTAGAAATTTCTCATTTTGTATTGTACTTCAGAAAAAAATTCTCTCTTTTTATTGGGCATCCAAGGTATTTGAAGAACTTCAGGATTATACATAAAACTTCCTTTAACAGGAAACATTGCATACTCATGGAATTGATAAACAAGTAGAGTCCATCGAGGCTTCAACAGAAAGTAACAAAAAGGAAACAATGGGGCCCTCACCACCAAAGCAGAATTTGCTGAAGAACTGGCCGCTGATGTCATCAATCCTCCTGTTCTGCATTTTTTCTCTGGATGACATGGCTTTTACTGAGGTTGCATTTTAGATTAATTGGATGTTATACACATTTTAATATGATTTAATTTGCTTATATCAACAATTTTTATAACAGATTTTTTCCTTATGGGCTGAAAGTGACAAAAGATTTGGGGGGCTTAGTTTTCCATCTGAGGATACGGGCCAAGTCTTTGTAGTATCAGGTAGTTGCAATAAATTTACAGTAATGCCCCTAGTCTGGTAGAATGCATATGGTACCATCTTACTGGCTTCTTATCAAGCTGAAAAACCACCGCAATCCTGAATTATGCAAGAACAAAAATAACATAAAAGGGTAAAAGAGTCCAACTAGTGCATACTCATTAAATACCCATACTGTATACCAGCGACTTATCCAATATGTTGTGCATAATGTACCAATAGCTGATTCTAATTAAGCAGTACATATAACCAGCATGCCACTTATAATCGTCTTCAAATTTCTCTGTCTATTTCTTATTCTAGGTTTCAGTCTCCTGCTAGTCCAGCTCTTTATTTATGCACGATTAAATAGACTCCTGGGACCCATCATTTTAGCACGCATCTGTGCAGTAAAATTCTTTTATCTTTATTTTTCAGTCAATTTTTTTCAGCGTTATTTTCCCTCGAATAACTAACATATTTCCACCTACTATTGCAGGCTTTGTCAATACCCTTGCTTTTTGGGTTTCCTTTCATGACATACCTATCGGGACCTATTCTCTCAGTTGTTGTCAATTGTGCATCTCTGCTGAAGAACATACTATCTGTTAGTAAATCTTTACTAAATCCTACTCTAAATTTTTGCATCAAGTTAACCTATAGTCGTGTCAACAGTAAAATTTCCACAAACAGGGACTAACTCTAGAATGTGTAATATTTACCATATTAACACCACATTTGAGATACTACTAAAATTGGTAGAGTTTGTGTCAATATTTTTTAATTATAAGGGAGTTCTGTGAAATGTTTTGTTTAGATTTTGCCAATTGTTTTAACCTCATTCATTCCTGGTGACATACCAGTTTATTTATTTATTTTGGTTTTTGACCTTCCTCATTTGAGTTACTTTACCTTGTTTGGTAAGATTCTCGTGTTGTCAATGAATGAGATTAATATTATTTAACAAAATTTTCCATTTCACATTCATTCTTGCTTAATCATAATAATTAATTTTCTGAACAAATTTAGGTGACTATAGTCAATGGCACATTCATTCTTCAAAACAATGCTGTGGTTAGTACAATATTGTAAATTATCACTCCAAATTCATTTCACATTTCTTTTTGCATACAATTGAAACTTCTTATGCACTTACTGACACAGCCTCAAGACCAAAGAGGAGCAGCAAATGGGATTTCCATAACTGCCATGTCTCTTTTCAAAGCAGTCGCACCAGCTGCTGCTGGTGCTATGTCAGTAACTATAAACCTAAAATAAACTTTACTTTTATTGCGATAATAGTATCAAAATTTGGTTTTGGTCCCTATTAAATTGTGGCTACTAATTCTCTCTATTGGATGTCAAAATATCATCAAATTAGTCCCAGAAATTGTGAAATTTGTCATTCTGGACTGAGAAGGGCTATAAATGAGCTTTGTTCAGTTTATATGTTTGTTCTATCAATCAGTTTATCTCTAAATAAGTACACATCTACACCCTTCCCTTCTTATTTACATAATAATGAATAATAATCCAAAACTGCAACTTTCAAAATTGAAATTATATATTTGTGTAAAAATTAGCATGGATCTATTAATACGTAATTACTATTTTTTTACAAAATAATATTGTTACTTTTGTTACATGATTACGTCATCTATAAACTCGATCGAATGATTTAATCGCAGATTCTCCTGGGCACAAAAGCGTCAGCAAGCAGCCTTCTTACCAGGTACTGAGCACTGACTAATCATTAGTTAATATGTTCATAGATTAGATTTTTGTATGTGTTTGTTGAGCAATGAGCATGTATGCGTCACGACCAAAATATTATCTTCCAGCAGCAAAAGGTAACTTGAAGAAGAGTACAAAATTTAATCCAGAACGAGATTTGGGTCTTGAGCCATGTCTTTTTTGCCCAAAAAGAAAAGAATAAGAAAGATAAAACTAATCCATTGTAGCACATGTACAGGTGATCAGATGGTTTTCTTCATTCTGAGTGTCGTGGAGCTGATAGGACTTATTTGGACATTTAGACCATTTCTTGGGCTTCCAGAAAAATAAATACTTGCCTTTGGGAACAATGTCTCATTGCAAGGAATTGAAGTCCTTTTTTTTTTTTTTCTTTTTCCTCTCTTTTTTCCCCAGTCTTCTACGCTCTTATATTTTGTTGGACAGCTCCCAAAAAAATAGTACAGGTATAGTAACCATTTTGATTCGTTTTTTGAGGATATTGTAAAAAAATATTAATTTGAATAGTATAAGAAGAGTAATTATTAATTAAAAAACAATAATCAAACTAGTGTCATAACTAATTCCACTGTATAATATGTTAGAACCCAGGAAATGCATGTCGTATAATATGCATAGCCCAAAAAAGAGAGAAATTGCCCAAGGGCTGTTCCAAAATAAAGAAAAGGAGATGGAGTAAAAATGTAAAATTTAAGATGACATAAAATGACAATTATGCAGGGAAATAAATTCATTTTTATTTTTCTTTTAGGATTAAATGTTTTCCTTTTGTTCATTTCTGATTAATAGAAAGGCCACTCGGACAAGAATTTCTTCGTACGTGTCAGATCAAAATAATATTCTTCTTGTGACGTGTCACGTGCGTTTATTCAACGCTTTGTTGGAATACCCAAAAAAAAAAAAAGTAAGGAAAAAATAAATGAACAAAACACACTGTACTCCTATAGCCTTTGTGGCGGTATACGTCCAAAATTTTTTTGCGAATACATTCCTAATACATAATTTTATTCAAAAGTAATATTTGCCTATGAAGAATAATTATGTTAAATTTAGGATCCAAAGCCAAAAGCGAACTTTCGGAAATTTCGACGACAAAGACATGCACTCTCATGAAATACACAGACATAATATCGTAATTTATTATAATTATAGGATAAAAACTAAAATATGCAGGCGCAAAAAGCTCTCTAGACAAAATTATTTCCCACAAAAGAAAAGAGAGAACCGAGTGGCACTGTCCAAAGTCTGTTTTTTCTTTTTCTCTTTTCAAGTGAGAATCAGAGCT
This sequence comes from Rhynchospora pubera, assembly GCA_028095005.1. Classification (NCBI taxonomy): domain Eukaryota; kingdom Viridiplantae; phylum Streptophyta; class Magnoliopsida; order Poales; family Cyperaceae; genus Rhynchospora; species Rhynchospora pubera. The sequence continues at coordinate 477,848 of JAMFTS010000011.1, read as the reverse complement.
CAGAAACTCCGAACAAAAGAGCAAGAGCTTAGAAGAAATCGTGGAAATGGGGAGAGACGATGTGAAGAGAAGGGTTGCGTTTGTGTTGATCGATGGTATAGGCGATGTTTCAATCCCCAAATTCGGATACAAAACCCCTCTCCAAGTGGCGAAAACCCCCAATTTGGATGCGATCGCCTCTTCTGGGGTTAACGGGTTGATGGATCCAGTCGAACCCGGATTGGCTTGTGGAAGCGACACTGCGCACCTCTCTTTGCTTGGGTACGATCCGAGAGTGTACTATCGAGGTAGAGGTGCTTTCGAATCAATGGGAGCTGGGTTGGCCATGTCTCCTGGCGACATTGCTTTTAAGGTGAGATTTCTTAGAGAAACATTTGGTGAAATAGTTAGTGTGTTGAACTTGAACTTGAACTTGCTAATTTGTTCAGAAAAGAGGGTGTTTCTTCTAATTAACTGTTAATATTGCTGCTATATTGTTTAATTAAACCTGAAAGTGACTTATTTCTTCTTTGCAACATACTGGTATTTTCCTGCCAGTCTTCCTTATGCTTTGAATTATTATAATGTAACATACTGGTATTCTACTATCAGTCAAATTTTGCAACATTGGATGAGAATACGGGGATAGTGGTTAGTAGGAGGGCTGATCGGCACTTTGAGGTGGAAGGCCCCATTCTCTGTGCTGCTTTGGATGGATTGAAACTACCTTCTTTCCCTGATTATGAAGTGAGAGTCAGGTACATCTCTGTGTTGGATATGATTTCTAGTGTTAGGGGCTTTACTAAGAGAAAAAGTTAAAGGTTATTTTATTTTTTTTTGTACTAATTTATTGTCTGCTACACTCTTGCATGCAACATTAATATCTAAATACCTGTGGATTAAATTTGTTTTATAAATATAGGTTAGCCCATATGGGGTATGATTGTATCTTTTAAATGAAAATACACCTATTCCATGGGACACGTCAAACGTGTCATGATTCCAATGATGATCAATCAACTGTAGCTTGCTTTATACATGTGAAATACTGTGTGTCCATTAAAAATATTACTGTTTCTTCTAATGTATATTGATGCATCTTCACTGGAGTTTAAATTATAGCACTTCTTGTGATAAAATTTCAGGTATGCTACTGAGCACAGATGTGGAGTGGTTGTAAAGGGGCCAAAATTGAGTGGAAATATATCAGGTACAGATCCATTAAAGGACAACCGCTTACTGCTGAAAGCCCAACCACTGGATGATTCATTTGAGGCTAAAAATACTGCTGAGGTGATAAATGAACTATCAAAGGAGATAACCAAAATATTGAAATCTCATCCTATAAATAAGAAAAGAGAAGAGGAAGGGAAAAATATTGCCAATGTGGTGCTACTACGAGGTTGTGGTATTAGGATTGAGGTTAGCTTTTTTTTTATGTTATTTCCTAGGGTCCCTTTTCCTAAACCCAAAATGCCCTATTAAATATCTTCCAATGTTTTGAGAGGTGACCAAATTAAGTACCCACTATTTGGTTTTGTTTATATATAATTTAAATAAAACATGAGCGGTATAGTTTAGTTAGTTTCAGAAAAGGAAATGGAAGCAATGTAGAGCTAGTAAAAATAATTTTTTTCTTGTTTAAATTACTCCAAAGTTTAATGAGAGAGATATCTGTTTTGCATTGTTATCTTCTTAATTAACGAAAAAAGAATGAAATTTGAGGAATTGGAAATGCAGCTGGAAAAACAATATCAGAAGGAAATATGTATGATTTGCAAAGGAATACATGAAAATAAAAATTAGAAGAATTACAAATGATGGGACTTTGGAAGAATGAATACTTTTTTCTTTTATTTTTAAATATCACAGTTTATCTAAACTAGAACAATACATCAACAAATCAGGTTCCTTCCTTTGGGAAAAACCATGGTTTGGCCCCCTGCATGGTGGCTCCCACAAAGATCATAGCTGGGCTGGGTCTCTCTCTGGGCATAGACATTCTTGAAACACCTGGGGCCACTGGAGATTACCGTACACTTCTGACTTCCAAGGCCAAATCAATCGCAAGTGCACTTACAGCTCCTTCGCAACCACCACCGCGAGTATTTGTACCTGGAGAGGAGGAATTCAAGCCGGGACGGGTGGAAGGATATGACTTTGGTTTTCTCCACATAAAGGTACGGCATATAATATATTAATTACTTTGGTTGACTAATGGTAAACAGAAACTTGTAATGTTAAGTGGAAGGTCTCTCAAAAGAAATGGAGACTGGTTATAATGGAAATCATTGTTTTAAACAGATTTCATTTTTTTCATTTAATATTTTTGAAGGTAAGGCAATACTGATTCTAGTGTGGATGTGGTGTAATAGTTCCGGGGAACGTTCCCTGTAATTTTTCTCAGCTTGAATTTATTGATAGATTTAGATCTCTTGGCAAAGCACCCATAGATGTATGAGGACCTTCATGAGATGAGATAGGCCATGGTGCTTAGCAAAGCACCCATAGTCCATAGATGCTTTGCTGAGCGTACCCTTTGCCTCAATTTTTTATCCTCCAACTGCAGCTCACGATAAAATGAATAATTATTTTATTTTTTTTTTTGTTTTGGGTTTCCTAAAAATGGCATTGGTTTCCCCCTATCTAATAAACATTCATAAAATGTAAAACTGGAATTTTTAAGCATATTTGGGGTTTGGTGGATTGGATGGGTTTGGATCTCAAAATTCGAGATTTGAAACTGAAGTACAGGAGAAATGGTGGTTTGCAAAGAACCATTGTCCATCTCAACATTAATTATGGGAATAAATCAAAGCTAGATTATGTATCACTGTTGAAATTTAACGTCATGTGAATAAAAGTAGGTTGTCCTATCATACATTGATCCAATGTAAAGGTTACAGTTAAAGTACTTCTTTTTATCTTTGCAGGTAGTATTTGAGATTTCAATAATTGACTCAAAGTTATAGTTGGGACTTGGTTTTAGTTTTCTTAGTACAACATCAACTTTTTGCAAGCACATAAAAGACATGGGCTATATGTGATTTATGGATACATTAAAACTTATTCTATAAATTTCTTATCATTTGGAATTAGAGTACAGGCAAATAATGAATGGTATGATATATATAGTATTTGTTGCTTATATTAACTTTCTTTGCTCTTCCATTTAAAGGCAATTGATGATGCGGGTCATGACAAGGCAACAATACTCAAAGTACGTGGTCTGGAAGCTGTTGACCAAGCTGTTGGTCAACTCGCAAAGCTTCTCTGGCAAGCAGAAGCTTCTGGAAGCTTTCAATACTACCTTTGTGTAACTGGAGACCACTCCACTCCAGTAGAATACGGCGACCACAGCTTTGAGCCGGTACCTTTTGCCTTGTGCAGGTTAGGAGACTTTGTTGGTTCAATTGGAGAGGAAACTTTGAATGCAATCTCACTCGAGGATTTCCCACTTCCTTCGGTTGCAGCTGGTGAGGATCTAGCTGAGACAGTGCAGATAACTGAGGTGAAGTACAGTCCTGGTACTTTAGTGTCGTATAGTGGTGATTCTGTGAGTGAATTTAGTGAAATTGCTGCTGCCAGAGGTTGTCTGGGGAGATTCCCAGGAAGTGAGATGATGGGAGTGATAAAGAAATATATGAAAACGAAAAACGAGTGAGTCAATTTTGTAATAATAGGCGGTATCACTATAACTAACAAGTGAATAATAATTGAGAAGAAAGGTTGTTTTGTAGTTTTTATTGTTTATTTTACTTACATTTGTGCAGTTATGGGCCACATTTACTGGTATCTATTGGGCTTGTTTTTAATGACAATTAGGCCTGATTATCTAATTGGATAACCTTTGTTTATTACTTTTGTCTCTTCTAATTTGGTTCATTTAATATTTTAGTGATGTTATTATTGGTTTTAGGTTTTAGACTAGTAAAATAATGCACGTTAACCTCACCAACTAGGATGAGAGTTGTGGAAGGCAACTACATTTTCCCGGAAATTAGTTTGAAATAATGATTAGGTTGTTCCACCCTTGTTTTAGGTTGGCTGGAACAGTTGATTACTTCTTTATTCACTGGTTTATCCATCTATTGATGGAATTTCGAGGTTGAAATTGTCAATTAAATAACTAAAAATTATCATGTCCGTTACTAATGCTCCAAATTAGTTAAATTTAAGTCTTGATCATATCGAAATTAATGTGCTGGTGTGTGAGTGCGGAATTACATGACATTTAAATAATTTGAGCGTATCAAATAAATAACCAATTAATTCCCGTCAACCTAAGTTTTTATATAATCTGGATGACATCGTCCACATAATAAATTTAGAGTCCAATTAATTTACAGGCATGAAACCTATAAATTTTGATATCTCGAGTCTCGACTCAACCAGTTAATCAAGTACCCATAAAACTATCATCTGGTCCAGTAGATATCAGACATCCCTTTCTTTCTTCTGTTACAATTGAATAATTAGGCTAAGGAAGATTATAATAATTAATGTCACAAACAAGTTGATTAGGCAACTAAAGTTGTTGATCTGGTCGCACCACGAATCCACAAGGGATGAGGTTGGCCGTTGGCTATTTGTTTTATATAACTGATTTTAAAAAGAGTTATTTGAAGTGTGGAAGGTTCATACAAGGGAAAGCAAGAAATATTCTTCCTTCATGTATCTTATCTATTCTTGCCTAGTTGACATGTTTATATTTTGATAGAGACTAACTAATGATCCTATTAAAGTTGTGGGGAATAATATTTGGGCAAATGATTCCTGTATTATAATATAGAACAATCATATGACATATTTTTTCTTTTTAAACGGATATAATGCAAGTCAAATGTACATGTGCTGTGAATGTTGAAAACTTCAACTAATAATTTAAAATGCCTACTTGAAAAATTGATGGGCAAGGTAATATTGAAAATCAAATTTATTTGTAAATTATGATTTACAAAGTTTCAAACTATATCATATTAAAAATTGAAATTAGGTAAATCTTTATTATATTAATTTTTGTCCAGTAACTAATTGTTTTTATCGATGACTGTTAACTAAATTGCTTTTTAACTTGACTAATTTTATAAAAAAAATCTATTCAAATAATATTTAATATTAGAGAAATGCTAGTGTCTAATATATTGGACGGATGGGTCCGTCCAATACGATCGTTTTCACATTTTTAAATTGCAAACGACCGATCCGAACCATTCAATATGTTCTACATATTGAAAACTTATAAGAACCCAATTTTTATATATTTTTTGAATTATTTTTTACTTATTTTTGTTATTTTGAAAAATTCATGATATACAAGTTCTAGATCGCCCAATAATAACGATTTTCTAAAATACAAAAAAAAAATAGTAAAAAATTTTGAAAAAAAATATAAAAATTAGTTTCTTATAAGTTTTCAATATGAAGAACATATTGAACGGTTCGGATCGGTCGTTTGTAATTTAAAAATGTGAAAAAGATCGTATTGGACGGACCTCATCCGTCCAATATATTGGACTCTAGCATTTCTATTAATGAGAATTATGTATACGTAATAACTTTTTACATTAGCAATTACAGTGTTGGTTTGTTAAAATTTGGTTTGTCAAATAATATATCGACAATCACTGTTTGATTAGTCAAATAATTAAGTTAACTATGCCCGGAACAATATGCAATGAAATAATATTTATATATATAATACGCTATAGTTTCTAAAACAAAAATTTTGAAAGAAAGTTGCGCATATAGCGATATTGTTCAAGAAAAGGTAACATTAAAAATAAATAGGGAAAAAAGGACATATATGCATTATTTTACAATTATTATATGAAATGGATATATAGATGTAGAAAAAAGCATACTGAACTACATAAATTCTTGAAATGGAATGCTGTCGTGTCGACGTTTCTACAGTAGAAGAAATTCTGATGATGGTGGATCTTAGAAAATATGCAACTTTCCTTTATTTTTTTTTTTTAGTGTTTACTTTGAACCCACCATAGTTTTTTTTTTTTTTTTGATGAAAAGTTGAAAACCCACCATAGTGACCGAACCGTGGAAGCGAGAATGCCTTCAGCGTTTTCTCTTGCTTGATTCGGATGCCACAATGTAAAAATTTTAACTCTTTGTGGCAAACATCTGTGATTTCCATTGTGTGGCAAATAACTGACATCAAGACCTTGACCTTTTATTTCAAGATAACTATTTGATGAAATTAATATATATTGAAATTATTACTAGTGCCAAAAATAACAGTAGAAACATACGCAATTAGCAATATGACATATATGTTCTTGCCACAGAAGACATTGCTCCTACAACTCACAATAGCAACTCTACAACTAAAAGCTATGGTCAACTAAATTTAGCATTGTTAGATTCCAACAGAAACTTGTCATGAGGGGCACTAAGGAAACCTGAAATGTCAAGTAAAATAGGAAAAGAAACTTCAAAGTAAAGAGTAAATTAATATCAACCCATTTCTTGCACGCTATATTAACGCGCCACAAGCTATTGAAGATATGCCACCAGCCAATAGACTAATGTTCGATGGGGACAGGTACCAGTTGGTATCTGGCTTTTCCGAACTGATATCACTGGATTTATTATTATTATTTTTTTGTAAATGTGATTTAAGTTTATTTTTGGATTACATAAGAGATGTCGGAATTTATTCCTTCGTGATGACGGTTTTTTTTTTTTTTGGTTTCTGGTAGGACAAATTGGTTACTCATTTTTTTGTTCCGATCAACGTGATGTTTAAAAAAAACGTGATAATTTTATACCTAATTAGAATGACATTTACAAATCTATTTTATTTATTTTTTCTTAGACAATTTCTAAATTAACACTTTCAACGATTTTGGAAGTTGCCGACCGGAGTTAGAAAATGAACGAGTCAATTTAGGCTCGTTTACTAAGCTTGTTCTTGGATCAGAAGTTATTAATTGGATTAACATAGATTAAATTGAATTAAAGAAATAAGTCGTGCGAATCATTATCCAATTTCGTTGAAAAGCAACATATTAATTCTCTTTGGGTGCGTTTGGATAGGTGCGGGAAGAAGGGAATATGGGAAGAAGTGGGAAGAAGTATTGGGAAGTGTGTAACTTTGTGAAGAGTTTGGATTGTTTATAATTTTTTTTCTTCTTCTTCGTTCTTCTTCTTCTTTCTTCCAACGATCCAAACGCACCCTTTATTTAGAGTGACTACGGAGTAACAAGGGGCCCAACGTTATTGCACATTCAAGTTCATTTTGTTTCAATTACATTAATTTAACAATTCAAGCAAAAAGTTTAAATTAATTTGAACTTGTAAAATAATACTAAATTAATGTTGAATATGGCAATGAAATTTGTACATACACTACAACAAAAAAGATTATTAGTACCGGCTCATTAGTACCGGTTTTTAAGAAAACCGGTACTAATAATAAATCATGGCATTTTCGTAATTGTCAGATATATTATTTAGTACCGGTTTTTTTAAAAAACCGGTACTAAAAATCGTCTAAAAAATAAAAAAAAAACATTTTTATTTTAGTACCGGTTTTTTATAAAAAACCGGTACTAAAAATCAATTAATTAGTACCGGTTTTTTATAAAAAACCGGTACTAAAGGTTTGAATTTATTAAAAAAAACCGTTATCTTTTTAGTACCGGTTTTTTATAAAAAACCGGTACTAAAAATCAATTAATTAGTACCGGTTTTTTATAAAAAACCGGTACTAAAGGTTTGAATTTATTAAAAAAACCGTTATCTTTTTAGTACCGGTTTTTTATAAAAAACCGGTACTAATTAATTGATATGTAATACCGGTTTTTTATAAAAAACCGGTACTAAAAATATAACGGTTTAAATAAATGTTGTTTCATATAATTAATGTTGTTAATTAATTTAAAAATTGTTTAAATAAATATTTCATACAATTAATGTGATGAATTAATTTAAAAAACATTTAAATAATTATTTTAAAAAAAATAGTATTTAATTTAGAGGAAAAAAAAATAATTTCGAAAATGGTTTAGTACCGGTTTTTAAGAAAAAACCGGTACTAAATTAAAAAAACCGAAATTTCAATAATTGTTTCATATAATTAATGTTGTTAATTAATTTAAAAATTATTTAAATAAATATTTCATATAAAAAACTGAAACTATTTAATTTTAAAAAACATAAACGAATTTTAAAAAATAAACCAATTAAAAAAACGATTTAGTACCGGTTTTTTATAAAAAACCGGTACTAAATTGAGAATTCGAACTAAATTGAAAAACCTAGACCAAGAGTACTTCTTCCTTATTATCACAGTTCGCTACTTGGTATATATATATGCATCAAGCTAAAGCAAACTTTTGAGAGAAAGAAAGATATATAGAGACCTATAGAGGATAGTAAGAGAAGCTAGTGAAGAAGAGATGCCTTGCTGGGAACCTTCAGCTCGAGGAGGCCGTCTCTCTCTTTCATCGCCTCCTCTCTCCCAACACTCATCACCCGCCATCCATCCTCACCATCAACTTCCTTCTCAAATCCATTGCCAAAACCAAGCATCCCAGCCGCTACTCCACCGTAGTTAATCTCTTTAGTTGCTTGAAGAGAACCACAAGAACCAGAGACACAGGTGTGCAAAGAGGGGGACTTCTTGCGTGCATCAGAGCTTCTTCAGGAGATGATAAAAAGAGGGGTGGCACCAAATGTTCGCACATACACTTGTCTAATTTATGGCAGAATCAATGAGGCTCTGCGCATGGTTGATAAGATGATGCATCATGGCCTTCAGAAGTTAAATTTGTATTTTTGTTTTTAGTTGCCATATTTTTTTTTTGACTCTTGTTGATTGTGGTGTCCTTCTATCTATTATTTTATGTATTTATGGTTCACAGTGTGCTGAATTGCTGATGTATATTGGAAAATTAATTATTTCCAAAGTATATATGCTCTTATCTAAAGATTTTAAAGCCTGAGAAGTGAGAACTCATACCTGATGAAAATGTGCAGCAAGTAAAAAAAAAAATACCATTTTAAGTTGTACAAAATAAGTATCAGTGTCATTATGTTAATAAAAAAAATGGTATTAATATTAAAATTATATTCATTTAGTACCGGTTTTTTATAAAAAACCGGTACTAATATTAAAATTTTCGGTTTTTTTAAATTAATTTAATTTAGTACCGGTTTTTTATAAAAAACCGGTACTAAATGAATATAATTTTCGGTTTTTTTTAATTTAATTAATTAAATAATTAATTAAATGATTAATTAATTTAAATTAATCTAATATTAGTACCGGTTTTTTATAAAAAACCGGTACTAATATTAAAATTTTCGGTTTTTTTAAATTAATTTAATTTAGTACCGGTTTTTTATAAAAAACCGGTACTAAATGAATATAATTTTCGGTTTTTTTTTTTAAATTTAATTAATTAAATAATTAATTAAATGATTAATTAATTTAAATTAATCTAATATAGTACCGGTTTTTTATAAAAAACCGGTACTAAATGAATTAAAATTTTCGGTTTTTTCTTAAATTAATTAAATGATTTTTCGGTTTTTTTAAATTAGTACCGGTTTTTTATAAAAAACCGGTACTAAATCAATTACTTTTAGTACCGGTTTTTTATAAAAAACCGGTACTAATATGGTTTATTTCCTCTTTTACTACCGGCTCATTAGTACCGGTTTTTTGTTGCTGTTAGTACCCCCTATTATTAGTACCGCTGAAAAACCGGTACTAATGATAGGAAAAAAACCGGTACTAATAATTTTATTTGGCGTAGTGATATTTGCTGTAACCTAAATGTACTAAATTAAACCTGTTAACTCAATTTTTTTTTATTGCTAATTAATTACTGGAAGTTCTTCCTTTTTTTTTCTTTGCTCATCCTTAAATTTTCTAGAAAAAAATACGAGTTTTATTATTGAGCTGTAACAAATTCGGAGGGTAAATAAAATACTGACATGCAAAATATGCATTACTATTAACATAAGGGTAAAAATTGGAATCCTATATTTATGGCTTACTCAATAAAAAGTACACCAACACAACACTTGAAGTTATAATCTTTCCTTTCAATTTACATCAAGGGCTTAATTACCGCCTTTCGAAAATAAATAAATTAGAAAGTTCTATTTTTTATACAAAACAGAGATGACCATCCAACCCAGACTCCTATATAAGCTGGTCATTGATAATCATCGTCGCATACCAGTTTCTGATTGTCACCAAAAACCAACTACATAAGTAAAACACACCAAGTAACCTTGTTACCGGAGAATATAGAGATGGCAGTTGCGGCAAGAGTTAGCGGCGCAAAGAGATTGGCTACTCTTGTTGGTTGCAACTATTTCGGCAGCCAATATGAACTTCATGGATGCATCAATGATGTGCGGGACATGACTGAAACACTTGTGTCCCGATTTGGGTTTGACAGAAGCAATATAACGGTTCTGACCGACGAGCCTGGGTCAGACCCGATGCCAACTGGTGTAACTATCAAGAGTGTACTTAGCGACATGATTGGAAAAGCTAATTCTGGTGATGTGCTCTTTTTTCATTATAGTGGCCACGGGACGCTTATTCCAGCCACCAAGGCACACCATGGCCACCGAAAAGACGAGGCTATCGTCCCTTGTGATTTCAATCTCATTACAGGTAAATTAATTACTAGCATACTTGCTAATTGCATGTTTGCATGTGTTTGGTGGAACATAGTTTTCACATCCGAGTTTCTATTATTTGTATAAATTGAGGTTTAGCAAGGGTACATAATTATACATAACTAGTTCCTTGTATGCATATATAGGCACCTGTTTCCCTTTTAACTTTTTCTTATTATTTATTGTTATTTTGTTTGTGCAGATGTGGACTTCAGGAAGATGGTGGATAAACTTCCATCCGGAACAAGCCTAACCATAATTTCTGATTCATGCCATAGTGGCGGTCTCATCGATAATGAGAAGGAGCAGATCGGCCCATCCACCGTGAAAAGTTCGACTGGTGCTAAAAATACCAATGCTCGCTTCATCTCTCATGAGTCCCTTTTGCAGCATCTTGGTGGGCTTTCTGGCATTGAATCGCAGCATGTTGGCGATCATATTGCACACCTCTTCGGAGACGACGCAAGTGACAAGTTCTTGAAGGGGACTCAACATTCTGTATGTAAAATATTGTTGTTATTATTTTTGATGAATTATTATTATTATTATTTGTTCAAATCAAGGATACTGACATTTAAATTAACCTACATTTACAAAGATAGTACGTACTGTCTACTAAATTTCTTTTGAGTTTGTATATACTAAATTAATAGGAGTAAGAAAAAAAAGGTTTTAGCATATTTTGAAAATTGTCTCTTTCTACTCTTTGTATTTTAACATAATCTTACCCATAATTGGTTTTTTAAGGAAACGCTCTCCCTGGGAAAAAAAAAATACATATTGAGTCAAGAATTGGGTTCGATTGTGTAATTAGGCCCTGAACATACATGATACATGATACATGCCATAATATTCTTGGAAGCAAGACTAAAGACTGATTTAAGCATTCTATCTATATACAACAGCAGAAGCTGACGTCCGACAATGGCATCTTGCTCAGTGGATGCCAGACAAATGAGACATCAGCGGATGTCGGCCCTGAGGATGGAGATGGGAAGCCGTGCGGTGCCTTCAGCCATTCATTGCAGAAGGTACTGGCACAGCATCCGGGAGTTATAAGCAACAAGGAGCTTGTGACAAAGGCGAGACAACTGCTAGGTACCGCGGGGTTCGAGCAGCACCCCTGCCTGTATTGCAGTGATGCCAATGCCGAGGCTCTGTTCCTTTTAGAGAAGCAGGCCTAAAGAAGAACTGATTTAATTTGTTTCATATGTTTGATACTTTGATTTGTATGTTCTCAATATTTGCCTGTTATTGGTTTGCATGGTAATAATAGTTGCAATCTGTCTGTCGCAGTTTGGAAGAACAAATCTTAATGGACGTTCAATGTTTTTATGCGAATACTATATAGATAATATTGTAAATGTCGACGTCTTCGACCATACTTAAGGTATAAACGTGATTAATTAAGTTTTAGAAAGGACTAAATTAATTATTAAAATATGTTCTTTTTCCGAACTTTGGAACTCCATATATAAGAAATTTTGCACGCAACTTTTTAAATCCGGATGAGTAATTTGAAGAAGAAAAAAAATATTTTCTTTCGACGAAAAAGAATTGACATACCAAGTTTCAAAAATGTGTTAAAAGTACATTCTAACTATTTATGAAAAAAATACATAAAATCCTTATGCTCTTGAAAAAAGAAAAAAACCTACGACAAGGGAATGGAGGATGGAGAATTTCATTTGATGGACCAATCCATTTTTTTTTTGAGGTAATAACACCTAAAATTAGGAAGAGCAAGGTTCAAGAGCCCACAATTGTAGAATGACACAAATGTCATACTTTATTTTTTTTTATAATTTAAAAATTTAAAATATAATCATTCTATCCAAATCATTGACTTATTTATTTTAACGATGGATTCGTTTTCATAAAATTTGATATATTTTAAGTTCATTTGTTGTTCGATTAACAAGTAGAAAATGAACGAATCTAAATAACTATAATAAATTAATTCTAATATATTCATTTATAGACCTCTCAAGTATGAAATAAAATTTAAAAATTACAAAATTTATGACAACACATCCATAGTTAAAATGAAAAAAAAGTCAACTGTTTAGGTTAGACGATCATATTTTAAAATTAAAATTAAAATTTATAAAAGAGAGAGAAAGGGAAGCATATATGAAGAAGGAAAAGAAAACATGGTTGATCTTAATTCTTGGCTGTTCTCGTTGCTTGACGTATTTCCTCAATTTATTCAATTCCTCCCCTCCCTGAATACGAATTGATGAGATCATTGTTACCAAAGTTGGTTTGTGAACCTCTAAAACAATCCCTGTATCTGTGTCGACGCATATAGGAGTTTAGAGAGCTGGTACAGCCTTGTACTAGCTCGGTTCCAGCCTTAGTTTGACTGCTGGTATAGAAACCTAGTTTTTAGGGGCATGCTTGTAAAATATTTTAGGTACCAAGGGCTAGTTCGTAAAATTGAGGGATCGATTCAAAAATTCTTAAGAACTCTTATAAAAATGTCAGGGATCCTTTTGTTATGCCAGTATAAATTTAGGCGTTAATGTGAAAAGCTATTAAGCCTAATGGATCTTTAATGCTATCGGACCCTGTCCCTGAATCCAGTCACCATCATAACTGAATCCGTCCCTTCTTGGACACTCGGATTCTCGGAAGTCGGAACCCTAAGAGATATTGGGTTTAGACCCGAGTGGACCCGCGGATCCTATTTGCTTTCTGTGGACGCGTTTCTTTTTCCCGATGGGCTTATTATTTCGTGATAAGCCTTTTTCCCATCCTGGCCTTGTCAAAATTTTTCTTGTGGCCGTGAACAATTGTATGGACCGACTTAAAAATAAAACAGAAATGGTAATTAGGTGTGAAAACGGTCACCGTTTCGACCGTCCTTTCGTTTTGTTTCGTCCAAAACGAAACGAAACGGTTTAGATTTTTTGTTGCGTTTTATAAACGAAACGGTTAACGAAAACTTAGAACAGTTTCGTCCATGTGTATTTTCGTGGTATTTTCGTGATTTCGACCGTCTCGTCCAAAACGAAACAATTAACGCAAATGGGTGATCAATTTCGTTTTAAAACGAAACGGTTAACGAAATCGACCGTTTTCGTGGTCGTTTTAGACGTTATGCAGCCATAATGGTAATTGCCAATTTGCCATCTATAGTTTTGCAATCCCTTGCCATCGCTAATGTTCTAAATACGTGCTGTCCCGTGTCGTGTCGTGTCAAACACACCCGTGTCCGATCATTTGTCGTGCCGTGTCGTGTCGTGTCTAAATTCTAAGAGATGGACACAACACGCCTAAGGACACGGCACGCCGTATGTCCTCGTGTCGTGTCGTGTCTTCTTTAAACGTGTCATACCGTGTCGTGTTTGAACACAATTGAATTTCATAAAGTATAATTATATACTTATGTTTGGGTGAATTAAACATTCAAACTATATAATTATCTTTAAAAAATAGACAATATAAGGATTTTTCTTATTATTAAGTAATATTTGCCATTTTTTATCCTGTTTATAACTTGTTATGTCTCTTAGGTTGTGTCGTGCCATGTCTTGTGTCGTGTCGTGCCGTGTCGTGTCGTGTCTAGACAATTCGCGTGTCTTGCCGTGCCGTTTCTATTCCATCAAAGTTGGACACGACACGTCTAAAGACACGGCACGCTTAAGTTCTCGTGTCGTGCCGTGTCCGAGTCTTATCGTGTCATACCACCTCCGTACCGTGTCGTGTCGTGCCGTGTTCAGATACGCTGTGTTTTTTTTAGAACACTAGCCATCGCTAAACACAAAGTGAACACATAAATTGACAAGGTAAACATATAACCGATCAAAATGAACACTTACAAACAAATAAGTGTTGTCATCACATGTTCAGATTTTCATTTGCATATTCAATTTATTTTTATTGAACTTATTTGTTTGTATGTGTTCACTTTGATCGTTATATTTGTTCATCTTGTCTATTTTATATGTTCATTTTGTCTATTGTATATGTTTATTTTGTATTTAGCGATTGTTAGAGATGATAAAACTACAGATGATAGTAATCAATTTCCAAAACAAAAGATGAATTGAAATTATTGTGGGCTTTAAAATCAAACAAGAACTTGATAAATTTGTTGAGCTAGATCAATGGGCCCGAACATTAAACATAAACTGTGGGCTTAATCAATTAAAGGAAAAAAGCCATCTTGGTTAGTTAGCTCTCTGCTGTCAAGTCTAAAACAATCAAGTAATCAATTGTTAAAAATGAAAACGTCATTAATTAGAACGCTGGGGACATCTGAACCACTTCTTGCTAGCACACGTTTTCCACATACTGCGGAAGATAAATGAGCACTAGATGATCTGATAGAGATGCGTGCGACGCTGAGGAGTAACTAATGTGCAAAACAAAAGTAACATAATTACATAAGAAGAGAGTATATTTTTTTTAGAAAATATATTGAATTCTTTCTAATAATTTAAATAAGGGAGTATCAATTAACTTACTCTATTGATGAAAAATATATACATCGAAAAAGGAAGTATCTATTTTCTAAAAAGCGATTAAAAGAACTAATATAAGGGAGTATCTAAAACATTGACTAAACATATCAAATAAATATAGAAACTTATTAAATCAGGTAGCATCCAGAAACATATCAATGCACAAAATTTTGCTAAGAATATCAATAAACAAAGATATTCGACATAACAAGAAACATTATAACAAGTATATATTTCAATATTAAAAAACACAACCAAAAACAACAAAATACAACTAAACACCAGCAGCTATTTCGATCTATAACCACAACTATAATAACCAATCACAACAAAAATTAGTTGAGCATAACAATTATAACTGTTAGAAAGAAAGTGCTCGATTTTTAATTTTTGTGCTAATTACACTTAATTAACCTCAATTAAACATCAAACACAAGGATCTTGCCAAGCAATTAACATACGGCATGAGAATGAATTGTAGGAATTGTACCTCATCTAATATTGTAATTGGATGGCTTGACTATGGCATTGGAGCCGATGGCGTGCTCTCCTTCGCCTCCTCCATGTCGGCCTAGAGTCTACTAAGGAACCTCACCATTCTCATGGTTTCTATGCTAGTAGAAACAAGAAAAAATGCTAATCCCTTTGCTATTCTTGAATTAATCCAATAATCAATTTAGGAATAGCTATTCTCAACACATGAGACCTAACAATAATCAATGGAAGAGAGCAAAAATGGAAGAGAGAAAATAATTTTTCTCTCTTGTAAATGGCAGCTAGAGAAGGAGGCAAGAGGAGGAGAGACAACTAGGGTTGGAAGGCACCAACTAGTGGTCTTTATATGGTGTTCAAGTCCAACTTTCTCACTTCCAAAATTACCATCATGTCACTCTATGGCCGGCCTAATTAAAAGTCCTAAATGGACCATTTACGCTTAATTGTTTAGTCTCTCTTAGACCTATTATATCAAATATATAATGAGCATATCCAATTGATTATTATTTCAGCTCATAACGGCTTATTAAATTAAGCCTATATATTCAATATAATTCCTACAATTATATTAAATATTATTGAGCATAATTAATTATCAACTTATTGATAATTATTTTAGGATTAGCATATGTATTAAATTAATTTCTATATGATTCTTTTGATGTAATTAATTATAACGGTTCGCAACAGTATATAATTAATTAATCAACTCATCATACTTTGCATTCTCCAATGCAAACAAATCAATTAATACACTGTATGGTTAAAATCTTATTTGTGTGACCCTTTGAGGATTTATGCTATGTTGGCGATGGAAAATAAATCGCTATTTATTTTCAATAATCATAAGCGGTATCTAGCAATACATTATGATTTCCAATTCACATAAATAATGTACTGCTACAATATCTCAATCCTGCATAAGAAATAAAAGTATTTCCTTGTCTGATTCTTATGCCACATCATATCATTGTATAATCTAAGATAGGAATGTGTCATTCTTGCAGACTATATGTTTTTTGATCTAAAGTTGATTGTACAAATTAGCCAAACAATCCAACTCCATCAAGGGGCCCAAACAGATATCATCACTCACTGGGTATACTAATGAGGGACATACGGTTTTCTTGATGAACAACCTTTTCCCGCACAATTCAAGAGAACATAAATAAAGTCCGTATAACAGTCCTTATTAGGAATCAGCGGTAGACGATATTTATAGAATCTATCCTCATGTGGAAAAATTGAACCATCTCAAACTTAGAATCAAACTCGTATGAAATATAGAATGACGCATAACACAATCCATATGTTTATTTTATTAGGTCAAGTATTGTGCTATGTTCCAATAACATATACATATGCAATTAAGTGGGTAACTCTTTACCTATGATTTATAAAACTTAATCATCACTTAACTTGTATACTAATCTTATATGATAATTAATGTTCCTTGTTAATTATCAAGTTTATGGAAAGTTTGGATTTATTATTGTCATTCTAATGAATGATCTGCAGAGATCCACAATTCAGATCCTCAACCTGAATGATATGTCAATAATAAATCCTAGAAACAAATAATTAAATAATATTAATAACATAAACTAATATTTAAGTAATTAAATTATTGACTTATAGGACATAACTCTAACAATAACCTAGTACGCTTCCAATAAAAAAAGAAAATATATTTAAGGTAATACAACCTCCACCCCATCAATACTATCAAACATCAAGTTGTATGTAGCCACTAACTTGTCACATGCAATATAAATTTTTAAAAAAACAACAAGAACAAATTATTAGAAAATACACTACAATTACAAAGTTCTAGCATACTATAACTACATAAAAAAACTCCCTCTATCACTGATAATATACTCTCTAATTCAAATAACTTCCTTGATTATAGAATACCAAGATACCATCAACCTACTAATAAACTACCACATAAAAAAATACTCTGTCTATTATGCTAATTATATACTTCCTTATTTAAATAATTTACTCCCTTATTAAAGATACCATTAAATGTTAACACACTACACATTCATAAGTACTCCCCTGTCACTCATAATATACTCTCTTATTCAAATAATTTACTTCCTTGGTTACGGAATACCGAGATACCATCAAGCTACTAATACACTACCACATCCGAAAAAAAATACTCCCAATTTCATGCAAATATACTCCTTTATTTGAATAAGTTACTCATTGTTAAAAATATCATCTGCTAACACACTAGCATATCCATAAATACTCCATTATCACTGATAATATACTCTCTTATTCAAGTAACTTACTCCCTTGATCCAAGTGTATTGCTCCCTAATTAACATACCTCATTGTTTGGCACATGAATGTTCTTTCACCTACATATGAGGATCCTTAGAATTACAATTGACATGCAATAAAAAGAGAAAAAAAAAATTGAGAACATCCTTAGCAAATGGACACTAAAACCTCAATTCCGAAAGAACTAAGTACATTTAGTAAACTTTTCTGACAATCCGATATACAAATTGCTCTGGTACAGATAATTGGAAAACATAATAAGTACTTCACAAGAGACATATGACAATTCACTTTTGCTACACCACGATTATTATTTGGTTGACACCAAAATATTGCCATTTAAAAAACATTGCTCAATTTATTTAAGAAAGGATGGTAATTAAGTTTCTTAAGGGCTAGGCTCTCATCAAGGTTAAGAAGCACTTGTGCTCAAGTCCTGGAAGTATAGATACAGTCCCCTCTAGCAGTGTTTGATTTAAATCAAATATATATGGAGCTTGCTGTCAACTACATAGACCACTTTGAACATACATAGTTACTACAATATCTAAAAATGAGGCAAAGGAATACGCAGCGTTGGTATCAAATACAGTGGCTCTTTCTTGGCAGCATCCATTGCTAACGTCTCTGTCATGTCCAGGTCCTCTGGTTCCATACCATCAGGTAATTTCCAATCAAAATGCAGCAAAAGACTTGCTAGAGCCTCCTCAACCACTGCCATGCCAAATTCAAGTCCAGGACACATCCTCCTCCCAGCACCGAATGGCACAAACTCAAAGTTTAATTTGCCCTTTGAAGTTGATAGATAATGTTTCAAATCTCTCTGGTTTGAATTCCTCTGGATCATTCCAGTATTGAGAGTTCCGTCCAAGAGCCCATGCGTTGACTACCAGGCGGGCTCCGGATGGAATTGTGTAGCCAAGTATCTGGCAACTCTTCATGCATTGTCGTGGTGCTAACAGGGGCCCAGGTGGGTGCATCCTCAGGGTTTCTTTGATTACTAATTTCAGATAAGAGAGGGAATTCTCATCTAACTTATTATTTTCACTTCCAGCATGCCTTATCTCTGCTTGTACCTTTTCCATTACCTCAGGGTGCTTAATTAGTTCAGACATTGCCCATGTAATTGTTATTGCTGTTGACTCAGCTCCTGCAAATACATCCTTGAAAAGCAAGAGGACATCAGAATAAACATTTAGATACCACTTCTCAAAAATAGATTATCCTACCATTGCGAAACTATAATAAAATATATTAACACAACACTTATTGAGATTCACAATTAGAATAACATGTATACCAAAGTGCTTTTCTTTTATTTGATGACAAAAGAATGAAAAATTAGAGAATTACAAACAATTGCAATGTTTAACATTTAGAAAATTTCACAAATATTGCCTGCAACCAACATTTTTTTGGTTGGGTATAACATCTTAAAACTCTTTCACAATGTACCAGAGACACATTTGCTGACATTATTTGCAATCAAACAACAATGTTTTCTATCTCAACTCTAAAATGTATCAACCATTCTATAAAGTTAGTTATTTCTGTTGGATATAATTGTAGAGGAAGTCCTATATTAATGCATATTTCATTTCTTAATTTTTTATATTACAAAACAATAAAAAAAAATTAATAAGACACGTACCAAGAGAACAGCTTTTATGCTGTCCATGGTGATAGGCTCCTCCAAGTCATCGCGTCCCATTATAACAATAAGTACATCAACAAAATTGCATTCGAACTCCTCATCTCCACCTTTCTTACGATGTTGTTGCTTCTTCAAATGCTCCTGAAAATCCTCCTCCTGTACCAAGTCCAATTTGCTACATTTTTTTATTAATACTTTAATAGTAGTCAGCCGAACAGAAAAAGGTGTAGTACACAAAGAGAGCTGTGGCTGAACATCATGACTTCTTTTTTCTTTTTCTACTTTGGATTCATAACAAGTCCCATGAGCTTTTAGTACATATCTATATTATTACAAGTTAGCAATATAACACATTTTTTAGAATCTTACCTGCGGAGTCTTATAAGTCTTCTTCTCATGTTCACATTTAACCAACTCATTGAAGGGAAGAGATCAAATAGGTTTAACCCAGAAAAGCACTCCGAAGCCTCCCTTATAATTTGCAACAGCTGCCCTCTATTTTTACAAGTTCCCCCAAATGCTGCCCGAAGAATAATATTGTTTGAAAGCTCAGATGTCATTGCACTCAGATTGACTGGTGATTCATCAGGAACCAAGCTGAAAGTCTTCATCAGTGAATGAATCTCTGTTTTCCTGATTGAGGAGAATGATTTCACCTGCTTTGAACTGAAAAGCTCAGTTGTACTAATTCGGCGCATCTGGCGCCAGTATGGGCCATTTGAGAAGCCAATGTCTTTGCATCCATATAGAATAATTTTTGCTGCAGATAAAACAGGACGATTTGCAAGGGTTGCATCCTGTGTTTTCATCACCTATGTTTTTTGTATTAAAAAAAAAAAAAATTGATACAATTCTACAAGTTTAAAGATAAATTGCACTTTTGTTATCAGCACAGAAAGTGCTATTCATATTTTTATGTGAGCATCTAACAAAACCGTTTACTCATATTGAACTTCTGTACTTTATGTAAGTAACAAATTCAAATACCTTTATGTACGTATAAACTTTTGGTACTTCATCACCCAAAACTTTATACGCTCCTTTCAAGTTCTTACTCTCGTCACCTTTTCAGGATGGGCAATTTGAAATTAAAATCTGCACCAGGATGGGTATTATGTCTATGAAATAAAAATTTGATGGTCAGGGGTTCTGCTGACTGAAATTGAAGCTTGACACTTTCTTTAAAAAAAAGTTTGTTCCGTGATTAAAAATCAATAAAACTCATACAAATAATTATGTAAAAGTTATTGAGGCAAGAGATTTTTTTACATATTGTACTCTCTTATATCAAGAAAACAATAAAAAGTAAACAGACATTTTGATCGAATAAAAGTAGTTGTCTCTGCTAATTACTTATTGATTGAATTAAAGTAAAGAAGAATCTGAAAATTGCGCCACTGCAAATTACTTATAGACCTGTACCAAATTCTATTCCATATTCAAGTTTTAACATAAAAAATTGTCCTTAGGAAGAGATGGAACCAAACACATCTCGCCTCTGAATGATTTCACTTTGAATATGTTAATTCAACACAGAATCAGCCGCCAATCCAATGATCAAAGCAAATAAATATGATTTAGGCCACTATCAGCCCCAAAATGAATGGTTCAGACCTCTGACAACAAGTTGACTAACTGAAGCTGAGCTTGCATTTGAATTTAGAGAAGGGAAGGCCAAAGGCATGAGGAACTTATTAATCTACGACACAATATACATTTTTTTTTTAAGATAAATTGGAGGTCTAAGCCACCCAACTTATTTTTAAATTAAATGTCTATGAAAGACCCCCAGCCGGGTTTCGAACCTGCGACCTTTCACTCAAAGAGTCATGATGCATTGCTCTTTGCCACTAGACCAAGAGCTAGTTCTCGACACAATATACATTTAGCTTCAGGTACTACAAATTTCAATTTCTAACTACAGTCAAATATTGGTTTTGCATAAAATCAGCAGCTACAAATGCTACCTCTTTTTCAGCTTCACGTGAACTGAGGACAACAAGGTCGATCTCACCGAGCCGAAAAAGCATAACAGGTCCATGCAACTGGGCAAGGTTGTGCAGGGCATGGTGTGGCAAACCGGCTTTTGCAAAGTGGTGCAGACTTCCGATAAAGGGCAAAGTCCAGGGACCTGGAGGGAATTTCAATTTAGAGTTTGTCACTCTCTTCTGCAGGAACCAAAGGGACAGTACGACTAATAGGCCGATAAAGTTAGGTAAGGCAGTGTAATATCCATTTTTGCTCTTCTTTCTTCTATTTCCGGGATTGGAGAGTATCTATATAAGAAGTGAACTGGCAATGGCTCAATGCCCAGAAGCACGTCCCAAGAAGGCAAATTGAGCCTCCACAGAGTTGGTACAGTATTGGCATTAGCACTGCAGTCGAATTGACATGATCAGTACTCCTAAAGGGGTGATGAACCATGATTATTTAATTTAATTAATAATTTAATAGTATTAAGGTAGGGAAGAAGTAACTAAAAAAGTTAAGTATTTAATATTACCAATTTCAGACTTGGATAAGTGTGGTTGATGTGACACAGTTGACCACTAAGAATGGTGCCGTTTCCACTAAACAACAGCACTAGCTAAAACAATAATGTACTGACTATTAGAAACATTTACGAATATCAACCGAAAAGATATGGAGCACCTAATAAAGGTACTTTCGCATTGAGATTAGTTTTATTTCAAATTGAAGGTTTGGGTACTGGGTAGGTAGGACCTCTACTACAAACTTATCATGAATAATGTAAATCTAATAGGGATTAGATTACCGTTTGCGGAAGAATCGAATATACCAGACTTCGATCTCGTAGGCGATACCGCAAGCCATCACCGCCACGCAACCGCTGCGCACAACCTCTGTCTCTCTCCGTATGCGGCCGATGCACTACGACCTCAAGTTAGGGCCTAGCACCACCATCCACGATTCCAAGTGCCCGACATGTCGTGCTTCTCATTCATGCTTGGAAATCCATCAAGCAAGGGAGGAGAAGGCTCCCTCTCTCTCTCAGATCTCTCTCTAGGGTTCTGGACCTTTGGGGACGGAATAGACAGACAACCACCAAGTAACAGAACCCTTAGATCTGAGATTATATAGCTTCTGTCGGTTACAGAACCGAACAGACGCATCTCTGGTTCCGCGACCCAGCGGGTCGCTGGTACCCTTAGCGGGTCGCTGGCCAGAAACATCTCCGTAAATTCCAACATCTCCCTCTCGGAGAAGTTTCACACAGCATGTCACTCATACGGCAAATGGAACGTGCGACCAGCGCATACACCTGTCCATGCGGGAGCTCAAAAGCCTCACTTTGAATAAATTCAAAGCCAGCGAGAGAGCATCTACCCTTTTATAAAAACAGTTATATAAATGTGTACACTAGTACCTTAGAAACATTCAAATCTGCACTAGATCAGACATTATTGACTGCTCAATAATACATGTCTTTTCCGTCTCAGTCTTAGTCTGCTGTATGTTCCCAACCTCAGTCCATATGACGAGTTTGGTGAGCTCTGAACACCAACAGATCTATCGTTTGTGCATGATGAATTGAATCTTCCTTTCGACTCATGAGACTCAAAACGAAATCAGTCGCTTGCCCAGCAATGCCCCGACAGGCGGAATATACATCACCATAGGGTACACACCAAAGTAGCAGCCCTGACCCCATTTTTCATGACATAGTCAAAAGTCAAAGGGTACGTAATCATGAAACTCACACATGGGGAGTCATACGGTCTTGGTCCTGGAATCACTCAACCCACTTCCATAATTCGCCAAGCACATGTGGTATGAGCACATGTTACAATGAATTATCTGCTAAACAGACGTGTGTTCATATTCATTGTACGAGTCTAGACTTAGTTTGCAAATCAAGTGTCTATGGTCTAGACCACTTCTTATTGCAACTAATCCTGAGATTCTCCACTTAGACACTCCCCGAGTTCTAAGGAGATTCTCACCTCGGCTTTTATTGAACTACATGATTGTTTGGGGCACAATCATATCGGATCGCCTAAAAGAAGACAAGCCTCATTTCAGTCCCAAACTAAAGCGACAATGAGCTTCGTCCATCCCAGATGGCTCCTTAGTCCCTGACTAAGCGCACATAGCTCAATCTAGTCTCATCTCTACATGCCCTAGGCATTAGAGGCGATTGCTCGTGTGAGCGAGACAATCTAAAGTTCAATGACACACTACCATAAGTGCTAACATGTACTTGATTAATAATAAACTCAATGTTCACTATCCAAGTTCAAGTACATATAACTATGAGGATCTGATTGTCATATAGACCATCTCCAAATGAAATAATTCATTTGACATCTCTCTGAACTATCAGAGAATTTTGAGTATCCTGAAACAGATCGTTAGGGTGTTACGAACTGTTCCATATAGGAATCCACTCAATATCAGATCAACTCCCTCTGTGCTATCATGTCTCCATATATATGAATCTGTTTGGTTTAGTCCATTACCCCACAGTATACTTCTAGAGCAATACTTAACAATGAATTGTTATCGACCTCCCTGAAGTCACAACAACTTCCAATTGTTTCAAGGACTATCTCAACCAAACTCCCTCTTGACATAAGTATCAATCATGTCAATGTGCTCTATCTTATAAATGAGAGAGCTAGTATGAAAATCAAAACATGCTTTTGACTCCATCTCCTCTATAAGATAGTCAAAACTCAATCTCCACAATGAGAGAGTATCATATTTACTCAATCTCCCAAATGAGAGAGCAAATAATTTGTTTCATGAGAAACAGTTGTAATCAAGCAAACTTTTTCATCAAAGTATACTTGGCATGTTATTTATCATACTTTCTTTCAGATATATCAAACTCTATATGCTTTCGCAAATAGGTATTGTAATTGGCTTATAACATATGTCAAACTCATAGCCTTGCTAGAGTGACCTAACTTTATAATCTGCAATAGGGTTACAAGTAGAATGTGCCTCATGCACTAGTCTACTATGCTCCTAACTCAATATAGAAGCTCATGAGTCCTAATATCTCATTTCTATTGTCACATGCATAGAAACCAAGCAAGCCTCTCTTGCTGCTTGAACTAGTCCTGTTGCACCATGCAACCAACTAGGAGATAAATGTAATGGTTAATCAACACATTACAAATAAGGTTTTGTAACTTCTTACAAGTCTGACTCAGTTCCAACGGTCCGCTGATACGTTCAGCGACTCGCTTAAACTCTCAGCGGTCCGCTATGCTTCCCAGCGGTCCGCTGCATTCAGAACTGACAGAGGACTTGTATTGGAAGTCATCTTAGTCTAAGTGATCCGCTAGCCCAGCAAGCGGTCCGCTTAGATTATGCAGCTGAGAGTCTGATGCCAGTTGAGCTTCCTCTTCATCAATAATATTTGACCCCTGGTCAGATACATTGAATTATGAAGGCATAGCTACATTCAGCACTTCTCTCAAGAAACCTCAATTTACTTAGGAACTCATTTCACTGTTTGTACTACTCTTGAAATGCAATTAAATATGTGTGTCTTCCAATTGCTCCAAGCAATGGAATAGCCTCCCTCTCAAACCTAGTTCTACTCTCTATTCTCATAGTAGAAGAGAGAAGAATGGTTATTATAAGAGGTATATTTAAGGAGCTATCTGAAATAGACAGTCGTCTATTCAGATTCTAATCTAAGTGGTCCGCTAGCCCAGCTAGCAACCTGCCAGGTCATTCTTTGTCAGCGATCCGCTAGCCCAGTTAGCGGTCCGCTAAGAATGACTCCTAACACACTTTATAACATCAATGTGCCACATTGCACAACATCCAGTAGTACTAAGTGAACCCTATTATAATACAGATTACTTTCTTTCTTTTCAGACTTATCTAGATTTATGCATAGGGGATTCAACACCCAAAGATAAAGAAGTTATATATCTATTCTTCAAGCTAATAGTGCACTATATGTGCAATGATTATTTGACAACTTATTCTTGAACCATGTAACATATATTTTAGACAACTAACCAATTGGCTAAACGTGCACTCTCAGCCATGGATCAACTAAGTATGCACCTCTTGTGCTCTTAGTTTTCCACTGCTCAATCAGTGAAGTGATCCTTGTCTAAAACTGTTATATGTCTAGAATAGTTTCAACATAATCATATCTATTGCTTAGAATGAGATAGGTATAGGCAAACTCATCTCCAACAAGAGAGTTTCCTTACACTAGACTCCCTCTATTCTGGTGTATCACTTCAAACGGACTATACCGGAGCCACTGCTCTTGAAGTACTCCCTATATTATAAATCATACAAGTCATGCAATAATCCTTCTTTATTTACTCTATCTCATATTTCATCATTGAATAAATTCCTTTAGCAATGAAAATCAAATTGACCTCAACATCAATTTTATTTCAACATTGCCTTTTTGAGCAAACACTCCTCCTAACTCACAATTTTAAAAATCGGATATTAGGGCATATGTGTCTAAATTGCTCAAAGTGAGATTTAAACTCTATAGTATCTTTTCCTAAGCTTAACTTCATTGAACTTATGCGAGAATGTTGAGGAAGAACCTATTTCATTTCCCCCTCTTTTCCTCAGCATCCGTATCAAGTTCATAATAACTGAAGTAGCTTGCATAAGAAACTATAAGTTATTTATAAATCTTCACTCCTCAAGGAATCAAGTGATTCAACAATATGACATAATTATGGTTCTTCTCCAATAAATTTCCTTGAAATCTATGAGAAGGTGCAATCAGACATGCAACTGAACCTATGGTTATATGAGAATCCTCCTAGGAATCTCTAGAAACACATAGTTTAAACCATAAAATTGGAGATTTCAGTCTGCCACAGACTGAATACAAGTGGTCCGCTTAGCAACCTAGCGGTCCGCACAACAATCAAGCGACCTGCATGGCGTTCCAGCGATCAGCTTGTTGTTTAGTGAAAGCGGCCCGCTAGCCCAGCCAGCGGCCCGCTTGAACACTCAAGCAGAAATTCCTCAATTGGAAATTCTCTTTGCGATGTGTATTTATCAATGCAAACAACATACATTACCAATTTGCAGAACACATCAGCTGCGACTTAGCTTTTGTAAGAACCATATCCATAATGATACTTTTTCATCATCATGCAACACAATATGTCGCTCGATGTGAGAAATAGTGAATCATCGAACTATTTCTATCTTAGCACAACTCATTAACTCGTACAGCAAGTCTAAATGACTGCGACTCGTTTTTAAGAGATTTCACACTTTTATGACTGAATTGGACCTAGTCATAAATGTGATAAGAACCAAAAGCTTAGTGCATTGATCATATTAATTCTCCATAACTTGAATCACTTTTCAATAAGTATTCAAGTTCTCATATATTGCTTACTATGTTTCAAGTTAGAATAGATTGGTAATTATAACCTAAAAGTCAATCCCAGTCATTTAACCTCAACTTGCATAGTTAGCATGCCAAATAATCACAACTCATGAGATTATGTAAAACACAAAAAAATACATAGAAAGAAAACTTACTTAATTAGCACCACAAACCATAATGTTTTGGTACTAAAATGAGCACCATCCACATACTCAATTATGAAATCCAACACCAAAAGAAAATTTCACAAGTACTAGTTATTGTCAAGGTTTGAAGTGTCTTAAAGTATCATGGAGCAATCATTTGTATCCTCCTCTAGGAACAACAAATTTGCATGTGCCAATCCCTTGGACTGCACCATTGCATTGATTCTCACATATAGATCACTTTACTTCATATTTATGACAATTCAAATGCTATGTTACATCACCAACATCAAGGTAGTAACACTCAAGCAATTTGCAATTTTAGTACTTTATCCATATTTAGAAACATAATTTCTTGTATATCAAGTCCACAACAATAATCTCTTAGTATTTATACAATTACTTGACTATGTCATCAAGCTTGACCAATTTAAGCAACATTCGTTAAGAAACGAATGACACAAGACAGTGAAGTTTGCTTGCACATGCTCTCACCAATTAGAAAGCAAGCAAGTTAACTCTAACACTTATTGCTCAAACATCAACTTATGACTCTCTTTATGCAACTCAAAATTTATTTGACCTCATGTCAAGATGCAGCCCCAAAGGCGCTTCTTATACTTGTCAAAAATTTATTGAGCTTGCAAATCAATATAGTCAATAATTATTAATACTATCATCAGAGAATAAGTTAAGTTGTAACTAATACAAGAAACAACAAATTCTACTCAGCAACAGAATGCGAGTGGAATTTTTGCAGGTCAGTGCTCGCTAGCGGTCCGCTACCAAAACAAGCGGCCCGCTACACTACCCTTACGCAATTTGTTTCTAACTTTTCACTATTTCTTTTGGGATTTCTCATTAGATGTGATGGTCTCAAGTCTCATCCTGATTCTCTGCAAGATAATGAGATACTATAATGCCCAGCAATACACATCCATCAATATCTTTATAATCAGCGATGACTTTCGTAAGCCAATGTCATACATAGAGACAAGCACTTAAGTTAGCACTACACAGTTAGTCTCACCGCACAACCCTTGAATCAATTCAAGAAATAATGCAAACCTAGCAACGATAACCGAAAGATGACAACCAGGGCCACCAATCCTGTCTCATATACTAAGTGCACCACCTCCCAACCGACTCGATTGGCGCAAGACACAGAAATTGGATGAGACACCATAGTCTACATACCAAATTCACCCTTCGTGTGCTACCACACAGTGCTAGCCGGCACCCAATTGTGCCATGCATGCAATCACAATGGTGAGACGGTACCACATATACCATCAATCACCCACAATGCAAATATGCACCTAATGAAGGGTATAAACCATGAGACTATCGTCCGGATAATCTCATACACCATTTTGGACATATAAGTATGTTCAAAGTTGGTCAGATCAAGTCATTGTTGTAACATTATATTTTAGTTTCTGTCAAACTCAGGTTCAACGGCCCGCTGATCCGTTCAGCGACCCGCTTAAAACTCTCAGCGACCAGCTTGGCTTTCCAGCGGCCTACTGAGACTTGACAGACAACATTATACTGGTCTCAGGTTCTTTTCAGGCGACCCGCAGGCCCTGCCAGCGGTCTGACTGATAACCATACAGAATAACCCTTGGTCTTCTGTCAGCTGAGATTTCTGCGTCCCGCTAGCCCTGCCAGCGACCCGCAGGTTTCACGTGCTGAAACCCTGATTCTGATATCTCCATTAAAGAGTGCCTCAGAATCGATTTCTCGACCAGTAAACGTGTCCTAATCCGAACCATACTCAAAACTATGGTTTGCAACAGTTCTCATCAACGATCAAAGAGAGAAATTTGCGAAAAACCAATTAGTCATGGATCTAGGGTTTCATAAGGACAAAAACGTCACAACAACGGTGGTTATACCTTAGCGGTACCATTCCTACGGAAGGAAGCCGTAATGTCTCTCATACCAATGAAGGTTTGGGTAGGTAGGACCTCTACTACAAACCTATCATGAATAATGTAAATCTAATAGGGATTAGATTACCGTTTGCGGAAGAATCGAATATACCAGACTTCGATCTCGTAGGCGATACCGCAAGCCATCACCGCCACGCAACCGCTGCGCACAGCCTCTGTCTCTCTCCGTATGCGGCCGATGCACTACGACCTCAAGTTAGGGCCTAGCACCACCATCCACGATTCCAAGTGCCCGACATGCCGTGCTTCTCATTCATGCTTGGAAATCCATCAAGAAAGGGAGGAGAAGACTCCCTCTCTCTCTCAGATCTCTCTCTAGGGTTCTGGACCTTTGGGGACGGAATAGACAGACAACCACCAAGTAACAGAACCCTTAGATCTGAGATTATATAACTTCTGTCGGTTACAGAACCGAACAGACGCATCTCTGGTTCCGCGACCCAGCGGGTCGCTGGTACCCTTAGCGGGCCGCTGGCCAGAAACATCTCCGTAAATTCCAACACTAATTGTTATTTTTCTGAAGGTATATCTATTTAGTTATTTATTCATTAAAATGAACAAGATCAATGATTAGGATTAGACATTTGAATTTTAAATTTTAAAATATTAAAAAAATAGTGATATTTGATGGCACTAGAACCTAGCTTCTTTTATTTATTTACCCATAACTTTGGGAGAATCAATTGCAGGATAGATTCGTTAAGAGCTATTTAAAATACACTTTTTTTTTTAAAAAAAAATATTTCCAGTCATCTGTCATGAGATCATTTTGAAGATTGGATCAAGTTAGAATTAAAGGTTATTTGTCTCTAATACGAGTTTGTTTTTTTTTTTAAACACAATACGAGTGATTTGTGTCTGGCCGACTCTAGTGTGAATGAAGTTTGATGTCAGCTTTGCTTAAAAGGAGTATTTATTTATTTATTTATTTTAAAGATAAGATGGGTCAAGCCCTCCAACTTATTTCAAAATTAAATGTCACAAAGGACCCGGCATTAAATTAAAGTTCACTGAGTTTAAATTAGTTTAACTTTGGTTCAATTTCAATTTATTAGTTTTAAATTTGGCAAGGTTTGGTGATAAAAGTTGAGTTCGATAGGTTCCGAATTAGTTTTTCAAATTTATTAGTTTTGCTAGAATTCAAGTTCTCCCAGTAATATATTGACATAACTCGTGACATAATTGGAGTAACGAAACAAAATATACTTAAAACTAAATGATTCAATTATAATCATTATTATAGTTAAGCTTAGTAATTGATAGTTTTAAATATAAATCATTACAATAAAAATATCAAACAATGTGCAATCAGATCGAATAGCATCGACAATAATGTAATCATATTAAGTAATTAAGTGACAACAGGCAACTGGGATTATAATTACGCATAATTTAGTAATTAACCAGAAATATAATTCAGTAGCAATTGGTCAACGACCTAAATCTAACAACCGTAATTTAATATTTGCGGATGACTTGGACAAAGCTGTATCTTATCCTACCCCAAGTACTCATCCAAAAACGACAAAAAAACCAACAAGACAAGACAACAAACTTATTGATTAATTAATATATATCGAGGTGACCGGAACAGCACACTCAAAATGTTCTAATTTTTATATTTTATTGCGTGAGAATGATTCATGTTACATGCTGGCACAGGGAGGTATCAATAGAAACAATGCCTCAGCTGATGGGAACCACACTCTCACCTTACCTGAGATCCCTGTTGTACCAAGTTCTGGCAACAAGAGTACCGCACAGCAAATGAAAATTTATGATTATTTGACCATCTCTTGTCACACTTTGTTAGCGTGAGATAATGTAAATATGTAATAATGTCGGGATTTATAAAAGTTAGAGTAGAACCATATGTGTAATTTATTTGCTTATTTAAAAACTGGTATATGTCATGAAGGTGGTCAGTCCGCCTTAGATTAGTCTGTCCGTTTCTTAGGTGCTGGATCACCCCAGATACTATCATGAGATTTCAAGATATTTCAATTATTCATGTTCCAATAATTTATTTAGTGTTTGAGTTTCATTAATGAAACAAGCAGGAATTACATGGTACTTTTCACAATAACCGAAATTTCATAGCAAAGAAAGCATACTATAAACAAGTCCAGTCTACAACTGCCAACATGACTCATGCTTTTCCCTGAACAACAGATCAGAATCATTGATATGAAATATACTGAGCAAAGCATGTTGCTCACAACAAGTCAGGGTTATTACAACTTTCTATAATTCATCCAAACAAGTCTTTATAAAAATTTCAAGATACAAAATCAGGGTTATTGCACATCAGGAAGCTGAAATCAGACACTAGCAGCAGATTTGTTCAATATTTTCTTCATTTTGGCAGATTGATCCACAGTTATTTTGTATGAGAACAACAATTCCAGCATAATTATACCAATTTAACTCCTCATTACAAGATATGATTTAATAAATCCTGTGCTATAATTTACATCATGCAACTTACGAAAATTTTGTTTTCAGTACCATGTCATGGCCTGCATACTAGCTTCTAAAAATAAACTTTAATACCCTACCTTTTTCAGAAACATCACATATAGAAAAAGGTATCGACTCGTTGAAAGTGCACCCACAGCAGTAACTTATAAGCTTCAAATAAACGACATTGATTTAATTTTTGAAACTTGGACCAGCATTTTATACTCTATATAGATGAGTTCAATTAAAGAACCAGTAAATACTTTGTAAGTATGAGACAACAAAAGAAAAAGGAAGATATAACTGCATCATTTTACCACCATATTAAAAGCCAGGCCCTACCAGTTGCAAATTCTGGTCTAGGTACTCTATTATTAGTCATTGGTATTTTTGGGCCTTAAAATTTTAGTAGAAGTGGGGCACTAGCAAAGAAATATCAAAGAAACAGATTAATACCCAAGTCATAAAGCCAATCAGCCCCATAGGAGAGCCACTACATAGCTAGTACCAAATGGTGCAGAGATTGAAAAGGGAACTGAAGTAATTCCTAAGGAACTGAGTATAACATTTGCAACTTTTGAATGTCAATAAATGAAGTGTCAGTGAGAAGTACAGATTACTTACAGCTAACACTGAAAACAATAAATTGAACATAAATTGCAACTAAAATGTCCAAATAAATTAAGGCTCCGTTTAAAATCATTTTTTTTTTAAAAAAAAAGAAAACATGGGATTTCATTTCATTTGATTAGAAATTTTTTATTTATTAAAATGAATGGATTTGATGCTATGTGATCGAAATTTGCATGTTATTAGACCTAACTAAATCCTATGAAATCAATTCTAATCAAATGAAATAAAATGAAATCCCCCATAAAAACCATTTGATCAAAGCCTAAGTTTTTTTGTGCATATAAATTTAAAGACAATAAATGCTGAATGTTTATGTGGTACCCAATACCCATTTCTGACAGTGAATATATACTGGACGATAGGTAACATTTTTCAAACCTTATGTTAAATTGGAACTTTTACAACAGAAGAAAGGATATATTAAGGCTAAAGATAACACTAATTATAAGGAAAAATGTAATTTCTGATCCCATGCAGTACCAGAGAGGACAGATCAGGTACCAGTAAATAACTGCAGTGTATTTACCATTAATACGTCTACTGAATTGACTTAATTCTACATCAATTACAGTCTAGCCAGTGAATTTCTAATCTATAAAATCTCATAAGTAATCTGTGAGTGCACTCGTTAATACAAGACTAAGACTTCACTGAGTCAGTAAAATACAATACGATGTAAACCCAGAGAAACTATAAAAAGATCAGAAATTACTTGGTGATGGTGCACCCTGTTGTCTTCGCCGTCTGAAGGCTACGAATTCAAAAGAAGAGCGAGTCGGATCCTGATTTGGTTCGATCAGATCCGAAGTCCGAATCCCAGCTCATGTTTATTGAGCCATTACACTACATAGGCCCTCATATCGTTAATCGTTTTAAGGTCAAATCCTTCTCCCTTCTCCAGCAAGGTAAGTTATATCATATATGTGTCCTTGCGCCTTTGGGTTTGTTTTTGGGCAGAGGGCATTTCGGATAAGAGTTGAACAAAGAAGGAAAAGGAGGCGGAGGCAACGAGTGAGGTATAGCCTTCCTCTTTTCTTCGATTCTATGATGGATTTGTGCGATTGAGTCTGGTTGCAATTAGATTTAGGTTTAATCCTAAAATTTGGGTTTGGTTTAATTTCTGTGCTGGAAATTCAATAGATGCTGTAAAACGGTTTATGGAAGTGGCTTTGTTCTTGATAAGCTTAGCTTTAATATTGGTTTTGGTTCTGCTTGAATTTTAAAGGAAAATATTAAAATCCTACAAAATTGGTAAGATTACTTTTATGGTTCTGTTATTTGTGACATTAGATCTATAGAAAGCTATTAGTAATACTGTGCCTAGCTAGACTGTTAGTAATTAGAAATTGGGGATAAAATGGGTACTGATATGTGTGGGATAGATTGGATATGTTCCAAATTAATTTGTGATTGTATAGATGAAGGGTTGTATACTGGATGAATTGGTGAGGTGTTTTGCTTGTATACTCACATGTTTTAGGTTGAATATGGGATGTGAGGAATATAGCATAGAAACAAGTATAGTGGCCATAATCTGGCTACTTGGGTGTTGTTGCATAATTAATTGCATTTGTGCGTGAGTTGGTTGCTATAAAATAAGTTTTTCATAAACATGACATTTTAATAAGATACCAATTTGGAAAAGTAGATGGTAATGCATGCTAGTGAGTTTGTTATAACTGTTCTTGTGTTCATATAGAAGGCAAATGATGAACTGATTGATTGAGGCCGGCCTGGATAGCAGTTTTGCTTGCATGATCAATCCCTCATTATTGATGGAATGTTGGAGGTAATAGGCTCTGTGCTTTTGTGATTGGATAAATGCAACATCTAGACTGTTATACAAGATATAATAGTAGTCAGTAGAGATTTGGTTCATAATAGTGATGCACAAGCATTGACATATTTGAGCCTAAAACAGTACTCAACCCTTTTCATTGCATCTCTCATGTCAAAACTGGTCAAGGCCATTAAAAAGGAATCATCCCAATATACCTTCTTAGTTCTTGTGCATTCACTTTGTTCCCAATTCCAGCCCACAAATACAGTAGGCATACAAAATAGAAATGTATCTAAGGTTATGTTGCAAGAGAGCATACCAGTATTCTAATGAAATGGAGGCTATGAATGAATTGCTAGTCTCCTCCAAAACAAAAGGGAGAATAATTTCATTGGAAGAAAGCAGAGTCGTCATTTTCCAACTCACCTTCCTGGATTGGAAAGAGAAGAGAGAAAGCTACCTCTTGAGGAAGAGAGTGATTTTATCGGAAGAGTAGACTTGGGGCAATTTGGTCCAATAAAAAAGGTCTCTTCGCACAATTGAAATCGTGCTAAATTTCTTGGCTTCCGACAGGGTTTTCCCACCGAGTCTCACCGAATGAAACCAACTCTCATCTTTCTATTGGTTCCGATCACAGAATTTTGTTAAAAGAGGATTCCATTTCCGATTGCATTGGAAAAAAATGTTTCCGATCAGAGCCTAAATACAAAGAAAGCAGGTATTGTAACTTAATATATCAAATAGGCCATCTGAGAGAAAGTTACTACAAAAATAAAATAAAAACTGCGTTATTTTCAGCACCATATTAAATACCAAGAAACAGATCAACCCAGATTTAGTAGTATTAATATTCTGGTCTAGGTACTTAGAAAAATATCCAAGAAACAGATCAACTCAGCACCTCATCAACCCGGTACAATACCAGTGCAAAACTAGCACCAATTTGTAGAGACAAGAAGGGGAGAAGCCAAAGTTCTTAATGAAAGAGTTGAGCTTTAATTTCAGTGCAAAATTATAATCTCAAAATAAATGCATACTTCAGTGTCAATATGTAGTACTAAGTAGTCTGTTATAGCTAATGCTTAAAGCATTATAAATATCTGACGAGAAACAGATAATAGTTCAAATTGTTATTACAAAATGATTATTGTTTCATTTTGACCAAATTACGCAGCTACTCAGAAAGATTACACATGTATTGAAAAAAGGAGGGTAAAGTTTAGAAGAGTAATGCTCTGACCCAGGTTATCGTGAAACACTTAATTCATAAGTTGAGCAAGCACAGAGTCATCTCTACCAGTGCTTGAGTAGAGTTTCTTCATCATTATCTAAAACTCAGGTAAAGGAACACACAGTGTTGGTATCAGATACAGTGGCTCTTTCTTGGCAGCAGCTATTCCAAACGTCTCTGTCATGTCCATGTCCTCTGGTTTCATAGCTTCAGGAAGTTTCCAATCAAAATGCAACAAAAGACTTGCTAGAGACTCCTGAACCATTGCCATACCAAATTCAAGTCCAGGACACATCCTCCTCCCCGCACCAAATGGTAGAAACTCAAAGTTCTGCCCTTTAAAGTCAATGCATGATGTTTCAAACCTCTCCGGTTTGAATTTCTCTGGATCGTCCCAGTATTCAGGGTTCCTATCAAGAGCCCATGCGTTGACTACCACGCGGGCTTCGGACGGAATTGTGTAGCCAAGTATCTGGCAACTCTTCATGCATTGTCGTGGTGCTAACAGGGGCACGGGTGGGTGCATCCTCAGGGTTTCTTTGATTACTAATTTCAGATAAGAGAGAGAATTCTCATCTAACTTATTGTTTTCACTTGCGGCATGCCTTATCTCTGTTTGTACCCTTTCCATTATCTGAGGGTGCTTAATTAGTTCAGCCATTGCCCACGTAATTATTGTTGATGACGTCTCAGTTCCTGCAATAAATATATCCTAAAAAAAAGGGAGATCACGAGAATAAACAATTAGGTACAACTTTTTATTAACGGTATAATAAAATATATTAACATTGCCCTTGTTGAGATCCGCCATCAGAATTACATGCTAAATTTAAAAAGCCTTTGTTTTGTTTAAATTAATGAAAAATCCTTTTTATATTCTAGAGGAGGGTTACAGTGAGACCATTTTTGGGTGCCATCAAATTGGACAACTTCATTTTTTCATTAATGTTTAAAAATTTAAAATTCAAATATGAATTAAATTGTTGATATTTTCAGTTTAATAAGAGATGAGTTTTTATAAATTTTATTTTTAATTTTGAAGTTAATTTAATACCCAATTATGAGAATAAAATATCAACGTATTACAATTATGGCAAAATTGGGTCCATACCCTTAAAATCTTTCTTATTTAGATATTTACTCCTCAAATCATTAAAATTGATTCCATACTTCTCGATTCTTGACATAACTAGATGTATACCCTTCTCGGCAACAATAATTAATTTTTTTAATAGAAAAGTTTTTTTTATATTTTATGACAAAATTGTTCCCGCTCAAATTCCTCTCCCTATCAGCACTAAAGAGATCTTTCATCTTCAAGGCACACAGAGCTTGTTTAGCTTCTGGGAACAATATTGGAGATGAGACTCCACCTAATTCATTGTCGAAGCAACATTATCACCATGAATGAGTTTACACCCCTTACTCCAACATGACGATGAGGAATTAATAAGCAGGAACAAGAGCGTGTGGTATGGCCACACATGTTGAAAAGTTAAGTGCTCTTGTTGAATTGCATTAGAGAGAAGACATTATAGATTATAGACGAGTAAAAGAAGACATAATATCTGAAATCAATTTAGAAATTGATTTAAAAAGTCCATTTACTTTTTTTATTAACAGAATTTGTTAATTTTTTAGAATCGCAATTAGCACTTGCGATCTATTTTATAAAAATATCCTGGATGATCATCGTTATATTTGCTTTCCTATCTGACATGCTTTTCTTAATAAATTTGAAAAAAAATCAGATTTAATAAAATAGGAAAATCATATGCGTCTTTTGATATCATTCCCTTCATGGTTGGTTACACTTTTTTATTTATCTCATAGGAACAATCCGCTTATATAATCATAAAATATAGAATTGATCAGTGTCTTAATTAGCCAATAAACTGCACATTTTTTGTATTTTGATCGTGTTTAATAATAAGATGAAGAAGCGTGATGTATAAAAGTACACATGCATGAAAAAGCATCTCAATTATTTGATTGACATATAATGTAAACACCTCTTTTGTTTCGTTGTTGCCGCCTTTATTTCTCTGATTGAGTTTATGTAATCTCCTTGGCTTCTCTCAGGTAACACAAATTACAATTCGAATATTATCTTTAATGGATCTGTGAATGACGTTATACTTGTGAAGATGAAAGGTCTCTTGGTACTAATAGGGAGGACGAGTTTTAAGCACGGGCATTTCTGTCATAAAATATAAAAATAACTTTTTCTATTTAAAAATTAGTTAAAATTGCTAAGAAGGATCGATATATATCAAGTTCTATTCAGAATTGGGGGGTATGGAGACAATTTTAAAGATTTGAGGAGTAAATATCTAAATAAGAAAGATTTGGATGGTATGAGTCCAATTTTACCTAAATATCTACCAAAGTTAGTAATAGTAATTTATTTTTCAGTCTGTTGATTGAGAAACAAATGAACTTCAAATTTATAAACATTATATGAATATACAACACTCCATAAATTGAACAATATATATATAGAGGATTGCTAAAATGCTATGCATATACGGATATCTTTCGTGCTACAGATTCGTTTTTGAATTTCATGCTTCAAACAACTGATCCAAACCGTTCATTATCTTTTTCATATTGAAATCTCGTTAAATATCAAATTTTATATTTTTTTAAATTTTTTTTACTATTTTTTTCAGATTTTTAAAAAATAATTAAACTAATAAATTATGAACCCTTCAATAACAATGATTTCCAAAAATCTGAGAAAAATAGTAAAAAAATAAAAAATATATAAAATTTGGTTTCTAATAAGATTTCAATATGTAGAAGATAATGAACGGTTTGAATCGGTTGTTTGAAGCATGAAATGCAAGAACGAATCCGTAGCACGAAGGACATCCGTGCTATGCATAACATTTTAGCAATCCTCTATATATATATATATAATGAGATTGGCTAAAGTATACTCCAGCATATAGATAGTCCGTATGCTGGAGTCGTTTCTCAAAATTTAAAATGCATACAGTCAATCCGAACCTTTCAAATTGTTCTCCATATTGAAATCTCGTAGGAAACCAAAATTTATAATTTTTCGAATTTTTTTGCTATATATTATGCTATTTAAAAAAAAACATTGTAAATGAGTTGTAAAGGAGTATTTTTTGACCCTTCAATTTGAAAATAACATAATATATAGCAAAAAAATTCGAAAAAATATAAAATTTGGACTTGAAGGATATTTTTATATGGAGAACAACTTGAACGGTTTGGATCAACTGTTTGAATTTTAGATTTTGAGAAACGACTCCAGTATACGGGTTTAATCCGTATGCTGAAGTATACTTTAGCCAATCTCTCTCTCTATATATATATATATATATATATATATAAAGAGTTTTGCTATGGTGAGTCGCAACTCACCAGAGGGTCCGTGAGTCGGGCTCAAAACTCCTAGATTTGATCCAAACCGTCAAATACGATCTCCCTATTGAAATCTCTATACAAACCAAATTTTTTAAGTATTTTTTTCGGATTTTTTAAAACTACTGTTTTTGAACGGTTCAGAACTAATTAGATTAATGCTTTTCTAAAATTTCAAAATATACTTAAAAGTTTCGAAAAAAATGTAAAATTTGGTCTGAATGGAGATTTCAATAGAGAGAACATATTGGACGGTTTGGATCGGTCATTTTGAACAAGATCTAAGAGTTTTGAGCCCGACTCACGAGCCCTCTCGTGAGTCGTGACTCACCATAGCAAAACTATACATATATATACATTATATATGAAAATACAACACTCCATATATATACTACACTCAGTGTATTGAGACCTCATACACTGAATATTCATACCATAGGATCTCTTTAAAAATCGTGTGAAGATTTGGATGGACGAATTAGATCGAAGCGGTAAGGACTCCCGATTTCTTCGTTAGTTTAAAATTTTTCGTCTATTATTCTCCGTCTCCCTTCTATCCGTACTCTTCGTGCAACTTCAGTGAAAAAGGCGATCTCTCATGCGAGAAGGGAAAAAGTGTCCGTCTCACTTTGATATGGAATTTTTTATCTGTGCATTTCCTGTAGAAGTGTGGCTGGAAGTAGTATACTGAATGTTCGCTAATCCTTTCAACTAAATTAAGGTACTGGAAGTAGTATACTGAATGTTATTTGAAATTACTACGAAATGCACTATTGGGGTTGATTGAATTGAAGTTTGTATTTGGCTAAGAAGTGTGGTCAATATATCCCAACAAGGACGTGGTTCCTGGTAAATTGTTTGGGTATAATTATAAAGTCAATTGCTTGATTCAGATGATAGGCTAATTTGGGATATAAAGTTGACACCTTGAAATTAAATTTAACTGGATTTAGATGGTTCCAAGTTGCAACTCTTTGCAAACAGATTGGGTAAAATACTGTATATTTAGTAGCTAAATTAAATATTATATATATAGGGAGATCGTTTTTTTTAACAAGTGAATCTATATATATATATATATATATATTATATATAGAGAGAGAGTTTAGCTATGGTGAGAATAGGGCTGTATATGAGGTGAATTCGAGCGAGTCGGGGACAACTCAAACTCAACTCAGCTGTAACTCGAGTTGAGTTGAGCTGAGTTAGAAATACTTTCGAGTTTTGTAAGCTAGCTCAAACTCGACTCATCCCAAACTCGAGCTAGCTCGTGGGCTCACGAGCTAGCTTGAAATAAACATATATCCTTTAAATTTTTATTTATTTAATTCATATGTTATTTTAGTATTAAATTTTTTTGACATATACAATATTGTAAACAATAAAATTGTTGTCTTTTATATTTTTTTTATTGATTTGAAACAAAATATGTCTTGAAACTCAATCTATCATATGTAATATTATCTAAAATATAAATATAGAAGAAGAAAATTATTTTTATTAATTTATAAATTTTTAGTACTCATAAATTATGTTAATAATATATATTTGAAATATAAATTTATTATGTCATGAGTCAGCTCACGAGTTGCGAGCTGAGTTGACTTCAACTCAAACTCGACTCGTTAACCAACCGAGTTAGTTCAGCTCGAGTTCTTCCAACTCGAGTTCCGTTGGCTCGAGTTGCAATCGAACTTTTCTGAGTCGAGTTCGAGTTAGCTCACGACTTACGAGTTTTTTGCTCACCCCTCATGCATCACAAAAAACCTTCTGTGAGATGCGATTAAAACTCATGAATTTGGTTCAAAATGATCAATCCAAACCGTTCAATATGATCTCGCTATTAAAATCTTCTTCCAGACCAAATTTTACATTTTTTCAGAATTTTTAAGTATTTTTTATTTTTAAAAATGACAGTTTTTTAATGGTTCAGAATTAATTAGATTAACGATTTTCTAAAATTTTAAAAAAATACTTAAAAAATTTGGAAAATATAAAATTTAGTTTGCATGGAGTTTTTAATAGAGAGATCATATTTGACGGTTTAGATCTGTCATTTTGCACTAAATTCATGAGTTTGATCGTATCTCACGGAAGAATTTTTGTGATGCATCTCACCATAGCTAAACTCTCTCTCTCTATATATAATATATATATAGATTCACTTGTTAATTAAATATTATGAAATGAATGTATATGCAATTTTTTAATTTCTTATTTTTTCTTTGTTTTGATATATTATTTAATTAATGATATATATCTTTAAACATAATGAGAATTGGTGCGCTATATGAAAGTTTTGATTTTTCATTAAAAAATTCACCAATCTTGTAATATTTTGGAGTTTAAAATAATCTGTTCGCCACGTGGCGCACGTGATACAAGTATCGGTTAGTCAAACAGATTTAAAATAATCAAGTTCGCCAAGTGGACTATCGTGTGCAAATCTGACGAGTATCTGTATCGAGTGCGATCTGGGGGTGCAGCGGTATGAAAGTATCGGTGCAACCTAGGTGCAAGACAACCTATATTTTGGCAACTTTTCATCCATCCTGGAATCTCATCACTATCATCAAGCGCAACTATCCATCCCCATCCTTTTCCTTTATTTTCATAACTTCTCTCATCTGTCTATTCCTACTGCGTTTCTACTATATTACCCTTCTTTCCTTAGAATTTCCAAAATAAAACTAAGACAATTAACAAACATAAATAATATAGTCATGTTAAAAAAACTAGAGTAGTTATGTTATATAACTAGAACAATTAGCTTTTTTTTTCTAGGACAATGAATATTTTTTTTCTCTTGGACAATTAATAATTTTTTTTCTTGGACAACATTTTTTCGAAAACGAAACAAAGACAATTAATATTATTTTTCCTGAACATAATATTTTTTCTAAAACAAAACAATGTCAATTAGCAAACATAATTAGGATAGTTCTGCTAAAAACAGAAAGTACGCTACAGGTAAGCAACAAAAACAGAAAGTTAGTTATGCGTCATTAAGGAGAATAATGGATAATTAATGAGGACATTGGATGGGGATGAGAGATGATGGAATCTCTATGATGATGGTAAGCAATTCTGATTATTTTATATAAAATAGTACTATTTATTAGTCATAAAAATGATCTTCTTATAACAATCGTTACAAATTTCACTTGAATATTCAATTTATTTGTTTTGTGATTTATCCACAATTAAGTTAGTGTTGATGCCCACTGCTATTTTTTTATTACTACTATTTTTTCTCCTGTGTTATTACATCAGTCCGATATACAAAGTATAATCCCTTTCTTCATTTTTATCTTGCGCAGAAATATGAGGCAAGAATTAACGAGACACATACCAAGATAACAGCTTTTATGTGGTCCATTGTGATGGGCTCCTCGAAATCGTCACGTTCCTTTAGATTTAGAAGTACATCAACCAAATCGTATTCCAGCTCCTGATCATCTCCTCCTTTCATACGCTGTTGTTGCTTAATCAAATGATCCTGTATAACCTCCTCTATCACCAAGTCCAATTTGCTACAATTTTAATTAAGGAAAAATTAGTTTTATGCCACTGAAAAGTTGAAAAATAAAAAAATTGCAATCCTACATTTAATACTTTGAAAATTCCCGTTCCAAATCTAGTTTAATTAGAAAATTGCCACTTCTACATTATGTAATATTTATGGTTCAAATTGCATTGTAAAGGATTCCCATTGAAGTGCGTGATTAGATGAGTGAAATATAAATTAGTTCAACTAATTATATAACAACACTTAGCGTGGTTGGAAATGAAATAATTAAATTTCATTAAATAAAGGACCATAGTAAAAATGCTATATGGTATTGTGCAATTGAAATAACGGAATAGATGCAGATATCGAGGACCGACTTAATTAATTTTGTTGGCCTCGGATGCGAGAGGATCGTTGGCGAACGATCACTGTGACACTGTTTCGTTTAGACGAAATACTGTTTCGCTGGATTTGGTCTAAACCGACCAAATAAATTAGACGCAATTTGCATCTTTTCAATTGTGATTAAATCTAGAAGTGATCTCAGCCATTGGTTATGCATTCTTTGATTGCATCTATCAAGTAATTGAGGCCCTTATATATATATTCTATCATTCTGATGGAGAGTTTAGAGCATGATTATTTTGTCTCAAAATTGAAAGCACCATTTTAGAGGAGCAGAGAAAACACCATTCTATCATTCACAACTGCAAGCATAACTGGAGGTAACAAATTGATTTTAGTTTATTTCACATTTAAGGTCGTTAAATCGCTAACACAATATAAATTACTTCTCCTTGCACCATATATTTTGTATTGACGAAAATAACCCTCCTTCCTCTTCTGTTATTTGATCTCCTCTCGTTTGTTCTCTAATGGTGAAATAACTCGTTTTTATTATTTAATCAATTTGAGTCTCAATATGATTTTTTGTGGAAATCTAATGATAACAAGAATTTCTTGTCCGTACACTACACGAAATTTTCCTTTTTGTAACGTTCAAAAAAATTGATCTGTAACGTTCATGGGCACGTTACAGTAGGCCCCGTTACAAAAGTATTAAACGTTACAGATCTGCAACGCTCTTTTCAAAAACAACGTTTCAGATTATTAATGACACAGGACTTTCTGAATAAATCTGTAACGTTTTATTTGAAACAAACGTTACAGAATTATGGTATTCTGTAACATGTTTTTTGAAAAGAACGTTGCACATTGTTTATTTATTTTTTTTTATAGAGCTTGTATCCTGTGGCTAGCCCATGTTGCTAGCCGTATCAACTGGTACATCATGTACCAAACATACAGAATATAGGATTCTGTAACCTGTTTTTTGACTAACATGCATATCACAACTCCTATATACACAAACACATGGATATATCCATATATATACACATCAAAATAACAAACAAGCCATGCAAATGAGAAAAAAATTAAGTTCAACAAAAATATAATATCCATTTGTTTAGTTCGATCAGTCATGATACATTTCAAATTGACTATCCAAATATATTACCATACATGAATTCCATGAGTTCATCTACAACTCCTCCAATGTCTTCTTCAGTGTATGGCTTTCCAACCGGATCGATTTTCTGCATTTGATTATAAGCAAACCAAAACATATATTAGTTGATATCATAAATCCTAAAGTATTTGATTAATTATCCTAAACTCTAAACCCTAAAGTACCAGTACATTTTATAAATGCCATAGGCCTACTTGAATTAAAAAAATTAGTACCAGTACATTTCACAGAGAGGATGTTATTCATTTTTGCCCCCATATTTTCAGTAATTTGAGTACAAGCCTTTTTACAAGAAAAAATAAGAGAAAGAAAATTGAAAAGCGAGGGGAACGTTATTGAGTCAGCGGATTTTTTTCTCAACTTTATAGTCTAGTAAGTAGTTAAAACAAATACCTTAGGTAGTTCTCCGGCTTGTATCACATGGCTTATTATATGTCTCATGGCCAACATTGTGAAATACCCACATTCTGTATTGCCCTTCTGTTTCGGAGCCTAAAAACACAATTCAATCAAGTAGCTAGTTAAGATTTTGGAATAGTTTGACAAACTCTAATCTCTTAATCCATAAGCTTTGTACCTTTATGTCGTACCAGTCGAATATCCGGGCTTTACGTATACTCTTATGTTCCTTTTCCATCTTGTAATTTTTATATGCCCTACATGCAATTCAATTAATTAAATTAGATTAGACATATAGAGCTGACCCCAGCAACATTAAAATGATTTTATAGTCGCCAGCTGCTCCTAGAAAACAAAGCAGCAGAAACATTACTCTAATTCAGAGATAAGCACAATCTCAAATTATCACTATTATTTTGCTA
Source organism: Rhynchospora pubera (assembly GCA_028095005.1). NCBI lineage: Eukaryota > Viridiplantae > Streptophyta > Magnoliopsida > Poales > Cyperaceae > Rhynchospora > Rhynchospora pubera. The sequence continues at coordinate 433,464 of JAMFTS010000011.1, read as the reverse complement.
ATTTAAAAACTGAAACTTACGAAGTTATAAACGGCTTAATTACTAATCTTTGTATACAATCTTCGCGTGACAAGGAATCTACGAAGTAAATATTCTCCTTCATGACATCAACGATAATGAGCGTCCAATGATACCTGTAATATAGATTACTTATTGTTTTGATTGAAGGAAAACTAACAAGTATAATAATAATTGTTCTTACCCCTGATTATATGGCAAAAGAAAATAAGTGCACTCTGGATTATCTATGAACGACTTCTTCATGTAATTCACGTTATAAGCAGAGTTCTTCTCAAATTTAGCTTCAGGTAGAAATTCTGGATCCCATATGGTGATGCTTTTAGAGAACCCATATCCTTTAGAAAGTTCTTTCATCCAATACCTATATTCATCAAATACAGTAAGTAGGCAAAGTATTTTTTAGGTTGATAAAGAGCAGTGAGTCTAAACTAGCCAAGTTTTATAGGATCACGACGTAGAGAGGAACATGAGGGTATACTCAATTGAGGTTGCGTTGGCTTTGTTTCACGGGGGTACCAAGTGCTAGTACAGAGCATCAGTGGGCTTGGTACCAAGTGGGGTTTGAAGATGCTGCTTCATACCAGTGGAGGTTATCCGTCATTACAGGAGCATGAGAACAATGTTTCACTCTCAGTTAGTCTTGCATTGATTTAATTTGGTGTTATGATCAAAGTGACAGCCTCAGGTGCTGAGATAAATGTGGATTTTGAAATATGCATAGTTTAAGACTGAACAAATTTCATTGAGCAAATTTCAATCACCTTTGAGCAAATTTCTCGGATCGATCACCTTTGAGCAAATTTCATTGAAAAAATAGCACAACTTAGTGACGGTTTTTCTCACTTCTTCCTTGAGAATTCCTCGAATTGCGACTGGAAGTAACACAGTCAGCAAGACGTGATAATCATGTGACTTCATACCATATAATTTGTTATCCTTCATGGACACCTTTCTTGATATATTTGAGGAATACCCAGAAGGAACCTTAATCGACTTCAGACATCCCAACAAGCTTTTCTTCTCTTCCTTTGATAAATTAAATTGTGCTGCAGGTAACCAATCTCGGCTTTTACCCTTATCTTGTGCCGCTAGATCCTTTCGAATTCCCATTGCAACCATATCTTTCCTCGCATTCACGCCATCTTTAGTTTTTCCTTGAATTTCCAACATGCAACCAATCAAAGATTCACATATGTTCTTGATTATGTGCATCGCATCTAGACAATGCCTAATCTCCAAACAGTTCCAATATTCAAGCTCCCAGAATATAGACTTCTTCTTCCATATCCCCTTTGGAATCTCATTTGCAAATTTCTTACCAAATTTGACCTTTATGTCCTTAACCTGTCGATATACACCCGACCCAGATAACGGTATTGGGGCTTTGCCTTTCTCCTCAGTACCATCAAATCTTTCCTTATCTCGACGGTAAGGGTGGTTGCGGTTCTTAAGAAACCTGCGGTGTCCCAAGTAAACAGTTTTCCTAGAGTTTTTCAAGTAAACAGAATGGGTTTCTTCCTGGCAAATAGGACACGCTTTTGCTCCTTTATTCCTATACCCCGACAAGTTACCGTATGCAGGAAAATCATTGATCGTGCAAAATATCATGGCACGGAGCTTGAACTCAGTTCTAGAGTATGCATCAAATACTTTCACTCCCTCACGCCACAATTCACCAAGGTCATCTATCAATGGACGCAAATACACATCTATGTCATTACCTGGTTGTTTAGGACCTGAAATCAACAAAGGCATCATCATGTATCTCCTTTTCATACATAACCAGGGAGGAAGATTGTAAATACACAACAAGACTGGCCACGTAGACTGACGGCTACTCATATTGCCATAAGGATTCATTCCGTCCGTGCATAATCCCAATCTTAAATTTCTGGGTTCACTGCCGAAATCTTCAAAGTCCCTATCTATGTTCATCCAATCCGGAGAGTCTGCTGGATGCCGAAGCATTCCATCACCTCTTTTCCTACAGTCTGCGTGCCATCTCAACAATTTGGCATCCTTCGCATTAGAAAAGAGCCGCTGAAATCTTGGTATTATTGGAAGATAAAACACCACCTTGGCAGCTGGTCCCTTACTACCTTCATCAATCTGATCGTCCCTCGGTCTATACCGTGATGCTTTACATTTTGGGCATTTATCAAGATCACTATACTCATTTCGGAATAATATGCAGTCATTCGGACATGCATGAATTCTCTCTACATCTAGTTTCAAAGGACACAACATCTTCTTGGCCTTATAAACTGAATCCGGTAACTGATTATCTTTGGGGAGAAAATCTTTATGCAAAAGGTCAAGCAAAGATGTAAAACTAGCATCACTCCATCCATTTTTTGCTTTCAAGTTAAACAATTTGAAAACAGCATTAAGTTTGGACAATTCACAACCAGGATATAACTTTATTTTATCTTCTTCACGTAACATACCAAAAATTTCAACATTATCAACAAAATCTCCATCCATATTGTTCACAATTTCATCTAAATCATCATTCAATTCTGCATTATCTACATTTTCATCATCAGACACATTTTCATCATCAAACACATTTTCATCATCCAATAATACATTTTCTTCCTCAAGTTGTGAATTTACAATTTCTTTACTAGTCCCACCTATAAAAGGTTCCCCCCCACTCTCTCCATGAAGCGTCCATCGAGAATAATCTGGTTGAAACCCATCTCTAATCAAATGAACTCTCACTTCTTCAAAATTAGACCATTTCAACAAATTTTGACAAACAGAACAAGGACAACATATTTTATCATCTTCCTTCTTTTTCATATTCTCTTTAGCACAAACCATAAATTCTTGAAGTCCTTTTTGAAATCTTGGAGATAACCGATCATTTGAGTACATCCACGTCCGATCCATCTGAATAAGAAAAATATATGCAAAATGTCAGGGTATGGGCCAATTTTGTCACATTATGTTTTCGGGCTGGTCACCATCCTAGCCCACTCTTTGGATACTCTGTCTCATTAGCGAGCGTACGCTAGATGCAATCTGTTGTCTGAGAAAAATTCGGCAGCATTTCCCCTTATGTTCCCTGAATGCACCAACACACGATTGCTCGTGAGGACACATCCGTGGGAACATAAAGGAAAATACCATCGAATTTTTCTCAAACAACAGATTGCATCTAACGTACAACTCGCTGTCCTAAATGAGACAGATCGTATCCAAAGAGCAGTACTCCCGACCGGGAGTACTATCCGAGATTAATCCCTAATGGATTAATCTCGGACGGGCAACGACCTAAATTCGATATTTGTTCCGGTATTTTGGTCCTATATGACAATACCATTTTAATTAAATGCATATGCAAATTATTAATGCATGCATATAATTTGACAACAAAAGAAAAAATAGAAAAGTTTATGAAAATATACCTTCAATTGGATGTAATTCTTCCCCTCTTCCGATGTAATTATTCTCCTCTCGAATGACACCTGAAATTAAGTCCAAAAAACCAACTAAACCTTAATTTAACCAAAAAATCAAAACAAAAATCGGAATTTTCCTCAAAATATGATATATTGCTCAAATTAAAATTTTTTACCTTAAAACTGCTCTCCTTCTCTTTTTCTTTCTAATTATTAATTTTTTCGAATTTTTGGAATTTTTTAGCTATTTTTTTGAGTGGAAAAAATAAGTATGGAAATAAGAGAAAAAAATGTCGGTTTTTCTTTGGTGGTTGCGGCTGAATTGATGAGAAATAATGGAGGAGAGAGGAGAAAGGAAAACCCTAACAAATATCAGAAAAATCTGTAACATTCTTTTTAAAAAGGACGTTACAAAAGAAAAAAATATAATCTGTAACGTTTTTTATATAAAACACGTTACAGATCTGTAACGTGTTTTATATAAAAAACGTTACAGAGGATTTTTATATTTGTGCCTCTTTTCGGACGGAAAATCTGTAACGCTTGTTTTATAAAAGACGTTACAGATTAGATTCATTTTTTTCAGAAACGTATTTTTGGCAGGTTATGTAACAGGTTTTAATAAAACGTTACTGACGCCCCGTTACAAAAGCCTGTTTTTGTGGTAGTGGTAGTTTTCCTTTTTTTTTTTTTTTTTTTTTTTGAAGATAGTAGTTGTTTCCTTCTAATGATGTTTCCCTCTAATGCCATAAGTGAAAGAAAAAAGGTCCAGTCTTGGCATGGCCTGATTCAAAAACCTGTATAACTTGTGATTGGCAAGTCAAATTTCGTGACTCGTAAACAAAAGTATCTATTAGGTGAGGGAAGATCGTGGATAAACACTGTGATGTTAGAGGAATTTAAAATTAGTAGAATTTGTCATTCTAAAAATTAAAATCGAAGACTGTTAATTATTAATGTGGGTGTACAATTGGAGTGACTTTAATTTAAGTACCAGAGAATATTTCTTCAGAGTGGCAAAAATATAAGATTTAAGTTTTTGGTGGCATGAAAAGATTTGCCTCATTTTTAAAAAAAAAATAAAATCAGATGCTGACAGAGATCTAGCTAGCAGTATAAAAATTGAAATTTTAACTTTTTCACGTCGGTTTTATATGTTAAAAAAATACTAAGTGGTATTTATGTAAATATGGAGAAATGACTTTTACCGGCGGTTAATAGAAAAATGATCCCTCATATTTACATAAATACCACTCCGTATTTATAACAGCAGTTTTCAAAATAAATGTTGTTAATGGGATGTTGTTAAAAACCTGTTTTTTTTTTGTTATAGTGTATATATACATGATACTTTGTAAAGTAATTAATCCAAAATTTTTATTTCGGGATTGTTTCTTAAAATCTAAACTTATATGGTCGACCTAAACAGTTAAATATTCTCCCATATTAAAATTATCTTAGAAATTAAATTAAAGTGTTTTCGATTTTTTTTTTTTTACTTTCATATGATTATGATATTTTCAAATTAAAAAGCCTTTGAATTTTTCAATATTTATTTTCAGACGAACTTTTAATGCCGTCGTTTCTTTTTTTTTTCCCCATTACTCGATGAAAAATAGAACTTGTTTATTATTTAAATGCTGCGATATTAAAGAAGCTTAAAAATCAATTGAGGCTTTTGAAAGTGAAAATTGGATTAAAAAAAGAAGGGTTGTGTCCTACGTACACGTGGCGGTAACTATAGTTCAACACTTTTTTTTTTGGGTCCGATTTTGTATTTGTAATTAATTAACAAGTCCGAGGAACTTTTAGTAGATAGTTAGACTACAAATCTACAATATAACAAAATATCTTAAGAATCTTACTTGCGGAGCTTTGTAAGTCTTCTTGTAGTGATCAACCGTAACAAACGTATTGAAGGGAAGAGATCACTTAGGCCAAACCCTGAGAAGCACTCCAATGCCTCCCCAAGAGTTTCCAAGAACACCTGTTTATTTTTATACGTTCCTGCAAATGCAGCGTGAATTGAAATATTGGATGAAAGCTCAGCTGTCATTGCACTCAGGTTGACTGGTGATTTATTAGAACCCAAGGTGAAAGTCTTTAACAGCGAATTAATCTCAGCTTGCCGGATTGAGTAGAATGATTTGACCAGTTTTGTGCTGAAAAGCTCAGTTGCACAAATTCGGCGCATCTGGCGCCAGTACGGACCACTTGACCAGGCAATACTTTTGCAACCATACAGAAGAACACTTGGTGCAATCATCGCTGGACGGTTTGCAAAAATTGCATCGTGCGTTTTCATCACCTACATATGCATATGCACCAAATATTAAAAATCAGATAAAAATTTAAAGATAAATATTGAAGTTTTGTAATCAGCAGGATGGGGAACCACTAAAATTTAATAAGTGTCCGGTGAAAATAGAATTAATTATGTACCGTTTCTACAGTTCTTTTAGGAAACGCAAGAGTCTTTCGGACTTTTCAAATTATTAAATTCGTACCGTTGTAACTTGTAGCGTAGACAAGTTTTAATTCGTATTGAACATTTGTAGAGCGTCTAAAATAACCGAACCGTTTATTTGTAGAGCGTCTAACAATGATAGTTAATTAATTCGTATTGAACATTTGTACATTATTCAACTGTAACAAGTTCAAAGACCTTTACATTTCTTTTCCTTATTGTATTTCCCAATCATTTTACGCACCTTCTTTTTCTGACTACCGAGTCTCGTACTCTCGTTGGACATTCAGTAGTTTCGTAACAATAATTTAAATTAAGATGGGTATTATGTCTATATATCAAATAAAAATCAGATGGCTCAGTGGAAGTCTGCTGACTCGGATTGGTATATAGTTCGATACTTTCTAGGTAAACAAAAAATATTTTTTTTTTAAAAAAATAAATAAAAGCTTAAATAAAAATTAATTTTTAATAGTTCTTATTTCTTAATTAAGGTAGAGATTTTACTCATATAATAAAGTTCCAAAAAGCTAATACTGGTAACTAAGCACAAATTTTAGTTGAATTATAACAAGCTGAATCTGCCAATCAATTTATAAAGAATCTAAAAGTTGCGGCCTTGAATTCAATTGCATGCACAATCAAGTTTTAGAACAGTCGAGTCTAGCACATCTCGCCTCTGAACTATTTCACTTGTATTATTGTACAAAGAGATTCAATATGGTTATGAAACTCGGCCGATTCAATATGGTTCGTAACGATGCGATTTTTCGCAATTTATGTCGGAATCGGGCAAATCCACTATTAAAGGTGTTTGTTGGTAGTAGGAGAGGTGATGAGGCGTACATAGAGAAGACTTCCCGATCGTGGTGGCTAGCTAGCTAGGGGTGGAAAACGCATGTGGAGGCCGAAGACGCTGTAGAAGGTGCCATTGTTGGGATTGTTTTAAAGTCAAATGAATAAATAATTCTAACAGGTCAAATAAGCAATCTAGAATTAAACATAAACTCACAGAACCAGGAGTGAAACATATCGTTTTAGTCACAGACCGGACCATTTCAAAACACAAGAAAACTAAATCGTGAGAAAAATCTTACCTAAATACATTGCTATGGTCTGAATCTTTGATCTCCTCGAGTTCTTAACGCTTCTGGTGTGTACGCACCTTACACCATATGTTTCACGCCTTAAGGTCGGGAGAAAAATCTTGTAAAGGATCAAGACTAGTCTTAATACTATTTGTCTAAATCTAGAGTACCTTCTCAAACTATTTGATGGAAGAATAGAAAGAGAGGCAGAAAATACTGCTTCCAACAAATGTATGTAGTATGTTTCGTGGTAGTCTTGTCCCTTGGGGACCAACCCTTCTATATAAAGAGCCAAAGACTTCTTGGCCTTCAAACAATGCCATAATTAACAATCTTAATTAGACAATGTTTTTAAATATAACCACTTATAAAAGGCAACACACCCCGCACAAAATCATACTTTTCTTTACAGCCACGTTTAGCTTATTACTATATAACTGAATAATATTTGGAGACTAAACATAATCAGCCCACCAAAAATAGATTGTTTCTTAATATGGTGTAGGGTCTGCAACGGACCGCCCCAGTTTAGAACGGACTGCCCCAGACTATTGGAACGGGCTGCCCCAAAATTGGGACGGGTCGTTCCGACACCAACAATCTTACAGCCATGACTTCTATCTCATGAGAATAATACACTTTAATGGGGTGTTTGGTTCGCTCACGAACAGCAGACGAACTAGGGACGGACAACGGTCCACGAACATCTCCTAGTTCTTGAAAATCGGAAGATTAGAAACTATCCAAGAAGTTCGCAAACAATCTAGTTCATGAGTTATTTGGTTCTTACGAACTAGCCTAGTTAGCGAACTTCTAGTTCACGGATGGTGCCAAACACACCCTTATCGCAAACCAGACGGAGAGTTGGAGATAAATGGAAACGGGATAGAGAGAAGAAAGACAAGAGGTTTCTTAACTAGATCATCCATTTCCAAGAATTTTTTTTTGTTATAAAACAAATCGGACATCTATTTTACTCGAGATGTGAATTAATTTGAAAACAAGATCTATGCTTGACCTAAAAATTTATCGAAGGACATGAAAATATTATAAATTTAGCGCGAGGAACTTATGTCAACAACATTATGCGCGCACATTTATTAATTTGCAGGTACGTACTAGCTGTAAAACTACAGGCCAAATGTTACCTACTAATTACCTCTTTTGCAGCTTCGCGCGAACTGACAACAACAAAGTCAATCTCACCCAAACGAAGGAGCATAACAGGTCCATGCGCAACGGCAAGGTTGTGCAGGGCATGATGCGGTAAACCAGCAGTTGCAAGGTGGTGGAGGCTTCCGAAGAAAGGCAAAGTCCAGGGACCTGGTGGGAGTTCTGCTTTAGAATGTGTCACTCTCTTCCGTATAAACCAATTAAGAGAGAGTATGAGTAAGAGGAGAGAAGTTAGTAAGTAGGGAAGGAAAGGGATCAGTGCGGACTCCATTGCTCTTTTTTAGGGCAGGATGAGCGAGCTTTCTCTAATACTTTTTGGAAAAAAATTATTTGTGACATAGAATGGCTAATTCCTATATATGAACACCAATCGTCCCTTGCAATAATTTTGAAACACCCACTAGAGGTGAAATAAGTTAGCCGTTCCTTGCAATAATTTTGGAGCTCTCCCTCTATGTGTCATTACTCATCAGTATTATTTGATTTGATCATTATGTTTGGATGTGGAGTGAATAAGGAATGGCTTATTCAAATTTCTTATTGACATTCTAAGAATTTGCTAGAATATGAATAAACATCCAAATAAGTTCAAAATTTTTATTCATGTGTTGTTTGGTTTCATGCGAATAACGAATTTGGAGCTTATTTCTTATTCAAAGTGCATCAAAACACATGAATATTTATCTAAGATTTTAATTGCGTTAGTCAGTAAATTACTCTCATGTCATTAGAAGGCATCTTTTTCTTTAATATTCCATAAAAAGAAAAGTAGACAGAGAGGAAAAACGTCATAATTTATGGTATCAATTTCGACTAAGAAAAATTGAGGAAGGTTAGAATTTCTGCGTAACGTCATGTCTCTCCTTCAAAACTGTAAGTTCTAATTATGATTGATTAATTTTATATAAAATATGTGATTCTAATCTATTAATTAGAAATACTATTATGAATTAATATTTTTTTTGTTCTTATCACATTTCACCAAATAGTTTTATGGTTGGTGATGTAGCAATTGTAATTGGACTTTTCCGATCGAAATGAATAAGATGTTGATATATATATATATATATAAACTAGAAATACTATTATGAATTAATATTTTTTGTTTTTATCACATTTCACCAAATAGTTTTATGGTTGGTGATATAGCAATTGTAATTGGACTTTTCCGATAGAAATGAATAAGATGTTGAAACAACCCATTTTAGGTGCCGAACAACATCTGTCACAGAATGGCTCATTGCTATAATTAGGAGATCCCACTGGGCCACTGTAGGTGAAACATAATGTTTTTAAAACCCTACCGTGTACCGGAAATTTTCGGTAAAATCGGACATCGGGTGAGCATCCGGTAGGAAAACACGTTCAAAACCCGTTAGTCAAAAACCGGGCAAAACCAGTCAAAAACTGGAAAATTCGGAAATATCGGCTGGTCCGGTTTGTCTCCTTCGTTTCTAATCACACTAGATTTCTTCCTTTCTGCTTTCTCGAGAAAAAAACCATTTGCTACATAACTTTTTTAACATGATCATACAATTTTATGAAATATGGAATATGTTGTATTTTTTAATTATTTGAGGATATTTATTAATTCAATTAGCCATAAAAAATTATATCATTAATCATAAAAATTTGAAATACCAAGTAATATAATATTTTATAGTTAAAAATTTCTAAAATATTTTCTTTAAATTTCTAAATTTCATTAAATTTCTAAATTTGATGATTTAATTCTATTATTTCAGAAATATAAATATGTTTTTCATTGTTTTTGAACCTTTTTAAATTTTGTTGATGTATAAAATTCTATATACATAATAAAAAAAATATAAAAAATATAATGATATGAACTTTTAATTTTATACTTTCTCAATATTTAACATAATTCTTTTACTTCAATCATACCAATGAGGGTTGACGATAGAATGAAAAAAGTGTGAGTGACGAAGTCGAGGGTCTTTTCGTTTTGAGTTTATAGCAGATAGCAGAATTTTATAGCAGATAGCAGAGCTAGCCTCTTCAACTCTACCTGTCCCGTCTTTTTGATAGCGAGTCCTCCCATTCCAGACAGATGTGAGTTGCGAACCACTTGCACTATGCCCCAAGCCAAGTTTATGTTTTAAAGAGGATACTATATATTTTTAGAGCAAGTGAACCAGATGAAAGCTGTGCTCCAATTGGTGGACGGAGACTATTCCATTGGTCAAAGTTTTTTAGCCCGGGACTAACCAGCCATTAAATTATGAGTATTTCCCTGAAACCAAGCAAGACGAAGTGCCCGGCCTGCCACCCTGAGATTAGAGCTAGCCATCAGCCATACCTTTCTTTGCTTCCCAATTTTATCGGATTAACAACCAAACATGTTGTTAGCAATTTAAATGAATATTATTTTGTTCTAAAAATACAATTATGATAGTATTGTACCTATTCTTGACTAATGTCATGTAAGAATGGTGATTATTAACTTTAATTGTACAAAATTATTTTATGAGATAGTACTAATGGTACCTTCTAATATGGATTTAATTCCATTAAAAAATAGTTATCGATATATATATTTAAAAAAAAAATTTATATATATATTTTTGAAAATATGAAAGACAAAACTTAATCGCGCGAAGCGCGTAACCTTTGCATGTTTCTTTTATGTCTATATATATTTAAAGCTTCTATCATTAGCTTGACAACATATAAATTCCGTTTAGGTTTTAACTTCTAAGGATGGTTTTAAACTGTAAAAATTTAGTAAGGATCAAATTTATTATTATCCATTAATTTGATAATTATAAGTTAAACTAAATACATATGAATTCAACTAAGAAAATATATATTTAATTGATTGAATCCTATATATATATATATATATATATATATATCGAGAATCCAACCAATAATGTTAATAATAATTTAATTTATATAGATAATATTATTTTAATATAATATTGCATTTGATTGATTGAAAGAATGAATTCTGAGTAGTGCTTACCTAATTATCGTATAATTTATATTGTCAGAATATTACTCATTGCATGACATGAAAAATTTCTTATGCTTCAGCTATTCTCATATACAACAAACTTTTATATGTACTATGAAATTTACAAAAAGTTCTAAAGAAATGAATAAAAAAAAGAATTGATCACAATATGATCTGTATCCGACAAAATATAGTTGTATTTGACTCCGTATTCAATAATATCCAAACCGTATTTATATCCGCTTAATAACCGAACCGTATCTTTATCCGAACGCATCCGTATTCGTATTAATATTCGATAAAAAAATATGGATGAAAATATGAGAAGAACAACATTGACTCCGTATCCCATCCAAAATATGAATGCACGTCTTGATAGATACTGGGTCCTAGCCTCCCAAGAGAAAGAAATCTATATCTATCTATCTATTGTTTGTTATATCAGCACGTGACAAGGCTGTACTGACTGAATTAATAAATTTCGGCTGCAACGAGGAGATCGGAGCTGAAATTGTGGCTGATAGAAAAAGGTAAGGAGATGGTAGGTGCGATATTAACTTCACAAACAGTGCTGCCAGCCAGCAGAAGTAGACAATTAAAGGCCTGGCAGTGGCAAGTGGCAACAATCCGTAAATTAAAGTGTGTTGTCTGCACTCTCATCGGGTGGTGAGGCACAATCGGTGTCTTTTGTCATTTTCTAATTATTAATTAGAAATCCTATTATGAATTAATATTTTTTTGTTTTTATCACATTTCACCAAATAGTTTTATTGTTGGTGATATAGCAATTGTAATTGGACTTTTCCGATCGAAATGAATAAGATGTTGAGATATATATATATATATATATATATAATGAAGAAAATAAGAAGATGTGGTTTTCCCAATCGCAATGAAGAAAACTAGCAAAAGTATCGCGTTTCGCGCGATTAAGTCTATTTTTCATATTTTTTTAAAAAACTATAAAATAAAATAAAAAATTTTCACTAAATTTTTTAGAATTTTTTAAGAACATCCATAAAAATTTATGCAAAATGATTTGAAAAACTTATAAACAATTAAATAAAAGACTTAAATCCTGAATGAGTTGGTTAGACATGTAAAATTTTATTTCGTAGAAGTTTTCAATGAATTTTGAATTAGTTTGTTAAATTAGATTTATCATTCTAAAATAATATCCGAGCATCCATATAAAATTTCATGCAAAAAAAAATGTAAGAAATTCTTAAAAAAAATTACAAGATAAAACACAATTTTGTGGATTTTCTATAATTTTGATAACATTTAATTCTCTATTTGATGAAAAATAAATTTAAGAACTTCAAACAACTAAATACGTAAAATATCATTTTTTTAATATGACATAAAAAATAACATTTTAAAAGTCCAAAAAAAAAAAAAATTCGATGTGATTAGTTTTTTTTTATCCTGTGCACAAAATTTTGTTTAGAAATATATCTTGAGACCACTAATTATAAACTTAATATAAGTATTAAATTATACAGTAATATATTCTGAAGTTTGCAAAAATATTTAAATTATTTTTTAAAGTCCATAGAAAATTATATAAATAATTTATAATAATTTCTTTGAGAATTCAACAATACCGTTAAATATTTTGGACCAATTATAATTCTACAAATATGATATTGGTATGATATTATGGAAAAGTATGTTAATAGTATATTTAATTATTTATTAATGCATAAGAAAAATTTTAATGAATTAAAATATAGATCATTTTGAGTAAATATATGCTATAAATGAGGGGCTACTGTTCAAATGTAATCATAATTATCAGGATATAAGAGACCATAATGATAATATATCAAAGTAAAATGAAAAAGAAAAGTAACGCACATGCATGGAAGCAGCGATGATGTGGGCTAAACCTCTCTCTTTTTTCAGTACGTATATTATGCGGGTCATAAAAAGTAATTTACTTGATATACGTACTATTTCTCATATTTACAATAGCAACAATGAATTTCTCATATTTACTATTAATTTTAAAAATTGCCAAATATTTTTAAAAGTTATGCAGTTCTATAGAATTTGTAAAATTTTAAAAAGATGAAATTGCTAAAAATATCGAAAAAATTCAATATCATTGGATCAACATAATTTTGCATGCATACATGTAAAATTTAATAAAATAAATCAATCTAGGAATACATGTCAGCAATCCAATATTTAAAATAGTATTATGAAAATTTACAGAAATTAAAAAATTATATAAAATATTGCAAAAAGTATAAAATCTAAATGGTTCATATCATTAGATTTTTGTATAAATTTTTTTACGATGTATAGAAATTTTATACATCAACATATTTTGGAAACAATTAAGAGTAGAATTATATTTTATGAAATAATATAATTTACTAATCATATTTAAAAAATTTTAAAAATATTTAGAACTTTATAATTATTAAATTTTATATTTTGTGATGAAATATATAAATTTTTTACAGCCAATTGAATTAATATTTAATCTCAAAAAATTTTAAACGTACCGTATATTTTATATTGCACAAATTTGTATGATTATATTAAAAATAGCTCTATGGAATGAATAAATTTTTCTTAATTTTAAAAATATTTATATAAAAATTTATGCATAAATAAAGTCATATATTCCTTTAAATAATTAAAAACCTATTGAAATTTATAAAATTATGGAGATTGAATTTTATGAGATTGAAAAATTATTTAAAATATTTATAAGTATATAATTATAAAATTTCATTTCAATAAATTCTTCATATATCTTTGAGTAAGCACATAAATTTTCATAGCCTAATGATTTTTCCAAATCCTTGAAACAATAAAAAATATATATATAATATAAAAAATTTTATGAGATTAAGAAAATTATTTAAAATAAGTTCTAATTCTATAGTTAAAAAAAATTATATAACTAAATTCAACATATTTTTGTGAGCTTGCATATAAATGTTTATCACCAAATGATTTTTTAAAGATATCATAACAATTTAAAAATACAACTATATTTGATCTGAAATTTTAAAAATGGAGGCTCCAATTTTAGGAAAATGGAGATGATGGTATTTGAAAACATGATGATGACATCATCAATGTTAATGTAGAAAAAACCTCTAGAATTGGAGTATTTATAAATAATACATTAATCCTAAAAAAATAATTTGCGCCAAACAACATCTGTCACAGAGAATGGCTCATTACAGTGAATCTCGAATCGCCCCTTGCAATAATTTAGGAGATCTCACTAGGCCAATGTAGGTGAAACTAGTGTTTACCAAAAACCCGAAACCCGCCCCACCCCAAACCCGCCTCATGGATCGGACCGCCCCGGACCGTCCATGGACCGCGATGGACCGAAAGATTAGAACGGGGCGGGTGATTTGGGTCGCTCTTTCTAAAAATACCCGTGTTAACCCGCCCCATCTTAACCCGTAGACCAAACCGTCCCGTCCCGTCAACCCGTTAAAAACCCGTGCTAATCCCGGAAAAAAAGAGGATAACTTTATATAATTATATTCAAATTTTTTCATCTAATAAAAAAATTACAAATCAAATATAAGAAAACAAAAAAATAAAAACAGAAAAGATAAGTAAAAAAAATAAAGGAAAAACGTAAAAGTAAAAAATAAAAGTAATTAACGAAAAAAAAACAGAAAAAAATATTGAAAAAATAACACACAAAAAAATAGAAAAAAAAACGTTATAGTAATTATATATGTACTTTAATACTAACGAAAAATAAAAAATAGTAATAAAATATATAAAAACCTGCGGACCGGATTGGACCGGACCGTCATAACTCGTGCGGGTTACATGGGGCGGGTTTAAGAAGGGTTAGGGCCAAGATTTCTAAGATGGACCGTCCTAACCCGCCCCGTCTTAACCTGTGGACCGTCCTAACCCGCCCCGCCCTATCCCGTGGACCGCCGCAGGTTGGACCGGCCCGCCCCGCCCCGCCCCGTTTGGTAAACACTAGTTGAAACAAGCCATGTTGTCGCACTGTACTTCTGTACAATAGGCAAGAGGCAAAAATTGAATTTTTCTTCCCTTTTTTTCCTACAGACACCGTTTGGATGCGTTGAGAAGAAGGTAGGAAGAAGGAAGAAGGGAATAAATAAATTAAAAACAATCTAAACTCTTCACAAAGTTACACACTTCTCAATACTTCTTCCTATTTTTTCCCTTCTTTCCTTCTTCCCTTCTTCTCACACCTATCCAAACGGAGCCAAAAAAACGAGACAGGGTCTTCCATAACAACTGAACAAATAGGTAGACTAAAATAAGTTACGACTGAAGGATAATTTCATTAGCCGCAATTATATTTTGAATTTTGAGGTTCTAAACTTCTAATAGCATTGATGTTGACATCAGACTGCACGATTTTATAATAGCTTGGCGTAATTATAATGTGCAGTTTAGGGACCTGCTACAAACATCGTCCTCAGCCAGTATCCAACTGACTTACCAGACAATAGATAGATAGATATAGACAATAGCTTGGCCATAACTGGAACATGAACGCAAATGGTTTATTCACAGTCAGTCTATGTACAAATTGCAAAAACAATTTCCTAAAGAAGATTCCGCATTACATGTCATCTGGTCTTTGAAAATTCAACCTAGAATGATAATTTTCGTTTGGCAACTGGCCATCAATAAATTGGCCACAATTAATAGACAATTTAAAGAGAAGGGAATGGCAACTTCCTAACCGCTGCATTCTATGTAAATCAAATGAAGAAACAACAAATCATTTATTTGGTGACTGTTCTTCTTCCAGCAGTCATTGAACAAGGCATGCTTACCACCCAAGGTGTTAACCAGTGCGCGGCTTCTTGGGTTGGTTAATTTCATCACTGGTTCCCCAACTTGCAATGCACAGAAATGCTTCATGGCAATTCTAGCGTTTGTAATTTGGAGAGAGAGATGCTCTCTTATATTAAGAGGAGTTCATCTACACCCTGAAGACTTAATATCACAAGATACTGAACCACGAGATCTCTCTTGAAGTTTAATAAGATTTTCTTTTCTATAACTGTACATCTTTGGAAATTTTTTTTCCTTTTTTAATTTTGATTTTTTTTTAGCAACTTGCTAAGATCTGTACTTGAACTTTTTATTTATTTAATGAAAGACGGGGGCTCAGACCTCTGTTTTTGCTTCAAAATAAAATGACATTTTCTTTTTCCTTTTCCTACACTGTAGCTCAAGCACAATCTTTTCATAGACGCCGACACCACTAATTTCTTACGAATTCCATTAATTTCATTTTTATATCTCTCCAACAAAAAATTAAAAAAAATAACCATTAAATAGAAAAAGAGAAGGAGATCTGATTGAAAACAATAACCATTTTATTTATAATTAATTATATTGAAAATAATCCTAAATATTCTAAAAAAAAGTTAATTGTCTTGAAAAAATATTAATTCTCCTAAAAAAGTTAATTGTCCTGAAAAATAATACTAATTGTTTTGAAAAAAAGTTAATAGTCAAGAAAAAACTGTTAATTTTCTATAAAAAATATTAATTATTCAGAAAAAAATTAATTATCCTGAATATAATACTAATTGTAATCATATATCTCTTAATTAATTGTCATAGAAAATAATTTGTGAGGGAAGGAGGGCGTGAGTACGAGGTCAGCATATAGGCATGAAGTGGATAAGGGAAGTAAACATACTTGTCGGGAGGGGAAGGGTGGGTACATTATGAATGACAGAAAATCAGTGACAAGATAGAGTTACCGAAATGAAAAGGAATGAGCGAAGCACTCGACAAAGTATTTAAAAAACAAAAAATGAAAAATGCGTGATGATGGAGTTGATAAACTCTTGTAATGGTTCTTATCATTTTCATTATTCCAATACATATATTATGCTCGGCATTGTGGAAGTTATCATCAATCACTTCTCTTGTCGAGCCATAAGTTTAAATAGCGGCCGTAGCGGCCGCAATAGCGGCGCTATAGCGGTGTTATTTGATACACCGCTACAATGCTACAGATTTAGCGGCCTGTCCGATAGCGCGACCTATAGCGAAAAATAGCGGGGTATAGCGGTGAAATAGCGAAAAATAGCGGGTGATATAGCGGTATAATGCGGAAATAGCAGTGCAGTTTATAATTTGCTGATATAGCAGTAGTATTTTTGTCATAACTTTCGCATACGAACTCCGATTGATATGATTTAAAGTTCTATGGAAAGTTTACAAAACTGACCACAATTTTTATGTTTTGAACATTTTCAAATTCTTAAAATTTAATGGTCAAATATGCATAGAAAATAAATATAATTTTAATTAGCGTTTATTAGTTGCTTGAAATTATTTTAATTTTTTTATTTTAGACTAAACTAGACCTTCAAAATACACTTGTGTGTGCAAATCCGCTATGGTCCGATAGCGGTCGCTAAATACCCGCTATCCGCTATGATATTAGCATGTCCGCTACGAGTCCGCTATCCGCTATTTAAACTTTTGGGTCGAGCCAATAAAGAGTGATAATAATTCAGATATTATTTTAATGCAATGTTTTCAATACCGGACCGGGTACCGGAAAAATCAGAAAATACCGGATACCGGACTCTGATCCGGCATGAAAAAGCTATAATACCGCCCTCTCTATATACCGGAAAATACCGGTCAATATCGGAAAAATCTGAAAATGACTGTGCCGGGTTTTCCTTTTTCATTATTTCGATGAGACTGATATACGCAACCCAATGCACTCTCTCCAGTTTTTTAACACTTCCTCTTCCGAGGTGAGTTTTTTGCCTTTTTTTCTTTTCAAATTGCGGATGCTAGGCATAGGCCCATAGGCATAGCACCTAAGTTTACACAGCAGATTTTTCTTTTTTGAAAGGGAAAATAATAAATATTAGAAATATGAGGTTAGATGCTGAGGTGGAAACAGAGTTGTTTCGTAACTGGATCTTTTGTTCTTTTAATAAACTGCAGCACACTGCACACATGTATTTTAAAAAACGAAACATGCATAGTACTTATAAAAAAAAATAAAAACTTAACTGTAACTACTATTCATAAAACTATAAAATTTTATTATTCTATTAACAAATTACTTATGATGTCATTCGGTTTTTAAAACTGATATATCCGGTAAATCGATAAAATTCCATATCCTTTACTTCGTCGGTTTAGTGCCCGGTAGGGTATTCAAAACATTGTTTTAATGTCGAGCGTTGAATAAAATATACTAGTGGGGGCGTCGCGCGTTGCGCGACCTATTTTTACCACATATAACTATTGTGAACCTGTCACTTACAATAGAAGTAAAATTTGTTATATAAGATAAATGTGTCTGAAAAAAAGAAACAACATGACAAAAAAATGTTTAAAAATAAAATACAAAAAATAAAGGGAACATAAACATATCCAATATAACTACCTCATTCCTGCATGTTTCAGTTATTACCAAACTACCTCTTTACCCAATGTAAATTCAATGACAACCAACAAATGAGCGGTGGTGCACGCATAATTATCACATCTATGTTTGAACTGTTCATCTAGGAGGTTTAATGAAACATCAATAGAAACTGACCCATATTCATACCTTCTAATTGTCTCCTATCCCACACTCTTCCTTGCTCCATATTCACCACGAAAAGCACATTGCTTACAACACTGCCTTGTGATCAAAATCAGAGATGGATTTTTGAAATATATTCATATCCATTAGAAAGCAAGATAGGATTTTTGAAAATTGCAAATCAAGCAATTAAGGGACAATGTCATTTTTATGTTTTTCGAAAGAAGCTACTCTCAAAGCATGCATGTTCAGTTATTATCTAAGATGGTGTATATTGAATACCTTTTGTCACCAGAATCAGAATGAACTGTCAAAGCAATGACAGTGCCTTGTTCGACCATTTGCAGCTGCTGACATATGCTCCGTAATAACTGCACCAAGTTACTTTGTAGGCCCCTACTGAAAACAACACATACTAAATTAACAAAATATTTGACTACTCAACCAATAATACCCAAAGAAAAATTTGCACACTTATGTACAATGAAGCGAAAGAATGTACATTCTGTAGTGAGGCTTACCGACTGCAGACGAAATCTAATTTTTATTTCTCTGCAAAAGAGATGCCGAAGGTTAAAAATTAAGAAAATAACAACCAATTAATAAAATTTAATCAAACGTTACCTAATTAGATGTGCAAGAGCCTGATTCTAATAACAGATGGCCAACAGAACTCACTCAATTAATCAGATATATTAAGCGGATTGTAACAAAACTCATTTAATTATGGAAAGATTTTTTTTCCATTATTTAGTATTTTTTATTATATCCAATTTTGCCTTTTTATTATAATAGAATAAACTCTGATAGATAGCAGTACAACTATAATGAACTTTTCTTATCAGGACAGACAGAAAAAGTGACGATAAGATAAAAAAGGAAGAAATATAGAAATTCCAATTACTGACAAATCACTTGCAGCAGGCAGCATGACTGAGCAGCACCTTTGCAGATCAGAGAGAACTCGCTAATTGACGAAAGCCTTGTATTTCCCAAGTGCATAAGGTAAACCCAAACTAAACCTGCATTGAGTCTGTTACGTACCTGAACACTGATAATCTGGGTAGAGATGTGCCGCTACAGGCTACAGATGTGTTGTTGGGATCCGAACTAAATCCTGATAAAATTCGGCAAACATAAATAACATATGCAAAAAATAATAATAAATAAAAAAATTGTGGTTTCAAATTAGATACATGATTTCATCACAGCTCATTTCTTTTTCATTTATTGTACCAAAATTGCATAAACATGGTACAAACTAATTTAGAACCTTTAGCGTCGGCTCTGCTATATCTTCTTCTCCCCTCTCCTTTTCCATATTGTGTTTGTTTTCCTCGCTGAATGAACCACAAAAAGAAATGTCCATAACTTGTGAAAAAATGAATCAATGCAGCAAAGAATAAACCACCATATGAAAACAATAAGTCAATAATATTTCAATAGTTAATAAAAAAAATGCCAAAAAGAAAAATCACAATAAAAGGAAAGAGAAACTCAGTGAGAAAACAAACCTAGATAGTTCTTCATCTTCTTGTTGCTCTTTTTCCTTTGCATGCAGTTTGCCATGGCATAAAAGACAATCTATGAAAATATATTCAAACAATAGACAGAAAAATGAGATTAATTAAAAACGATACCCATGACTATGTTTGGATCAGTAATATTGGTACCAACTGCCCCTAGCCTTATGAAATTAAAGTAGCATCTTATTATTTGCAGATAATTAAATATTTAGCGAAATAATTTTACTTTACTTTTTAGTTACACAGAGAAAACAAAGAAATTAGTTAGATTCCTTAGTGAGATATGTTGATATTATTGTCTCACTCTGTTGTTGACTTCCTTCTAGTATTAAAAAAAAGATTATCACTCTCCCTGTTCATTTCCTTCTAGGATAAAAGCTTCAATTTCAAACCACACAATTTTAAAAAGAAAATGAAAAGAACGCACCTGAAATACGAATCGTCCTTCTTCTTCCATATAAGTATAACTACAGAATTGCAACAAAAATAAAGCAGCAGACAAAAACATTTCAAGTAACTACCGTATGAGTATAATGACCTGGTAAGAACTTTAGAATGCATAAAAGTAAACCACATACCAGCAATATCTACGCTGTAAAAATGGACCTCGGCAGCCACAATGCAAGCACACAATGACAATCAACAGATATATAGCCATATACACGATAAAGGAAATATCATCAAGAACACCCAGGTATATAATTACAAAAATTCCCATGCACATGTATAAAAAAAAGATGTGAACTTTGACTATCTAGAATATAATTTGGCAAGATGAAACATCCATATCAGATACCTCTTTTTGTGATGAATTGCCTAAAGAAATAAATTAAATGATTCTTGAGTACAGTGAGAAAATTTAATTTTTTTTTAATCAGCCAATGTACTGGTGCAATATATAGTAATGAGAGATCTTCTGCTAAATAAAGATATGGCCAGCGACAACAATCACAAAAATCATGCATATTAAAGAAGAAAACACACCTCATAAGAAAAAATAGTACAAAGAATAACAACCACTCCAGCAACCAAAGGAAGAAGACCTACAAAGCACTACATTGAAGATCTCAAGAACAACATTATTCAGAATAAGGGAGAAAAAAAAGAAAGTAAAGAAGATAAAATAAGCAAGCACCAGCAACTATACTAACCCAGCTAATGTGGCAATAAACGAAAAGAAAGTGTAACTCCACAGTGTTTACCCACAGTTATTATACTTTTAATCTCCATTTATTATTATATAGTTCCATCATCCGGTCCAATTAATTTTCTAACTTCTCAAATTAGGATGAAATCTACAATTTAAATTTTGGCATGTATAAATGGGCCTTGAGATTTATTTGATAATCTAAAGTTGGAAATTTCGGTTTTCATTCGAAATTATGTGACTCTTCATTTCCGACTCTTTAAGCTCATTAAATTTATCCATAAAATTTATAAACTATGTGTCTCTTCATTTCCCTACAAATTACTTTTCAAGTCCATTCAATTTATCAGTTACCTTCAATTGCAAAATAGGAATGAGAAATGAATATATTTTTTTTTTGTTATCAAGGCTAATGATACTTTTAGTGCTTACATCTCTATCTTTATTTCATAAAAAAACCTAATGGCCTCTTTCAGTCTTGCGTTTAAATTTTTGTGATTTCTTAAATTCTCCAAAACAAAAGACCATAAACTACTAAAATATTTCGCATCCAGATGTTCTTGCTCCAAGTGTACCATTTTCAACTGCTACATATTGCAACCTTAATTTTTCAAGGCCACGAATTTTTCTACCAGTAAGCACCACATTGTGAATAATAGATACTATTACACAGAGCATCTCATTGGATGGAGAGTTTAAATAGACAATATTCATATACTTCCACAACACCCAAAAAATTGCTTCGCAACACAATTGGAAAGCATATTTCGTACTATCATATATATATATGTGTGTGTGTGTGTATATATATATATACCGGTCATATATATACTGACAAATACCCATGAGGTTGAAAGATGCAAACAGTCTTTATAAATAAATGAACCCAATTATTCCCAATTTAACATCTAAATGCATCATTCATCAATAAAATAGACTGAAGGTCTAGATTTAATATTCTTAAAAAATACTCAATGCATCAATCATCATATACATGGCATGTAGAAGTATATATAATTACATAAAACTATTTGGGACATACAAAAAGCAATTTGTGCTCATGCTGGGCTATTAAATGATGTAATCAATACTCAAGGCAAAATGATGCAAAATAAAAAAATGATGATTATTCATTTCGCAGAGAGAATAATTTGCAAGTTCATTTACCTCTCCAGGAAAGTCCTTCGAAATAATCCACTCATCTCTTAATTGGCCAAAAACTAGCTTTTCTTTTAAAAACATGCAAGAGAATTTCTTTGCTTGTTGCAATGTATGTGACATCTTCATCGGGAAACACCTTTGAGATGTCTTGTTCTAGTTGTAAATGCTAGTCAAAACTTGATTTGAATGCCCTACAAAGTAGAAGACTTCTTCATCCTTCTCAAATGCTTGTATACACCTATAATTAATCAAACGGCAAAAATAATGTTGTTAAGAAACAGAAAGTGTAAGCTGTTAAATATAGAATTTATTAGAAGCACTTTTTTTGTCACATCTACCCTTAATATAGCCTTTTTTAAAGCAGAAAAATGAAGAAAAAATCAGAGTTTGTTAGAATCAATCAGTTGGCATTAACAATTTGGACTTGACATTTCCAAAAACTTAAAAATGTCCTTTACTTCTCTCTGTTAGACTGATAAATTAAACATGATTGGCACTACTTCAAAATGAATTTAAGCAATGAAGGAGATTGTTTACATATAAAACAATAAAATTAAAATCGATGGGCACTTCTGTGGATATTAGGTTACAGATCAATGAATGGACATAAAACAATAAGAATAAAATAGTGTATACATACAAAATGTTGAAGATAATCGACACACATACCTGAGAGAAAAGGGGAAATCAAGGAGATCGTTTACTCGCTTGGGTTCTGACCTTGAGTGTCATTCGATTAATCATTTTTTGTTTAGAACAATTGCCAGTAATTAGTCAATGATGTTAGGCAGCCAAAATAGAAATAGAATGAGCCCATCATGTCGTTGGAAAACATACTTATTGTAATAACAACTGCTATGTATTCTATAAAAAACTGGTTTTGACTAAAAATTATAGGAGTTAAATGATGATAAGAATATATTAATAGAAATATGTATACATTTAAGAATTTTGGGAGAAAAATTGGTCAACATTTGTAGGGGTATACGATACAAAAATCACTCAGAAATAAATGCGCTCAAAATAAAGGTGCCAAAATATTGTGCTCCACTCTTTTCATTTCATGTCTTTTCATTGTGCTCCACTCTTTTGATGTATGTCCTCTCTAGAAAGAAAATTCAAAAGGCAAGAAAACACAGTAAAATGCAGAGAAATAACCAAAAAAAAAAAAGAAATCAGAAAATGCTCAGTAAAAGAGAGGCCTAACCTAAAGTGCGGAAGAGAAGATAAGCAGCAGAATAGACTGAGAGCACGGGAAACCAACAGGAATTGAGAGAGCAACAGAGGTGCGGTTCAAAAAATCAGTTAGCCATGGATCATGTACGAATAATCAATTTGGCACTATGGTGCATTGCAAAAACACAGAACGTACCAGCAAGGAGAAAAAAAGAGCAGAGAAGAAAAAAACAGTTCAAAATTGAAAGAAAAGTATAACTAACCTGAAGAAGATCGAACTGAAGAAAAAATCTGGACGAAAGAAAAATACGGCGGAGAAGCAATCCCTCAGTTCAGCCCTCGCAAAAGAAACCTGAAATTGACAGAGAAGTGAAGTCGATCAGTGCAAAATTGAAGCCAAATTGGAAGATGCATGGAAAAGAAAAATGCATAAATGAGATATCAACCCCCAAAAACCAAAGAGAGGGCCAGAACAACAATCTTAAAGGGCAAAATATCAAAGAAAAGCAAAGAATGAGAAGAAAAAGAGGAAGGATGGGAAGAAAGAAAATTGGACAAACCCAGATGGCACAACAAAGCAAACTCTACCCCAAGAACTCAACCATCACCGTTGAATCGATGTTGTACATCCTGACCCCAAGACCCCACCTCAAGATCACCGACGACTCCATAGAGTTCTCGGATTTGAGAAATCTCCTTCTGCTGTTCCTTCAGTGATAGCTCAGGCAATAGACCCGATGATGCCAGAGTTCTACATCCTCACCTTCCATATCGATTCACAACAAAAAAAAAGATATTTGTTGAGCTCTTCAAATCACCATGGAGACGAAGAAAAACAACAGTCCGAAAAATGGATGAAGGATACCAATTGTTCTAAATTAGAAGCTAATCGATATTTAATCTGATCAATAAAAAAGAAACGAAAGACAACAACCAACAAACAGCAAGAGAAACAAAAAAATAAAAAGAGAGCGACAAAGAAAGGAAGAAAAACGGTACTCAAATGAAAGAGGAGGGACCGATCTATTCATCCATGGAACCCGTGTTGCGAGATAATATCGGAGGCCGCCGTGATCGGAAAAGGTAGAGCAGCAACAACTATTTCTCTTTGTCTTGGGAATCTCCGTACAGAAGCCCAAGGTCTGCGAGAAAGAGGAGAAGAGAGAGAGAGGACCGAAGTCTCTGGAGAAAAAAAGGATCGAACGGATAAAATGCATTGGATCGGACGATCAGGATGGTGCATGCTGAATGAACGGCCAGGATTCGATAGTGTTCCAACAACTGTTTACTCACAGTTGTTTCGGATCCGGGTGGGATTGCAGGGATTAATATATTAAATGATACGTGTAACAACATTGGCCAACGTGATCTGAATAACTCAATTCTATTCTATTTTATTTTATTTATAATTTATCATTTTATTTATTTTGGTACTATCGAATTTTTTATTTGATTTGGCACCAAACAACGAGAACACCGAGCATCGTTTTTTTTTTTATGAGATAATAAAAATAACACAACCGTCTCATGTGGCTGTCTTATTCCTGAATTTTGTCGGTTTACAACATTCGATCTCCCAACTGGCCAACTCCCTAGGCCCTAGCCATTCAACAAATTGCCTCTGTACTGGTTCCGAGACGTTCTCACCCAGAGTCGCAGTGCTTCCAAGCGGCCGGTCACCAGTCACCACCTCTCCAAGATGCTGGTCATCCGTCACTCTCATACATCTCTGCGGCCCCAATCTTTCGGGCAGTCTTTGTTCTCTTCTACACCCGTCCTAGTCAGATTGTTTTTATTACTTCATTCTTTTTTTCTCTCTTTTTATTCTGAACACAAGCATGAAGATATAGGTACATAATTAATCAGATATAATTAATTACAATAACAGGGAAAGCTAATTGCAGTCATCTAATTAACCTGACATAATAAATACTTAAGAAGGCATCCACCAGAGCTCATTAGTTACTTTCTTACTCCAAACCACAAAAAAAAAAAAAAACATACAGAAGGAGAGATGGATAGCTCGTTCAATATTGCAAAGCAGTGTCTACAAAGGGTGCCGTTTCAGTTGCTTGCACACCGACGTCTCCCCTATGCGCCGCTCAAAATTGCACCCACAAAACCGTGCATGGTGCCACACAATACTCGGCATTGTGTACGCAATGCCTTGTCTCCTATTTCCGAACCTGACCTCCTAGAGAGTGCTCAGCGTAGGTCTGCAGGCTATGAACCATCGGCGTGGGGTGGCTATTTCATCAGTCACTCTACCACTTGCCTGGTATACCATCATTACTTTCTTTTATTTAGAATGATTATAAAGTACTTTGAAATTTAAAGGAACATTTTGGTCTTTGTAGTAGTGTAGATATGTCCTATTTAAAAGTGCATGTAATGTCATAAATTGTGGATGCAACTAAATATCACAAATTTATTTCTTCATCGATATTTTTAAAAATTTAAAATTCTAAATTCAAATACAAATTGTTGGTTTTGTTTAATTTAACGAACGATACACTATTATATAAATTTTGTAAACTTTGAAATCTATTTGATAGTCGATCAATAAGTAAAAAAAAAATGAATGTATTATAATTATTAGTCTGTCATCACTCATATATAGTTGACAATACTCGTTCATTTTTTTTTTAATCTCTTGATTTGATATCAAATGAACTTCAAAACTTCAAAAAAATTAAATAAAAAAATAAAGTTGATATATTTAGGCGTCACCCAAAAGTTGTTGTATTGGAACAACCTCATTCACAATATACACTGTAACATGATGGGCTTTAATTGGAACTTTGGAACTTAAGATACGTGATTTTATGTTGCCACTTCACAGTCCATGGACTACTAGAGAATGTTATTAATTGGAAATACCCTGGCATTAGGATTGATCGGAATTAAAACATATTTAACGTGCCATGCACTGACCGCCACTTAGTCAGGATTGTATGGGCAATTCCTGACAGTGGAAGGAACAACACTCAGCAATTTAGCATTTAGAGCAAATTGATATATACAGTAAGCCAAATTTTTGGGCCATTACGCATGCAGAAGCCCCAAGAATTTGTTGAAGGAAGGATCAAAGAACTCAAGGAAGAAGTAGCAACAACACTTCGGTCCACTACTGACGTTGTTGAGATGATGAATTTGGTTGATACAATTGAACGTCTTGGAATAAATTATCACTTTAAGAGAGAGATTGAGGATGCATTGACTTATCTTCTGGATGCCAAACTTGACGATGCTGATCTTCACCAAGTTGCACTTCGCTTCAGGCTACTTAGACAACACGGATTTAATGTGTCTTCTGGTAATCAATGCTTACATAATAGAATAGTTTTTCTTTTGACAATGTGTTAATTCATTCACAGGAATTACTTGATTTAATTAAATTTAAATTTAACAATTTTTAGTCGACAATTTCTTATAAAAATAATTTTATTTAAAATCTAATATTGTGTTTTTGTCAGAAATATCAATCAAATAGATTAGATGCTAGCTAACAAATTAAAAATAACCTTTAAGAAATCAGAGATTAGAATCTATGATTACTTTCTTTTCCATTTTACTCTATTAACTTTGTAACTTTTTCTTATTAATAAAATTTGTTGCCATGGCCACCTGACCCTCAAAAAAAAAAAATCTGTGATTACAGGAGAGAAACACCCTCCTTCCAGTTCTAGAAGCAAAAAAAAAAAAAAAAAAAAAAACAAAACACGTTGTACGCAGTTTTGATACTTATAAGCACAAAATGTCTACACTAAATTAATTAGCTTAGTTCTCCTGTCACAAAATGCCGTTTGTATTAATAAAATGACTGTACACCATTTTTTTTCTACTTTAACCTTGAGTACACAGAGCATATCTACAATATAATGACCTTCATGTCTGGAGTTCCCTGATCTCAATTTTGGCAGATGAATTTTACAAGTTTACGCACGAAGGGGACAATTTGGATGAAAAATTGTGCAAGGATGCAAGAGGGTTGCTGAGCCTGTACAATGCAGGGTTTCTTGCAATTCCTGGTGAGAGCATACTTGATGAAGCCATTTTGTTTGCGAGGAGACAACTCAAATTAATGGTTCATGAGTTGAAATCCCCTTTAAAAGAGCAAGTGCTGCGCGCCCTGAAAACACCACTCCCTAGGATGATGCGCAGAGTGGAAACAAGGTTTTTCATTGAAGAATACGAGGAGGATGAGAAACGAAATGACATACTACTCGAGCTTGCAAAATTGGACTATAATTTCGTTCAAAGTCTTCATTCAAAAGAAATCAAGGATCTATCTTTGTGAGTTCATATATCCTAAAATAGTTCCTTTAAATGTTTTTCACAACAAATAAACTTTATTATGACCTCCTTGCTAGGATCATCTTATTAATACGAGGCTAAAATGGATATAAATAAAGATAAAGAGAAATTTAGAATTTGAAACTCCACATTCATATACATGATAGTTCTCTCTTACAATCAGATTTCTCTTTTCTTTTCTAAGCTCTAATTTTGACATCACTCTTACATTTGTTTATATAAGCTAAAATTCAACTATCTAATTAATGACATATATAGTTTTCTAGACATAGTAATTATCTTTGAAACTCTAAACATTTAAACACTTTGACTTTTTGACCATATATGCAAACACTTAAGTTAAGTTATTCTTCCAACATCCTTCCTTAAACTTAATTAATCATCCAGCTCGCATCTCGAATAACTTCATGAATCGGTTGAACAATTATACTTCAAGAGATTGAATGAAAATGTCTGTCACTTGATCACAGCTGGCCACGTGAGTCAGCTCAACATCATGATTCCTCACATGATCGCATATGAAGCAAAAAGCGAACATCAATATGCTTTTCCATTTCATGATGCACCGGGTTCTTCGATAGTTTGATTGCTAACTTGTTGTCGATTCGAATCTCCGTAGATTCGTCTCGTTCAAAATTCATCTCCTTCAATATTTTTTTCAACCACAACGCATGACATACTCCATTTCACATGTTAATAAAGTCACAATGGGTTGCTTCTTCTATACTTATGTAAAAGTTGTCTCTCATGTAGAACATGAAACACATGGTGCTCTTTTTATCATCAATGTCTCCACATCAATCGTTGTTCGTATAGCCAAAAAGATCAAATTCGTCAGTTTGAGAATAGATAAAACCATGAGATAAAGTACCTTTTCACATAACGAAGAATTTTCTTTATGGCTCCTCCATGTACCGACTTACCAAGCCGACACCATATGCAATATATGCCCTCGTACATAGGAGATAACGCAAACTTCCAACTAAAATTTTATATTGATTTGTGTTTATTTCCGTGCCTTCATCATAATGGGACACTTTTGTGCTACTCTCAATAGATGTACACACAGTTTTGAATCTTCTTAACGCATCTTTTGTATATGCTTCTTGCAAGATAAAAATTTAAGATTTGTCTTGCTTTACTTCCGACCTGGAAAAGTATGACATCAATTCCAAATCTGTCATCTCAAACTCCTTTGACATTTTGAGCTTGAACTTCTTTCTCAATCATTTCATTATAATTCCCCATAAAAATGAAATGATCAACATACGAAGTTACAAACATAATGCATCATCATGTACCTCCACATATAAAGCATCTTCATATGGACATTGTACAGATCCGTGTTTCTTGAAGTATGTATTCATTTGGGTAGTCTAACACTACAACAAAAAAGATTATTAGTATTAGTACCAGTTTTTAAGAAAATTGGTACTAATAATAAATCATGGCAATTTCGTAATTGTCAAATTTATTATTTCGTAATTAATATTAGTACCAGTTTTTTATAAAAAATCGGCACTAAAATTATTATTTTTAGTACCGGCTTTTTTTATAAAAAACCGGTACTAATAGCGTTTCCCGCCAATTCCAATCCCTGCTACTATCGGTTTATTAGTACCGGTTTTTTATTAATTTTAGTACCCCCTATTATTAGTACCGCTGCAAAACCGGTACAAATAATAAAAAATGGCGTAGTGTAAGCTCGTGGAGCTTGCTTCAACACGAACGCTTTCTTCAATTTCAGCATCTTTTCCTTTTCTCCTTCCTTAATATAACCTGGTGATTGCTTGATGTAGACTTATTCTTCAAATACACCATTAAGGAATGTTGATTTCATATTTATTTGATAAATATTGCACTTGTTTTGAGCAGCTAATGATATCAACAAGAGAATCGTCTTCATCATTTCAACGGGGCGAACACCTTTATAATCAATCCCAACTTTCTGCTTGTATTCCTAGACTACTAACCTTGCTTTATATCTTTCCACCTCACTCAAGCATTCAACTTCTTCTTATAGACTCACTTCACGCCAATCTGCTTATGATCCTTAGACAACATCACAAGTTTTCAAGTATCATTCTTCTTAATTGCATTCATCTCTTCATTCATAGTTTGATGTCATTTCTTCTCTTCGAATATGATATTCTCGACATCCGTCAAAAGACACCCAAAGTGCAACTCGCTAGTCGCCTTATACAAGTCTTGCATGGTTCGGATTCAAGGTGTTATCGCCTCGTCATTACCTGAGCTTGGACTTGAACGTGAATTTGAACCTAAACTCAAACTTGGCTCAGTTCGAATTGTTGTGTTTGTCGAAATAGAGCTCGCTATGATTTGCACTTCTTTCACTACATCGTGCGACCTTTCTTCCATAGAATTTCATCACAATACTTTTTCATTATCCTATACTTCACGACTTATATGTACCTTATTAGTTGTTCGATCAATGAGCTTCTATGCCTTCAACCTTTATTATAGCCGATAAAAATCAATTTCTTGCTTTTTTCATCGAGTTTCGTCCTTAACTGATCCAGAATGTGCGCATAAGCCACACTTTTGTACACCTTCAATTGCGTTACTGCTGGTTTCATACCATGCTTCTTGTAGAGTCATGTTCACCAAGATCACTGTGGGACATCGATTCTACAAATAAACTGAACATTGCACAGTTTCAGCCCAAAATTCCTTTGGCAAATTCTTCCTTTTCAGCATGTCACGAACTATGTCGAGTATGGTGCGATTATTTCTTTCAGGCAATCCATTTTGTTGAGGTGAGTATGGCGTCTGAATGTCATGCTTCTCATAGAAATGCTCAAACTTTTTAGAGATATACTCACCACCTCAATCTCACCTCAATGCCTTTATATATAATTGTTACTCAACTTTTCGACCAACATTTTAAACTTCTTAAACGCAGTTAACGTCTCGGACTTTTCTTTCAAAAAATGAACCCAAGTTCTCCTTGAAAAATCATCAACAAAAGTAACGCAGTAACGATGCTTGCCCAATGAGTTCGATATGATCACACTATATATGTCCGTAAGTATCAACTCTAGTTGCTTGCTGCTCGATAATTAGCTTCTTTCGGGAATACAATCCTCGGATGCTTTCCGAGCACACACCGCTCGCAATACTTATCACAATGATCAATTTGTGGCATTCTTTTCACCATACTTTTATTTGACAATTCTTTCAAACCACCAAAATTCAGATGACCAAACCGCAAGTTCCATAACCAAACTTTGTCTACCACATATGCCTTCAAATAATTAGCTTAAATATTCATCAAATTCAACTTAAACATGCAGTTTCTGGTCATTTCAAACTTGGACTATCAATTTATTATTTTTATTTCTCAAATAAAAGGTTCGGTCATTCGTCACCACCATATAATCCAATTCCAACAATTGACCCAAACTCAAAATATTATTCTTCATTTCTGACATATAATAAACATTGGTGATAAAAGTATCACTTTCATTTTTTAGCTAAATAAGAATGTTACATTGTCCTTCAACCTTCACTTTAGATGCACACCAAATAAAGCATGCCCATCTATATATGACCTCTTGCATCTCGGTGAACATGTTCTTGTACCTGCACATATGATTACTCACACCGGTATCCAAATACTGCACGGTCTCTTAGTTGAGAGTTGCTTCTTTGCTAGTAAGCAACACCACGCCATCTCTGACTTTCTCTTCTTTCTTTTCATTCTGATCTTTTTTCTCATAATAATGTTCATATGCATAATGGGCAAGTCTTTTGCAATTATAATATTGAATATGAGACTTATTATCTCCTCTTTCTCGGCCTGGACCATTACCAAACGAGTCTTGATGCTCCTTCTTATCTCGGTTTTTTTTATGTATGCGACCTCGATCTCGGCCACAACCTCGATCGCTGCTGGTCTTTCTTTTTCTTTTAATGTCACATTTGCTTGAAGTGCTTTTTAAAGCACTTATTACTTATTTTTCTTCCTTCTCTGCTCGTGAACGTTAGCGAACCTCATAGCTCGTTAATCGACATCTCATTCAAGTATTTTGACTCCTTTATTTCACACACAATATTTTCAAACTCGTTCGGTCAACAAACGGTGTATCTTCTCCACAATTGGAACATCAGAAAATGGCTCGCCATTTCTCTTGAGTTGGTTCACCACCGTTTGCACACTTGTAATGTACTCGAACACACCTTCCGTCTCCTTCATTTTTCAAGTCCTCAAACTCGCCTCGAAATATCTGCAACCGCACTTCGTTCACTCAATCAGTTCCTTTGTATGCCTTCTTGAGAATATTTCATGCCTCATGTGAAGATGTTGCGCCGACTATCTTCTCAAAAAACTGACACATCGACCGCTTGATAAATGATATAAAGAGTGATTTTGTCCTTCTTGCGATTCTCCTTCCAATGCTCGAGCTTGAGCGAGCGTCAACACTGTCGTCTCGGCTTGCTCTTGGTAGTCATCCTCGATTATCTTCCACACTTCTTACGCACTAAGGAGAGCTCGTATTTCTATATACCAATTATCATAGTTATTCTTCGTAAGACGGAAAAATAGCATGTGCCCAACTGTCGAAACACCATACTTGTCATTGACTTTGATACCAATCTGATAGCTTCTTAATATGAGACTAAAGTGTATATAAGTGGAGATAAAGAGAAACTTAAAATTTGAAATTTCTCATTTATATACTTGATAGTTCTCTCTTACAATCATATTTCTCTTTTTTTTTCCTAAGCTCTAATTCTAAAATGACTCTTACATCTATTTATATGGACAAATATTCAACTAGTTAATTAATGACATAGTCTTTTGGATAAATAATGATACTTAATTTTTTAAGTATATTAATTATCTTTGAAACTCTAAACATTTAACCACTTTTACTCTTTGACCATGCAAACATTTATTCTTCCAACACTCCTCGTGTCAATAATGAACTTATCAGATCAATGTATAACATTGCACCAAAAGTATACGGTGTGGTGTGTGTGTCATCAACTATCTGTAAAAAAAAAAAAAAAAAAAACTAAAAGCTAATAACAAAATCATAGTATGCAACTGTGCAATGTCAGTCTTCTGTTATCATTTTCTATAATCATATTTTTCACAAGGAGGTTCTAGTGTCACAAATTTTTAGTACCACAAATGTCATATTTTTCTATTTCATTAATATAACAAAATGTAAAAATTAAATTTTTAAATCCAAACCGTTTTGATCTTGTTCAATTTTACAAGCAATACATTTTTATAAATTTTGGAATTTTTTGATATTCGACAGACAAAAAATGAATGAATGTTGTTAATTATAACAAATTAATTTTAATACGTTCATGTGTTGGCCTTTTGATCGAATATCAAATAAATTCCAAAATTTATAAAAATTACATAGAAATGCATCGCTCATAAAATTGAACAAAATCAACGTTTGGATTTGAAAATTGAATTTTTTTTATTAAATATTAATGAAAAAGAAAAGTTATGACATTTTTGGCATCAAAAATTTATGGCACTAAAACCTTACTCTTTTTGGAAACCATGCAAAATATTTTCAAATTCCTTACCGAGCTGAACATTAGACGTTAATCGTATATATTCATTTTGATTGATCCAAGTTATTGCTCTTGAAATTTCTGTCAGTACCAGTTGAAAGTTTTTACTTTGCTGTTTCGTCACCATTAATCTAAGAAAACTTAGCATGTCATTTTCATTAATTCCTTGTAATATAGATTCTGCATGTAATTTCAAGTCGAACTTGTTTTAGGTACATCATATCTTTTGGTCCATCAAGGACATACTGTGGAGACTAAGAGCTATGTTTGGATTGGAGTGAGAAGAAACGAATAAGAGAAGAAAAGAAAAAATTTATTATTAAACAATTCAAACTCTTCACAAAATTACATAATTTCCAATACTTTTTTCCACTTCTTCCCTTCTTTCCTTCTTTCCACCCCTATCCAAACGGAGCCGTCTGATTAATGCGAATGGTTTGAGAGCATCTTACTCAAGTTATATCATATTTTCATGCCTACCAAAGATGCAAATTTATCACATTTTTGTTACAAATGTTTGCATTAATTACCAACAAATATTTTTTATTTAGTTTGAAATTTATAAACTAATTTATGTTAATATAAAACATGCAAAGGCTCATTCATTAGCTCAACAATTAAAATTGTTGTTTTATTCCAAACAGTCTATTAATATATAGGTGTATTTAATGCTTGTTTTTAGATTGATGCTAGATCTGGAGTCGGTTTTGTACTCCATTATGGTATTTATTCAAAATGTATGAGGTCTATAAACGAAACCAAACAATAAAAAATTGCAATGCCACTCATTCTGAATAGTTACTAAAAGCAAAGTTCCAGTGCCATCACTTTTGGATGCCACAAGTTGCCACAACTTCATATTTTATCAATATTTAAAATTTTTTAAATTCAATTGCTTAATCGAAATCGTTGACCTTGCTCAATTTAACAAGCAATGTGTTTCTATATAAGTTTTATAAAATTTAGAGTCGATTTGATACTTGATCAAATGGTCAACAAATGAATAAATCTTGTTAGTTATGATCGATTAATTTTTAATTTGTTCATCATTTGATCACTTGATCGGGTATCAAACTGTCTCCAAATCTGAAACATAAGATGGCTAAGAAGTTAGCTGCAAGCTATATATCTAGTTTGTCCACTGCTATATAACATGCAGAGTATCAGTATTTGAATTTTTGATATTTCAACAAAATCTCTTGCAAACGAAAAGAAGGGTTTTATGGCAGGTGGTGGAAGGAGCTGGATGGTGTTAACGATCTAAAGTACGCACGGGACCGCCTAGTGGAAATCTATACTGCATTTTCCTTGGGGACCTATTATGAACCTGAATTCTCACGTGCACGCATGATGCTCACCAAGTTTTATACGCTGTGGGTGCTTATGGACGACACTTTCGATATATATGGGACATATGAAGAGTGTAAGCTCTTGAATGAAGCTATACAGAGGTTAAGTTTCTTGCCTTCAATTTTTTTAACCAAAATGGGGATTCAATTTAGAGGAGGGTTCCAGTGCCCACATTTTGGATGCCTCCAAATATCCCAAAACACACTTTTTAACTATTTTTACAAAATATAATATTCAAACTTCGAATCCAAACCGTTGATCTTATTCAATATAACGAGCGATGCATTTTCATATAAGTTTTATAATTTTTGAAGTTTATTTGATACTTGATCAAGAGATTGAAAATTGAACGAATGTAGTTAAATATGATAGATTAATTCTAATCTGTTCATATTTTAGCCTCTTGATCAAGTATCAAATAAACTTCAAAAATTATAAAACTTATATGAAAATACATCGCTCGTTATATCGAATAAGATCAACGGTTTGGATTCGAAATTTGAATTTTATATTTTGTAAAAGTAGTAAAAAAGTGTGTTTTGGGACATTTGGGGGCATCCAAAATGTGGGCACCGGAACTCTTCTCTTCAATTTAATTAGTAAAAGAAAGTTTTAGCCAGAGGCTGAAACTACAATGCTGGTTTTAATTTTTCATGCTTAAAGCGCCGAATTCTCATTTTGGTCAGCAAATATTCCCTTGTGTTAATTTCTTATGTTATTTTCTTTTCCTTTTTCCATTTTTTTATTTTTTTTAAACGAACTTATGTTATTTTCTAATTAATATTTCGTTGGGGCACAAGTGTGACTTGGATATTTTGGCATAGTTAACCGAAATTAATGTCACTGTTTAAATGAAATAAAATATGCCAACAATTACTTTTCAACCGAGCTTGAACTGGAATATTGAACCATTTTGCAATTTGTTTCCCAGAGTGTATACTGATGGATGTTATGACATTTAATCATTCTTAAAGTTATATCTATATATAATTGAACAGCATGCCGTTTTGGAACAACTTTACATAGTATAATTACAGTATATAGAATTTCAAAAAGTTTTTCAAGGGCACTTTTGTCCTTTGTACACATCAATTTGACAACTCGCTCTATCAACCACGATTAATATATCATAATTTAAAAAGTTTAAATTATCCAAACTAACCAATGTGATATTCATATTTGAAATCATTTCGAAGATCAAATCTTATATTTCTACAAATTTTTTAATTTTTGAAAACTTATGTTATTCGATAGTACTCTATAACTATATAATTAGATCGAAAATTTTCTAAAACTCTAGAAAAATAGTTAAAAAATATCAAAAAAGTATAAATTTTGAACTTGAGGATACTTTAATATAAATATTCCAGTGGACAGTTCAAATGAATTGATACATACTATAAGGTACTGGAAAATATATAGAATAGTGAGAATTTATCATAGAAATTAAAAGGTGCAGCAGCTAAAAGTAATTTTAGGTTCTAAACTGAAAATTACTACAATCTCCATGACAGTTTGAAAAAGTTTTTACTGACATAATATCATTGATTATACACGACATAAAAGTTTTATATATCATTATAGATGATGAATTTCATGCAGATGGGATGAGAAAGCAGCAGATAGCCTGCCATTGTACCTGAGGCAATTGTATCTTGGTTACATCAGAACAATTAATGGGTTTGGGGATGATCTAGAGCCCTGTGAACAATACCGCATGTCATACTTCATAGAGGCGGTATAGATGAGATTCTTATAATTTTCGTTTTGAATTTTGTGCACCTTTTATTATCCATTTACATGGTTTAATTAAATACGGAAGATCAAACTAATATTATATTGTTTTAGAAATTTAGGACTCCTCAAAGCGTCATGCTGTGCTTCACAGTTTAATGGGGATTAAGTCTAAATTTTCGCTAGATATACTTTGGGTATTAATGAAGCTCGGCCTCCCTTCTTGGGAAGCTTTTATACCAAAAAAAGTCTAAATTTTGCCCTTCTGGCAAATATATAAATTAAGCCTGTCCATATACATGGTTCCTAGTTCATATCTTTTCATTTGCTCCGGCCACAATTATTTTACACACACAGCAGCGCATACACAATAATAATGAATTTTTTTTACACAGTAGACAATAATGTGGACGTGCCAGTGGTAGGAGAATAGCATATGCAAAGAAAACCATTAATCATTAGTTTATGAAGTTATATTGACAGGTACTTTTTGACAAGTATCGGAACAATAGTAAATATTTTTTATGGTGAAATTAATTAATTTAAAAAAAAATCAACATTGCAGAGTTTTGTGCCAGCCGTTAAAAGTATAATGTTCCAAAATCAAAATGAGCAAAGAACCAATTAAGTGTTGCACAGTTCAAGTTTTAAAATTTTAAAAATAACTAGCTCTGTCAAAATACTAGCACAACTTTTTTGCAAAATTGGATGTATTTAACCATAGCGTTTATGAACATAATTGTGATTTATTCTCTCCATTTTTCCCAGAATCAATGTCCATAATTTAAATTTTGATGAGTTTTTCCTTTAAAATTATTAGATTAAACTTCGATTTAGTAATAGCTGGATGCAAGAAGTAGTGTGGCGTGCAGAAGGTTATTTGCCAACCTTCAAAGAACGTAAGAAGACTACAGTTGACTATGTTGCAAGTGCTGACGCAGTTTGTGCGATCTTAATAGGAATCGGTGAAGTAGTCACCGAAGAGATCCTCCGGTGGCTGACTGATCTCCCAGAAATAGTTATTGATCATACGGCCCTCGCCAGGTACACCGATGATATCGTCTCATATGAGGTAATTAAATAAATTAATGTAGCTGGAAAATATTATACTGAACCATTTCTCTAATTAATAGTACTGTATATCTTTGAGTTTTGACCAGTATGTTAATTATGGATAATGTACGCTCTCAGAAAAAAAAACAACATTTAGAGGCTATTGACAAGCAAAAATATACTTAATTAATTTCCTTCTAAGCAGCTTAATTGTTGTACGAACTCTAAGACCGTTTATATAATATTTCTCTTGATTTTCAGCGTGAAGTTACCAAGTCTAAGCAGCTTCCAACGACAATTGCGTGCTACATGATTGAAAATAATTTAACTAAAGAGCAAGCATCAGAAGAGTTCTTGTTTATGCGTCATGAACTGTGGAAACGACTGAACCAAGCATGTCTACGCCCCACGGTTGTTCCCATGCCAATCATTGAACTGTTCATAGACTACAACAGGGCAATAGAGACGATATATCTTCACTTTGACAATGGATTCAACGAATCTATCCCACTTAAGGAACTCATAGCCAAGCTTCTGGTGGAACCTATCCCTCTTTAATATGAGCATTATATGAACGTTATTTGAATAATGGTGCATGCCTTGGGTGATTAATGGAACTGCTGTGTTTGGCTTAATAATGCTTGGTCTGCAAGTTAGATCTGGATTTCCATTTATATTTCTGCTGTGAGAATTCTGTGTGTTTTAATATGTATGCCATCAGCTTGAAGTTTCATGTTCGATTGGATAGTCTTTTATTGTTGTACGAACTCTAAGACCTTCTATATATTAAAGTGATTTGTCGAGTTATTTTGTGACTTTATAAAATCTTAGGATATGATATTCTTTGTATGTGCACACATTTAACTTTTTTTTTTCCTTTTTGCATGTAATGAAGATATCATTAAAAAAATCTGAATAAGATTTACAACTTCAGAATATAAAAAATGGAAAAAGAGGCAGGAGAAGGGAGAAAAACAGAAAAACAAAGTGAGGTGATCCAATTTGTCCACGTGTATTTCCTCTCTCTCTCTCTCTCTCTCTCTCCATTCCGGAAGAAAGACGAGAGCAAAAACTGTAGTTGTTGCACTTAGACAGTTTGGTGTGAGCCAAAATGGCATCATTCAAAATCAAATAAAATGGAAGCATAACTACTCACTTTTGATTACGTGGATGCGTTTGGAGCAGCTGCATTCAAGTGTGGCATAGTATTCCCCGTTAGTTCTGCTTTCCCAACAAATTTGGACTTCACGATCACGATCCTTTGGTGAGACACCACACCAGAATCATTGAGATTGAAATACACTGAAGGAGAAGCATGTTGTTCCTACCAAGCCACCAAAACTAAACATCTAAATAAAATGACAGCAACTTTTTATCAATTCATACAGAACTTTACTTTTAATAGAAAAGTCAGGGGCTTAGACCCTTGCTTTTATTCAAAAAAAAAAACTTTTTGTTTATTCATCCAAAAATGTGTCTATCAAAGTTACAAGATAATGAATTAAGATTGTTGCACATCTGGAAGCTGAAGTCCCACGCTAGCAGCAGATTTGTTCAGTATTTTCTTCATCTCATCAGATCGATCTACAGCTATGTTGTAAGAAAACAGCAATTCCTGCATAACCATATCGACTTATATCATGAAAATAGCCTTTAATGCACAACTCGTGAAAATTTTCTTTTTATTACCATTAAAGTAGCCAAAATATAAGGGTTTTTTTTAATAAAAAACAAATTTTAAGGCCCCAACTTCCTCAGAAACATCAAATATAAAAATGATATTATTGAAAATGCACCCACAGAAGTTACTTATAAGGTTTATTGAAACAACTTTATTTTCATTTTCGAAACAAGTACTAGTATTAAAGAATCACCAATTACAAGCAGCATGCACTGAGATTTAAAAGATATAACTACCTCATTTTTAGCACCTGATCAAATGTCCAATTGAAAATTCTGGTCTTAAAATTTTAACAGAATTTATTAGTTTGCATTTTCTGGGTTTTCAAATTTTAGAAATGGGATATATAGTAACAAAATCTCCAAGAAATAGATTAAAACCTGAGCCAAACAGCTCCATTACCATTATATAGCTAGTACCCAACTGGTACAGACACAAGGATAGAAACTGCAATCACAGTTCCTGAAAAATTGAGTACCCCCAGTAAATTTTACAATCTTAAGTAAGCCCTGACCAAAATGTTTTTTACACGGGATTTCATTTAATTTCATTTCATTTCAATTGATTTCATAGGATTTCGTTGGAATTACATGGGAATTCCAACCAAATGACACCAAATCTGTTAATTTTGATGGCGAATTTTCTAACGAAATGAAATCCCATGTTAAAAAAAATGGGATTTTGATCGGGGCGTAATGTCAATACGAAATTCAAATTTATCTTGGTACAACTAATTCTGAAAACATAATAAACTGAGCATAAATTGCCACAAAAAAATATATGATAACTTTATACAAACAGTCAGTGAATTTAATTTCCAATCTAAGGTATCTTATAAGGAAAATAAAGATAAAATTTGAGTCTAAGCTTACCCTCAAACAGTAAAATAATAGAATGCAAAAACCAGATAATTACTTGGTGATGGTGCACGCTGCTGATGAGGTAAGTGTAATCGCTGGCCAGCTTCAGCTTCCTACGCGCCGCTTCCTGCTCTGACAAATTTGAGTTATTTCTGAACTCCTGAGAGACGAAATCCCGAAAATATCCTTTGCTTCCGTCTTTGCCTATGTGCTTATCCACCGCCTTTAGCAACCGCCGATAGACGGTCGCCGCTCTCATCGCCTCCGCTCCCATTTTGCAAAGTCTCCGCTCGGAGTTTACAAAGTTCAGCGAGTCAGATCCAAAGTTCGAATCCACCCGATGTGTTATTGGGCCGTTAACATATATGGGCCTAACCAGAACAG
This sequence comes from Rhynchospora pubera, assembly GCA_028095005.1. Taxonomy (NCBI): domain Eukaryota; kingdom Viridiplantae; phylum Streptophyta; class Magnoliopsida; order Poales; family Cyperaceae; genus Rhynchospora; species Rhynchospora pubera. The sequence goes on along the minus strand of JAMFTS010000011.1, from coordinate 392,825 downwards.
AAATGGAAGCCCACTGAAACAGAATAGTTATCTTTTCTCTCAGCTGTGATATGCACCATCCAATAAAAAAACAGTAATAATAACTGTCATCGTTTGATTTACCATCGTTCATCTTATATTCCCTTCGTTTCCTTCCGCGCACTCTCTCCCGTATCTCCCACTCTCCCCTGTCACAATCCTCCCCTCTCCTAATGCTCCTCTCTCGTTTCTCTTCTCTCATCTCTCAAGATTTTCTTCCCTCGATCCTCTTCGTTCTCTTCATTTCTCTCTTCTCTGTCAAAACTGTTTCGAATTTTCAAGAAGAACATACATGACAACAAACTGAACATTTAAACCAATAAATTGAAAATATATTAAAACTAGTCGGATAAAAGAGCGAAGTGAACACTCATAACAACAAAGTAAATATACGCAGTAAATAAAGTGAACATTTAATAAAAACAAATTTAACAAAAATATAAAGATCAACAAGTGAACTTGTGTAAAAAACAAAGTGACCACTTATATCAAAAAAGTGAACTGGTTTCTTTTCTATCAAATAGTGAGAATGTAAAATAAATTGAACAAATAATGTTACAAAGTGAACCAATATAATAAACAAAGTGAACATTTCTAATTATAAAATTAACAGATATAAAAAATATTATTAAAAAAAATAAAAAATAAAATGAACAGATTGACTAAATAAATTGAACAAATATAACAACAAAATGAACCAATGCAATAAACAAAGTGAACATTTTTAATAATAAAATTAATAGATAAAACGATAGAATTAAAAAAAATGAAGAAATAAAATGAACAGATCAACTAAATTGAACACATATAACAACAAAACGAACTAATGCAATAAACAAAGTGAGCATTTATAAGAAATAAAATGCACTGGTACAACAATATAACATGAACACATATAACAATAAAATGAACACATACAAAATATAAGCAGAACAGAAAACAATGTCTGATATGAGATTTGAGAGAGAGGGAGAAAAAAAGTAGAATGAATAGAAGCACAAAAGGAAAAGAGAAGCGTGCAAAAGGAGGGAGAGGGAAGAAAGAGAGACGGAAGGGCACGTAAAAAGGAGAGAAACGAAATGGCACGTAGAAGGGAGGGGGAGCGTACCCATGCTGGATGAAGGAGGGGAGTGCTTCGCTAGCGATGGCATTTTAATAGATGACAGTAATCAATTTTCATAAAAAAAAAAACATCCAAAATATCCAATTTTACCAGAGCTGAAATTAGATTATTCTGGACTGTCTGAGAGTGCTGACGTCATCAAAATTTTCTTAAAAAAAGAAAAAATTGATTAGCCAATATATATTCTTTTTCATTGCAAAATTTGCAACATCCAATTTTTTATTACTTCAACGTAAATTCTATTACAATTATGATGCATTCATCACACCCACAGCTTCCATTCTTTCGGCTACGGATTACCTATGTTTGGCTTTCTGACGCAATATTGATCTCAAATCATGACTCCCCTAGTGAAAAGTTAAAATAAATGGCTTAGTGAAAGTTAAAATAAAAGGCTTAGTGGAAGATAAATGATGAAGACTTATAACCTAAAATTAATCAAATCATGACTCCACTAGTTAGTTCGCTAAAGTTAAGGGTCGAACTTAAGAGATGGTACAATTGATTATCGGATTTTATTTTTTTCAAAAGTTAGACAAGAATATATTTATGAGTTTTAAAATTTTGGATTTTAAAAAACATAAAATACGTTTTAGGGTTCAGGTTTGAATCTGATTTGAACTCTAAAACTTCCGACTTAACAATTTTATGCACAAATCTAAGGTTTTAAAGCAATCACTACTCTATTCGGTGCGAATTAGAATCAGTTCGGTTCGAACAGAGAATAAATGTGTTCGTTTTTTAATCTTTACGATACTTTATGTTTCGTATCAATGTTTGTTGGTTAAACCTAAATTTACTTAACTTCAGTGTTCGCTTGTTAGACCATTAACTGGTTTAATCACAACCTAACCTAATTAGATTAATTAGACCACAGGTTTTGGTATAGGCGTGAACTAATCAAAACTTGCTTGTCGGATTTCTTATGCATATTTAGATGTCTTTTGAACTATCTAAAAATTATACTTTTGTTGTTAATTAATCTACCCTTTTGGATCTGCGATTTATCCCATTTACTTAATTCAAATTAATTTATTTATCCTAACTTAGACTTAACTAAATGCGGCCGTACATCTAGAAGTTGATTAGAAAATCTCATACGATTCAAACAAGCAATTATTATAATTCTCAACAAATTCGTAACGGTTAATATAAAATAACAGTTACAGATGGCCAGTATTTCGTAACGGTTAATATAAAATAACAGTTACAGATGGCCAGTATTTCGTAACGGTTAATATAAAATAACAGTTACAGATGGCCAGTATTTCGTAACGGTTATTAGATAAAAACCGTTACAAATTTATAAAATATAATTTTTCATTCCATTAACTACGGTTATTATCAAATAACCGTTGCATACTCTTGTCTTTTTTTAAAAAAAATATATTTTTTTTCTGCGAGCACGTAAACCATAAACATGCAAGCACAGGCAACCATAAAATTAATATAAATAACATAATATTTTGTTGCTACATAAACAATTAATCATGCTATTAATAATATAAAACTGATATAAATAACAATCACTACGGGAAAAAGGACCTTCTGTAACGGCACTTCTGTAACGGTTTTTGAAATAACCGTTACAGAATAGTGAGGCATTAGGCGGGAAAATTGGCGCCACAAATCTGTAACGGTTATTATGAAACAACCGTAATAACATTTCCGTCATGGTCAGGAAAAAAAATGCATCAAGCTTCTGTAACGGTTGTTGGATAATAACCGTTACAGATTTCTAATATTCTGTAACGGTTATTATCCAGAAACCGTTACAGAAAAGAAAAAAGAAATATATAAATATCAACCATCTTTTGTAACGGTTATTAGTAAATAACCGTTACAGTAGGTTAACGTTTTTTTTTATTTTTTATTGATTCTGTAACGGTTATTTTTAATAACCGTTACAGAAAAGTTCTGTATTTAATTAGGTCTTCTTCCCATCCCAACAAACTCACAGCTAGCGCCGCACTTAACTCTTTTCTGATCTTCTCATTTATTGCGATTTGTGGTGTCCTACTTCACTCCAAAAAAATAGCAAAAATTTTCTAAAAATTCTGAAAAAATAATAATTAGAAAGAGAATACGAAGGAGAGCAGATTTAAGGTAAAAAAAATTAATTTCGAACCGTATCTTTTATTTTTACATTTTTTTCTTATTTATTTCGATTTTTTCATTAATTCATGGTTATTTTTGTTTTTTTATATATTTTCAGATCTCATTGAATAGGAGAAGATCTTACATCGGCCGGATAAGTCGCACGATTCAACGGATCGGAAGTCACACGATTGAAAGTATATATTTTCATGAACTTCTCTTTTTTTAAATTATTTGCATTTGGTTAATAATTTGCATATATATATAGGCATGGATTTTGTATTGTCATATAGGAACCAAATACCGGAACTCAACTGAATTTAGGTCATTGCCCGTCCGAGATTAATCCATTAGGGATTAATCTCGGATAGTACTCCCGGTCGGGAGTACTGCTCTTTGGATACGATCTGTCTCATTTAGGACAGCGAGTTGTACGTTAGATGCAATGTGTTGTCTGAGAAAAATTCGGCGGCATTTCCCTTGTGTTCCCACGGATACGTACGCACGAGCAATCGTGTGTTGGCGTATTCAGGGAACATAAGGGGAAATGCTGCCGAATTTTTCTCAGATAGCACATTGCATCTAACGTACGCTCGCTAATGAGACAGAGTATCCAAAGAGCGGGCTAGGATGGTGACCGGTCCGAAAACCTAATATGACAAATTGGTCCGAAACCCTAATAATTTGCATAAATTTTATTGCTCAGATGAATCGGACGTGGATGTACTCAAGTAATCGATGCTCGTCTACATTTTTGAGAGGACTTGAAGAATTTATGGTTTGTGCTAAAGAGAATTTGAAAATGAAAGAAGATGATAAAATGTATTGTCCTTGTCGTGTTTGTCAGAATTTGTTGAAGTGGTCTAATTTTGAAGAAGTGAAGGCTCATTTGATTATAAATGGATTTCAACCGGATTATAGTCGGTGGACACTCCATGGAGAGAATGGGGGGGATAGTACTAGCACAAATGTATTGGATTCTGTGTATGAGGAAGAAAATGTATCATTGGATGATGAAATTGATGATGTCAATGTATTTGATGATGAGAATGTAGATGATGATAGAAATGTAGATAACTCAGAATTTAATGCCGATTTAGATGAAATTGTGAACAATGTGGATGAAAATTTTGTTGATAATGTTGAAATTTTTGGTATGTTACGTGAAGAAGATAAAATAGCTTTATATCCTGGTTGTGAATTGTCAAAACTTAATGCTGTTTTCAAACTGTTCAATCTTAAAGCCAAAAATGGATGGAGTGATGCAAGTTTCACATCTTTGCTCAAACTATTACATAAAGAATTTCTTCCAAAAGATAACCAGTTGCCAGATTCAATTTATAAGGCTAAAAAGATGTTATGTCCTTTAAAAATTGGAGTTGAGAGAATTCATGCATGTCCAAATGACTGCATATTATTCCGGAATGAGTACGGAGATGGGCATAAGATGATAAAGCCATGAACAATACTCTCAAAGCGATGGGCATAAGTCACAGGGCTTATAGAAGTAGGATTGCTGAGGAGTACATCACAAATGCCGATCCAAACAATCCAAAAAATCCATGCGATAAACACCCAATCTCACAAAAGGAATGGGAAGAATTTTTCAACAAAAGGACGGGTGCAGATTTTGTACAAAAGAGCAACAAAGCGAAGGAGTTGAGAAAGAAATGGAAAGAGCCTCATAGGATGGGTTCCACTGGCTATAGAGGAAAAAAAGGTTCATGGAAACCTACAGACAAGATTGTCATACCAGGAGATTCTGAAGGGGCCGGTTCCACGAGCATTACCATCGGCGATTTGGAACCGAGGAGTCAAAGGTATTTCATGGGAAGGACTGTGGCTACGAAGGATAAAGGTACTTACACATGTAAAGACTTGTTATATATGCTAACTTCAAATTCTGTTTTGTGATTATTAATAAGATTTGTTTGTTGCTTGTTAGATACTTACACGTTCCATAGCTCTGATTCGTCGACTATTGAGGCATTCAGTCGGTTGAGTGCCATGTCTGGTGAAATCAATTCCGGGTCAATACCGGAACAAGAAGTCTTAAATCGGGCGGTTGACAGGCCGGAACATCCAGGAAGAATCAGGGGATATCCTTTATGGACCAAGAAGGAAGATGTGTATAAAAGAAAATCTAGAAAGGATGCGCATGAAGGATGGATGGCACCAGACCAGATTGAAGAATTGATGAGCAGGGTCGCAGCTGAAGCCGCTGAGAAAACCAAAAGGGACTTGATTCACTCTGAGGAGATAATGAATGCGGCGAGACAACAAGCTTTTCAGGTAATCCTTTTTGATAATCAAAATGTAATCAAAATGAATGAAAACTATTCTTCATTATCCAGTTGCTTCATAATTTTCAGGACGTGAAACAATGGTTGGCCAGTAGCGGATTGCAGATTCAAGCACCACAGCAATTTGTGACGCCGTATCAGCCATTCGTTGAAGCTGAGGTAGACTCAGGAATGCCAAACGAAGAATTATTCCGAACGGTTGCCTCAAGCTATATGCCTCCGGATCCGAGAAGCGTTGTTCAGTGATAGGCGGGTTTCACATCGAAATATTCAACCCTTTTAGGCCTTAATTTCAATTAAATGATTGTGTTTTAGTTAGATTTAATGCAATTTAGGGTAGAAATGTGGTACTGCTATTTGCCCTTGTCTAATTTCAGGTTCAGTGATGATTTGGAGCAAAATTGGGCCCAAGGTAGTGTTCAAGCGGAGCAAATCAGGGTCCAAGCGACTGGAGCAAAGGAACAGGGTCAAACCAGACAAGTCCCCTGTTCTGGCGACCCGCCAGGATTTCAGACGACCCGCCAGGAATTCAGGCGACCCGCCAGGATTCCTGGCGACCCGCCAGAACATAAACCGACCTGCCCAATTTGGAGAGATATTTCTGGCAGAGCACTTTCTCTATTCTTGGACGAACCAGACATGATCTCCACCTATGGGAACCGCCTTTGAGAGTTATTTAAACATAGGGAGAGCTCCAGAAGTAACAAGTCGAGTTTGAAGTCAGATTTTGGAGCAAGATTCAAGAGGAGTTAGCAGAAATCGCACCCAGCCTGTCTCCTGTCGACCCGCCAGGAATCCTGTCGACCCGCCAGGAACTCTGTCGACCCGCCAGGAATCCTGTCGACCCGCCAGGATTCAAGCTGAGAGCGTTTCTTTTAGTTCTTTGTTGTATTCTTTCTCTATTTTCTCTCTTTTTATGTTTAGTCTGCTGAAACCTTTTATCTTTATGCTTAGTATGACTTTTAGTGAGTAATTTAGTTTAGGGGCAATTGTAGGGAACCATGACTTGGTAGATTAATGAAGTTTAATTTAGTTTTCTATATTTTCTAAGTTGCTTTGCTTTACTTGAGTTTATTTGCTGAAATTGTGAATTGAATTGAATTGACTTGAAGGTTTGCTCACTTGGTTAGGCCTGACCTCGTAGATTAAGCAAAAAGAACCCTAATCTCAAAACAATCTCTATTCTCAAACCTTAGGATAGTTAGTATACCCAAAAGGTGAAACCGGAACTTAGCCGAGAGGTTTATTCCCTCCTAAGATCGTGAGATCTAGGATATCCTACCGAATAGTTAAAGCAAACCCTAAAACTTAAGCCAAGGAACGAGAGTTGAAACTTAGGTTTTTAGGGAGGTTTAGAGGTTGAAACTTAGTAATACCAAATCAAGAACGAAAGTTAGTATTTGGACCAGAGTTTAAACCAAAAACCTGAACTTAGAGAATTTAGAAACTAATCAAACTGAATTGTCGTACTATTCTGGCGACCCGCCAGGAATTCTGTCGACCCGCCAGGAACTCTGGCGACCCGCCAGGAATCCTGTCGACCCGCCAGGATAGTGCCTGGAAGTGGAACCCGATCAATTGACCCTAGTTTAAGTCCTTAATACGAGTTTAGATCTTTACCTTAATTTTTAGAGTAATTTAGAGGTTAATTAGAGTTTTAGAATTAATTCTTTTAGTTTAAATTCAATCCTTTCAACTATTTAATCAATCTTTGACTTGTTTACCCCTAGATCAATCGAACTAAATTACTTAAAGTCTATAGTTTAGAATAACCGTCCCTGTGGATTCGATCCTCAAGCTATACTGCATTAGATTAGATTGAGGTTTAATTTGACCTAGGTTTTACCTCCGATCAAATTTGGCGCCGTTGCCGGGGACGGTGACTAGATTTAAGTTTAGGTAATTAAGTTTTATTGATCTTTTGTCTTTTCCTCTTGTTTCTTGTTTATAGGAGTACACGCTGGCCGGAAAGAAGAAGCCTAAGCAACTTCAACCCGCAAGCGAGTGCAAGTACTTTACGAGGAGCCAAGCCAAGAGCGACGAGACACCCCGACCTTCTGCTTCGTTTGTTTCCCAAACCGTTCGTTTTCCGGGAGAACAAATAGAAGCCAAGGAGGCCACAACTTCGACTTCATCACCTATTTCGACTCCCTTGCTGGTTTACCAACGAGGAAGGCGAAATCCATCAGCTCGATTCACGAACCAACCACCAGGACCAATCCAGGCGACCCGCCAGGATTCAGGCGGACCCGCCAGAAAAGATCCTGAGGAAGGTTCGAAAGACGCAGACGACGCGAACCCAATGGCAGACCTGAACGGGAACCCACCTATTGGTCCAGAAGGAGACGGGCCGTTGATAGTAGATCCAGCCATTATTCAACGAGCCCTTGATGACGCTAGGGAGGCGGCAAGGATTGCGGCGGAGAACCGACCTTTGAAGGAGATCGGAGCCCCAACCGCAAACAATGTCCGACTTGGAGTCAACCCTCCCCAAGTTCGAAGGACTCGCGATCTATTCTTCAACCCATCTCTCATTGCCCTTATCCAACAGAACCAATTTAGTGGGAATCCAACGGAAGACGCGAACAAGCATTTGCAGCGATTCCTACGGAATTGCATCACTCTCAACCTCGAAGAAGTCGCTCCCGATATAATCCGGTTAACTCTTTTCCCTTTTTCTCTCAGAGACCAAGCGGAGGATTGGTTGAATAGTTTCAATAGTAACCCGTTTACTTGTTGGGATGATTTGGCCAAGGCCTTCTTGGAAAGGTTCTATCCTAGAATCAAAACCACATCAATCGTGAGGGAGATAATTGGATTTAAACAGGAAAGTGATGAAAATTTGTTTGAAGCTTGGGAACGCTTTAAAGATTTGTTGAGAATGTGTCCTCATCATGATATAGGCCAGGATAGACTAATTTGTAGTTTCTATGACGGTTTGAACCATCAAACTCGTCAAAGTGTTAACTCAACTGCAGGTGGGTCTCTTCTCGACCTAGGGTGTAGGGATGCAAAGGCGCTAATCGAAAGCATGGCGAGCTCTCAAACCAATTGGTCGGTGAGAGAGAAGAATTCCAAAGGAGGGATGATAGAAGTGGACAAATCAACCCATTTGCAAGCTCAACTGGACGCCTTGACCACAATGATGAAAGAAATGAAGACCAAACCCGTGGAGGCAGTCCAGAAGTGTCAATTCTGTGAGGAAGAAGGACATACAGCAAAGGCATGTTACTTGGTAGTAAGAGACGAGCCCGTAGTCGATGTAAATGCAATCATGGCACCTCCGCCCTACGCGCCCCAGAATTATGTGTACCGAGACAAGAGAAACCATCCTGGATTATCTTATGGCAATCCAAGCGGGTGCGCGAATCCGGGGCAAGCTCAACCACCACCACAAAACAAGCCTAACAACAACGCTGCAGGTAATAACAATCAAGTTAGTTACTATCAGCAACATAGGAATTTGGTGGACAAGTTCATGGCAGATCAAACGGAGTGGAATCATACGGTCTTTGATGAAATGAAGCAAGTTCGCGAGTCCTTGCAATTCCTCATTCAACAAAGCAAATTGGCAAACCCTCAAAGCCAAGGAGCTTTAACGAAGACCGGGATGTTTCCAAGCCAACCTGAAGTGAACCCCAACGGAGAAGTCAAGAGCGTCACACATCGACTAAGGAGTGGAACGGAGTACGTTGGGCCCAAAAATCCAGACGAATCGGTCCCAGGACAAGTCCAGGCGAACCCGCCAGAAGCTCAGGCGACCCGCCAGAAGAAAATGCAGAAAAACATGGTTGTCAGGACGAATTCTGGCGACCCGCCAGAAATCCTGGCGACCCGCCAGGATGATGCGCAGAATGCAGAACTCTCAGGACAATTTCTGGCGACCCGCCAGGATTCCTGGCGACCCGCCAGAAAAGATCCTGAAGCTCAGAAAGACAAGATCAAGGCTCCGATTCAGACCCGTTATGCGCCAGAAGTTCCATTTCCCGAGAGGCTAGCCAAGGCAAGGGAAGAGAAGGAGTATGGGAAGTTCATGGAGATAATGAAGCAAATCCAAATCTCTATACCCTTCACCGACATGTTGACCAAAATGCCCTCCTATGCTAAGTTCCTAAAAGATATTCTTACAAACAAGAAGAAGCTGGAGGACGTTTGCATCGCTGTGACTCATGAGAGCAAATCCGTGTCAACCAAGAGACTTCCCCCGAAGTTGAAAGATCCAGGGAGATTCACGATTCCGTGCAAGTTTGGGGAGGCAAACATCAAGCTAGCTTTGCTGGACTTGGGAGCAAGTGTGAGTCTCATGCCCGAATCCATTTTCAACAAACTCGGAGTGGGAGAATTAAGGACAACCCGAATGACATTGCAACTCGCGGACCGATCCACTCGATTGCCCTTGGGAATAGTTGAAGATGTGCCAATTCAAGTTGGAGATATTGTGGTGCCATGTGATTTCGTGATTGTGGACATGGAAGAAGACCCCGAGGTACCCATTATTCTTGGTAGACCATTTCTAGCAACTGCTGGTATTCTTATCAATTGTAGGAATGGAAAGATGCTTGTGAAGGTGGGAGACGAAACCGTCGAATTTGAAGTTGAAAAAGCATTGAAGCTGCCCAACCAAGTTGACACTTGTTGCATGGTGGATATGCTTGATGAAATGGTTCAAGAAGAGTTCAATTCGGAGGTGACAAAGGCCTACACCTACCCCATCAACGACCAAGAAGAATGGGATACTTATGTGGCAAGTTTGGAGGAAGAACCAGAGGAAGAAGGAGAAGTGGATGTTCTCAGGACAGTTTCTGGCGACCCGCCAGAAATCCAGGCGACCCGCCAGGAAACCAGCCCCGTTCATACAAAATTGCCTGAAGCCAACCAAAGAGCGGCCATACCTGATGCTCCTATGCAACAACCCCCACAAGAGTTGATGCAGGAAGAATACCAAGTGTCGCAGCCGTTTGGCCAGTACGGGATGTCGCCGTACCAAATGCCGCCCTTTGCCATGCAACCGTTTCAAGGTGGAGGATTTGATACGGATGGTTCATCTTCGAGCGCCCCGCCACATGAAGAGTTCAGCTACGCATCCATATGTACTAGCTTGAACAATTTAGCTCGCCTCTTAAACGAATTCAACGAGCTAGGAAAGCGCATCAGTGACAAGTGCGAGGCAATCAAGCGAGACGAAAGGGAGAATGAGGTGGCTCATGAACGGATGAACGAGATATATGATTGGTTCTTCCCGATCTTTGGACAGCCACTGCCTCCACCGCCTCAGTGAGATTTGGTGACCGATTGGTTCGGCACGACAATTTGTGAGTTTCCTTCACTTTTCCTTTGTTTTTCTCTTTTAAATTTTGTTTGTTTGTGTTTGTTGGATGCAATTGAACAAGTTTGGGGAGGGGAATTTGGAAATTTGATGGAAATTCACATGTATCTAGGAAATTACATCATTTCATGTAGGATTGTACTCTCTCGGGACCATTTCTGGCGACCCGCCAGAAATCCTGGCGACCCGCCAGGAATAAATCCCCTTTTGCATCACTCTCAGGACAAATTCAAGCGGACCCGCCAGGATCCTGGCGGGGTCGCCTGAAAACTTGGCTTGAGCGTTTTTCATTTAGATTTGTAAATATTGCATGGTTAATTCATATAATTTGCATTTAGATAGTTTAAGGAGGTAATTAGTAATGATTAGGATTGAAATTTGAGCAAATTAAGAATTGAGTATGACTTGGAATTGAAATTTGGAAATCTGAATTTGGATTTGACCTAACTTAATACACTCAAGGATTAAAAGCAATTGAAAAGCATTAAGCATGACTTGTCTCGTAGTTCTTTAAGTTCAATTGAGTTTTAAGGTTTTAAAGTTTGCATTGAAATTCTAGATTTCGGTTTATTTGGCATCCACATCTAAAATTGAATACCTGAAATGCCCTTAGATCGATTCTTGCAACACAAAATCGAGATTCAACAAATGAAGTCATGGCAAGAGTTAATGAAATGTCACATTGTTTTTTTTTAAGTTTAATTTAATGTCAAAAAAAAAAAATCAGAAAAATCAAAAACAAAATAAAAAGGGGAACTAAAAAGTGGTGCAGTGCCATGGACACTGTAGGAAGCTATAGGTACTAGCGGATTAAAAGAACTCCATAAACCATGAGTAAGAAACAGAAAGAGATTCATGGTATAAAAAAAAAGAGAAATAAAGAGGAAAAATCCTCTAAAGTTAAATCCGCTTTTATCTGGCTGACTTCTCCGCCTCGGGAAAAATCTCCTTGCCCCAGGAGCAAAATGTATCTTTAAATTTAAATTGTAAAGGTGAATTGTCTTAGCTCTTGCTTGATTGAATTTGATGGACTAACGTTTGTGATGGGAGGGTGTGATCCCGTATCTTGATTGTTAATGCAAATTTTAGGAACTTGAAAACCAATTGGGATTAAAGAAAGACGGGGAAAGTCATGATTAATGATGGTCAATTGTTTTGAGAATTGTTTGTGTGAAGTCATGGTCACTTGGACTAAAATTGTTTGAAATTGGATTTTGAAGAATTGTTTTGATATGCTCTATTTTGAAATTGCTCAAGTTTTGATTTTAATTATGCTAAGGACCCTTCTTAGACTTAGAAAAACCAACCATTGAATTGCAATTAAGTCCTAAACTATCTTTCTAAGTTTGAATTGTTGCTTAGGGACAAGCAAGTTTAAGTTTGGGGAGATTTGATAGGCGGGTTTCACATCGAAATATTCAACCCTTTTAGGCCTTAATTTCAATTAAATGATTGTGTTTTAGTTAGATTTAATGCAATTTAGGGTAGAAATGTGGTACTGCTATTTGCCCTTGTCTAATTTCAGGTTCAGTGATGATTTGGAGCAAAATTGGGCCCAAGGTAGTGTTCAAGCGGAGCAAATCAGGGTCCAAGCGACTGGAGCAAAGGAACAGGGTCAAACCAGACAAGTTCCCTGTTCTGGCGACCCGCCAGGATTTCAGACGACCCGCCAGGAATTCAGGCGACCCGCCAGGATTCCTGGCGACCCGCCAGAACATAAACCGACCTGCCCAATTTGGAGAGATATTTCTGGCAGAGCACTTTCTCTATTCTTGGACGAACCAGACATGATCTCCACCTATGGGAACCGCCTTTGAGAGTTATTTAAACATAGGGAGAGCTCCAGAAGTAACAAGTCGAGTTTGAAGTCAGATTTTGGAGCAAGATTCAAGAGGAGTTAGCAGAAATCGCACCCAGCCTGTCTCCTGTCGACCCGCCAGGAATCCTGTCGACCCGCCAGGAACTCTGTCGACCCGCCAGGAATCCTGTCGACCCGCCAGGATTCAAGCTGAGAGCGTTTCTTTTAGTTCTTTGTTGTATTCTTTCTCTATTTTCTCTCTTTTTATGTTTAGTCTGCTGAAACCTTTTATCTTTATGCTTAGTATGACTTTTAGTGAGTAATTTAGTTTAGGGGCAATTGTAGGGAACCATGACTTGGTAGATTAATGAAGTTTAATTTAGTTTTCTATATTTTCTAAGTTGCTTTGCTTTACTTGAGTTTATTTGCTGAAATTGTGAATTGAATTGAATTGACTTGAAGGTTTGCTCACTTGGTTAGGCCTGACCTCGTAGATTAAGCAAAAAGAACCCTAATCTCAAAACAATCTCTATTCTCAAACCTTAGGATAGTTAGTATACCCAAAAGGTGAAACCGGAACTTAGCCGAGAGGTTTATTCCCTCCTAAGATCGTGAGATCTAGGATATCCTACCGAATAGTTAAAGCAAACCCTAAAACTTAAGCCAAGGAACGAGAGTTGAAACTTAGGTTTTTAGGGAGGTTTAGAGGTTGAAACTTAGTAATACCAAATCAAGAACGAAAGTTAGTATTTGGACCAGAGTTTAAACCAAAAACCTGAACTTAGAGAATTTAGAAACTAATCAAACTGAATTGTCGTACTACTCTGGCGACCCGCCAGGAATCCTGTCGACCCGCCAGGATAGTGCCTGGAAGTGGAACCCGATCAATTGACCCTAGTTTAAGTCCTTAATACGAGTTTAGATCTTTACCTTAATTTTTAGAGTAATTTAGAGGTTAATTAGAGTTTTAGAATTAATTCTTTTAGTTTAAATTCAATCCTTTCAACTATTTAATCAATCTTTGACTTGTTTACCCCTAGATCAATCGAACTAAATTACTTAAAGTCTATAGTTTAGAATAACCGTCCCTGTGGATTCGATCCTCAAGCTATACTGCATTAGATTAGATTGAGGTTTAATTTGACCTAGGTTTTACCTCCGATCATTCAGGTTCATATTGATCATTTTTCTCTTTTCTCTTTATATTTATTTTTGGCAGCATTAGAGTTTCTGATTGAACTGAATTTCAGGAAGAAATGCCGTGCGATCTCTTTTCTCTTGATCACAACAACCAGAGGATTAAGGTGGCCGAAGGAAATATTATTCCGAGTGTTGTTGGTCAGATCGTACACGGCGTGCCTCTAACTGATCAACAATTGTATGTCCATCTTCTCCGAGTAGGCGATGAATTTCGTGAATGGCAAGTCCCTGGTAGGTCAGATGAGCTATTGGGAAATAATATAGGGGGCCGATTCCCATGGCCGTCATTTTTGGTGGACATAGGCCACAAGGTATCGTTTTATTTAATTATGACAATCTGTTTCATACATTTCTCCTAATGACTTATTAATATGATGTCATTGAATGCAGAGTTTGACCAAAAAGAAGCCGGCCAAAAAGAAGGCAAAGGCGAAGGAGGCGGCGAAGAATGTGGAGGAGAGTCCAAAGGTCCCAAGTGCGGGGTCGTTTGTTACTCGTGATCCACTCCTCCCTAAGGATATTATTGACAGGCTGAGCCCATCCGAACAAGCAGTATACAGACTGTTGATGCTCCAACCAGAAGAAGAGATGAACTTTGAGCTGCCTAATTGCAATCCTTGGGGTACGCACGGTGGCGATGTTAAGTTCAACGTTAATGTCGAGGATATTGTCGAATGTTTTAAAAGGGAGGAGCTATCTCAATCGATTGTGAAATTTTACTGCTGGTTTGAATTTTTCAACTTTAATGTTTATTTTTTTCTTCATTCAATTCATTCAAAATTGAAATTGTTGAACTTTGATATCCATGTTTGCAGGTTTTGGATGGAAGAACTTTCAACAAGGCAAGAAGAGAATGAGTTCTCCAAGAGCATCACCGTACTGGATCCAGAGTTATTGGCTGAGTGGAAGTTCAAACACGAAGAACTCGGTGCGGTGAATTACCTAACGAGAGCATTCATGGAGAATCCATCCTCCTATCTTGTTTTGCCGTATAATCAGCAGTAAGAAATATAACCAATATGGCTACTAATGAAAGAATTTTGTAGTTTCCTTTAATTCCACCAAAATAATAAATCTCTATTAATTACAGGTTTCATTGGGTTGTCCTTGTTATTAATGTCGAGAAGCGCACCGTTCACTTTGTTGATTCTCTGGAACGCAAGAATCCAAAGTTATATATTAAGCCATTCATATCTTCGTAAGTTTTCATTTCTGAATTAAGTTAAAGCATGATGAGATTTTTCAAATTAAAAAATATTAGATTTTGTTGTTTTAAATAATATTGCATGCAGGGTATACAAGCGGTATTTAGTGGAAGCCGGAAGATATAGCCAAAAGAGCAGAACAGGATTTGATTGGTACCGAATTAAGGTACAGAACTTATCAGTTTAAGATATTATTTGTTTGTGAAATTGAAATTAACTAAAAAAGATTGTGTTTCTTTTGTTGAAATCTTAATTAGGGACCGATACAAAGGGGCGGCACAGAGTGTGGATATTTCACAATGCTCAACATGAGGGCGATATTAAGTAGTTGGACTACGGTCGGAGAATTCCCTGAGGTAATGTTAAGCCGATTTATTATTTTAGGATTTTATATTTTTATTGGTTTAGGGCTTAGGGTTTACAAAATTATTTGACTTTATCAATTGTTAATGATCAAATTGCAGTATATCGAGCCGGTTGGACAACCATATAAAAACGAAGACGTTGATGCAGTCGTTTCGGAGGTTATGGACTTCATGTATGGGGTATTATTTTAGGAAAATTTTGACTTGATTTGGTGTTAACTCTATGTATAGTTACTTTGTTAATTTTTGCTACATATTGATATATGTATTGATATATGTTTTGTGCTTGGTATATATATGTGACATCTGATATATGCATGATATATGTTTGTCTGCTGCATGTTGGATTGTATAATGTAAATTGGGTACCAATTTGGTACCAATTCGGCTAGCAAAACTGGGCTAGCCAATAAAACATGCCAAATTCAAAAAAAAAGAAGGTCTTTTGTAACGGTTATTAAGGAATAACCGTTACAGAATTCATAATTTCATTTCTTTTATATCAACAATATCTGTAACGGTTATTCCTTAATAACCGTTACAAAAGACTGGATTCTGTAACGGTTATTAGATTATAACCGTTACACTGGATCTAAAAAAATAGTAAAAATGTATTTCCGTCAATAATAGGATAACGGTTATTATATAACAACCGTTATAGAAGCCAGTCTTCTGTAACGGTTGTTATCTATTAACCGTTACAAATGTTCTCAATAAAACCGTAACCACATTTTCCGTCCACTATACCATAACGGTTATTAGATAATAACCGTTACAGAAGCCATTCTTCTGTAACGGTTATTAGATAATAACCGTTATAGATCTGTAACGGTTATTAGACATTCTGTAACGGGGGCTACTGTAACGTTACGTGTACCGTTACAAATGCCTTTTATTAACCGTTACAGAAGTCGAAATTTCGCGTAGTGAATAGGTCGGCCACGGCTTACATCCACGACTTTTGTTCGTTATGATTTCGTCCCTCGGCCACGACTTTCGTCCCTCGGCGTGGCTTTCATCCCTCTAAAATTAGGGCAATATTTTTTCAAATTAGCATGTTTGACAAGGAGCATATATGTAGTGTAACCAAATTTCTTATCACATTGCTGTTCGATTAGTACATACTACATACCATAATGAATGATTCAACTATTTCTTCCCTCTAACTCATGTATGCAATAAAGAATGACTAAGTTACCACTAATAATGAAATTTACTTGAAAGAGTGGGAGATGGAGACAGATTTATCTAAGATGAGTTTACCAATGGTACAGCACAGTACCGCTTGGGCACGACTTTCGATCGCTCGGCCATGGCTTTCATCCATCGGATAAGGTTTTACAAAGACATACCTCATCTTTTCGGGGTGGATTTGGACAACCAAATCTCATTTATTTAATAGATCAAATTTGACAAATGAACATAGAGGACTAAACCAATTTAGAACGGTAATTTGCATATTCAGTCAGAAATTGTATATCATAAACCAATTTGATGATGCAAGGAGATGAGCACCTCACCTGAGATGATCCCATGCTAAATCTTTGAGCAGCTAGGAGGAGCATTGAGCAAGTGGATCTTGACTCCATGATTTAGGTAGCATCCTTCTTTGATCTAAAAAACAAACAAGTGAACCAAAATATATAAGTCATAAAATTGAACTTCATCAAATAACCATGGTGCCTCAGGCACTTTTAAATGATAGCATTTTTATAATGGTACCATGCTAGTAGTCAAGGTTACAAAACTAAACCATAGGAGCACTATTAATAACTTAATATGCCACCGGGTGTGTAAAATGAGAGAGATGCCATAATTGTTTTTTAAATGTAAGATTTAAAAAAAAAAAACATTTTGAAGTTTTCTAGCACATTGGGTGCATGGCAGGTGTCCTCTGTGGCATAAATTGCATCAAAGGAACTCTCTGAGAATGGCATCTTCATAAGTTTGAAACGCACTGAAGGAGAACCATGTTGCTCGAAACAAGCCACTAAAAACTAAAACCTCTAAATAAATGAAAGCAATGTTTTATTAATTCATCCTTAGAAGTCTATCAAATTTGCAAGATAAGAAATCAAGGTTTTTGCACAACAGGAAGCTTAAGACCCACACTAGCAGCAGATTTGTTCAGTAATGTCCTCAATTTATAAGATCAATCCACAGCAAAAAAGGTAATAAAATAATTGACAAAAAGAAGGATATAACTGCATCCTTTTCAGCACAATATTACAACCCCCAAGCTCCACCAGTTGCCAATTCTGGTCTATGTAATCTACTTTAGAGAGAAGGAAAAAAAAAGAGCCTGAAAGATACAGATTAAAACTCAGCGACACTTCAACCCCATACAAGAACCAGTACATGGCTGGAACAGCACTTCACACAGACAAACCACGAATATTATGTTTTGCATTTAATTGTGATATAGCATACCACGTTATACCTGTTTTCCCATCGTAAATTTGAACTTCATGATTATGATCGTTTGGCGAGACACCACGCCAAAGTCATTAAGTATGAAACACACTCAAGAAGAACACCAAACCACTAAAACTAAACAAATAGAAATAAAAGCAAGTAAGCAACTTCTTATTGACAAATCCAAACAAGTGTATCGAAATTCTTCAAAATTTCAAGATAACAAATCAATGTTATTGCACATTAGGAAGCTGAAGTCCCACAATAGCAGCAGATTTGTGCAATATTTTCCTCATCTCATCAGATCGATCCACAGCAATATTGTAAGAGACACAAACTCCTGCATAATTATACCAATTTACCACTTCATTACATGATATGATTTAATAAATCATGTGACATAATTTACATCATGCAAGTAGCCCTAATACAATTTGTGAATTCCTTTTTGTTTGATTAGCCTGTCATTGCCTGAATAATAACCTAAGAAACAAACTATAAGGTCCTACCATTTCAACAACATCATATATAGAACTGATAATAATAATATAGACACTGCATCCAAAGAAGTTACTTATAAGTCTCATTTAATCTACTCTCTTTTATTTTCCAAACACATACAAGCATTCCACACTCTTTCTATAGATGTATTCCACTAAAAAATTACAAAATAGAAGATAGTAGGCACCGTAACTTTAGCTGCCTGACACAAATTACTGCAAGATAGAGGTAATAAAATAATTTACAAACAAAATTATAATAGAATGTTTTTCATAACCATATTAAATGCCGAACCCTGCAAGTTTCAGAGATTTGTCTATGTACTTTATTTTTTATTGTTTTTTCTTTTTTCCAATTTTGGGTCTTCAAACATGACCTGAAGCAGGTCGACTACTCAGCAGTTTAATATTAACATAAATGGTATTTAGCAGAAAAATCTCCAAGAAACAGATTAAAACCAGCAGCCCATCATCCCCGTACAAGAACATTTACATGGCTGCTACCAGCCTGTAGAGACAAGGAAAGGAAACATCACAGTTCTTATAGAATTGAGTATATTTAGTGCATATTTAGAATCAGAAAGAAATATTGATTTGGGTGTCAATAAGAAATACAAATTTCTCTTCCACAGCCAATACTGAAAAATTAAAGACAATTAGACAACATGTGCAGAATGTTGATGGATGTATCATTGCAGACATTTTTTATATTTTAGTTTTGAAAATAAGGATCAGACCTCCCAGAATTTGAAAAAACAAAAAAAAAAATCAACAACCAGATTTTCAGCTGTCCTCCACTCGAAAGCATTTCCTTACACCACTAGATCAAAGGAAGGTATATGTACAGACAGTTTTTTTTTTTTTTTTTTTGAGATAAGTGGGGAGCGCCCACCACTCTTCATTTTACTGAAGAGCATCCAAAAAAAATTTAAACTAACAAAATTCATTATTACAAACATTTGCTTACCCCTGTTTATAGCATGCACCCAACACAAAAAAACTGGTACAGAATCTGGTAAACCAGCTTTTCATTGGAAAAGGAATCATCCCTAATTCTCTTTCTTTCCTACATCTGCATTATACCACTCAACAAGAATAGAAAACAATAGTCATAACCAAACAAACTACACTCAAAATATGTACAGACAGTTACCATACAATACCAGTATATACTGGTTATAAGGCAACTTTTTAAACTCTTATGGTACTAAGTGTTAAAACTAAACTTTTAAACAAGGGAAAAGAATATATTATGAGTTAATAATAGAAATCAACTCAAATAAAACACCAGGAAAAAATGCCTATAAGTGACTACAGTATTTACCATAAATATCTAGTGTGCTAAATTTGCTACAAGCTTCAGTGATTTAAATCTAAATCAGTTACAGTATTAGCCAGTGAGTTTCTAATTTATAAATTCTAATAGGGAAAACAAAGAAGGAAATCAGTGAGTGCATGCACTCATAAGTAGTACTGGTACATTTCCTTCAATCAGTAAAACAATAGAATGCAAAAACCAGATAATTACTTGGGGATAGTGCACGCTGTTCATAACGTAAGCGTAATCGCTGACCAGCTTCAGCTTCCTACCCGCCTCCTGGTATGACAAATTCGACTTGTTTCTGAACTCCTGAGAGATTAAATCCCGAAAATACCCCTTGTCTCCGTCTTTGCCTATGTGCTTCTCCACCGCCTTTAGCAACCGCCGATAGACGGTCGCCGCTCTCATCGCCTCCGCTCCCATTTTTTTTTCTTTTTGGAATTATTCCTTGTTGAAAAGTATCCGCTCGGAGTTTTCAAAGTTCAACGAGTCGGAATCAGCTGTTATAACTGTCATCGTGCTTCTCCGCCCCTTGTTCTGTGTCAGAATCGCGCTATAGTCAAATTCAAATTCGCGCGCGGTTAAGAGTCAAGAGTATAATCGAAAAAATTTTAATTTCAACCTCATTTCTAATTTTAATTTTTTCATATATTTTTTGTCTGGTTTGTGATCCCTTCATTTGATTTTTTTTATAACAGTTAAATTTCTATTGCAACTGACTGAACATTTATATTTAAATAACTGAACATTTATTCTCATTAAACTGAATATTTATACTTATTAAACTAAACATTCATACTTAATAAACTAAATATTTATACTTAATAAAATAAACATGTTTGCTCATAAACATTTGTATTTTCTATTGCAACTAACTGAACAGTTATACTCAATTAACTGAACATTTGTATTGACCAAACTGAACTTCTGGCAAAAAAAAAAACAAAATGAACATAGCGATTATTTATAAAATAGTGAACAATTCTACTACGAAGTGAACATTTGTACATAATAAAGTGAATACTTATAATAACGAAATGAACAAAAAATATGCACGGGATGAGTAGAGGGGATAGAGCGCTGCTCTGACCTTCGCTGAGGCATTGTGCAGCACGATGGCGCAGATGGTAATTAGTGCGATGGCACTATTTAATTTCCAGTCGCAATGTCGGATCCAAAGTCCGAATCCCAACGGATGTGTTATTGGCCGTTGACCTACATTGGCCTGACCAGAACAGAAATGGAAGCCCACTAAAACAGAATAGTTCTCTACTTATCTTTTAAAGAAGAATGCATTGAAATTTTGTATTGTTGATACACTGAAATTAGCATTCCTAATATGGTACATTCTGAGCTATGTCCTTGAGAGATTTGAATTAGGTTCATTTTTGGACGGTATTTCGGTGTATTTTGCTGTTTAAGCACCGTTCTCCAAGAAAATTGTGTAAGGGTTTCTATTAAGGCCCATATAACATTATTTGAGTTCCGCCGCTTTCTTGTAGTCGTAGTCTCGTACTCCTATGAATACCATGAATTGCTACACAGAAAATAGTTCATGGATTAAACGCGCTTTATTGCAATTGCTCATGTTGTATTAGATCAATTAAATGAGATGTGTGCTCAATCAAAAGAAAATAATAAATAAATAAATAAAAGAACACATACACAGACACCAACTCACCAGAATAAAATAAAATCTCCAGTACCATACATTAAAAATGTTAAATGCAATTGGGCTTCAGATAACCCTGAAAAACAAAAAATCTCGAGACAAAAGTTGCCAAAGACGAGAAACAAGCCAACTACACAAACAAGACTGTCCTTTTTTAAGAACGATCCAATGAATCATTACTAAATTAGAGGAAAAAAAAACTATAACACAAGAAAAAAAAATAAAAAATCATTACATCATTTTTTTTCCAAAACATCAAAATCAAAATCCCCCAAAATCAATAATAATCACAAAAAGAAAAAGAAAAACATTCTACACACCCCTAAAAGAGTCCCACCCTGAGTTGCTAACAAGCCTATTTTGCCGAGACAACAATATGAATCTTGTAACCATCCACAATTATGATTATACTACGACTATCTACACTTATGGACTTTATATGAAACCCTAGCCCGACGTATCAATCTCCTTCCCATGATCCTCATTTATGACCCGTCTCAACCGCCTTAGCCAAATATCATAATTTATCGGGTAGGGGGTTCCACAAAGGCTATCCACATAATCGGCAAATGCTTTCAAAACAGCTGATACATCACCAAGCCTCTGTTGTATGATCCGTTTTGACCATGAACTCTCTCTCCACTGGAGGGCCCCTTCAACTGAGTCCAGTTCAATTGAGACACCTCCACAAGCAAAATACAATAAATATATAAGGCTCTCTGCATCGGAAGCCGCACATAGCTTCCCCTCCTGGAGGGCAAAAGTAGAAGAGTAGAAAAGATTCATGGATGGCCGGTCACGGTCTTCTAGAATTGCATGCCCCCACCCAATGAGCACAAAATATGGGTTTCTTGACCCGCTTGTGACCCGTATCACATTCTCAGGTCTTATATCACCATGTCGAATACCTACTGATGAAGCAGCTGATATGGCAGTTAAGCAGTCATGACAACATTTCAGTGCATCTTCAGCTCCAAATAAGCCATTTTGAATCAAATTAGACACTGTTTCGCCGACCGGCGAGGTGACCAATATGGGGGTTCCACACCAGGGGTGACCACAACTTACCCCATTGCTTGGCTTATTGCAATCACCAGGATGCACGAGCCGACCTGAAGCCACAATTTGAGGTATGTGCTTGATGGAAAGGCCTCTTTGTTTCATTAGGGTCAGCACCTTGGTCTGTCTCTGTACCTGATACCATGAGTTCATATCCTCCCAAGCAGGTTCGAGGTGAGAAGGGCTCGACCCTACATATAACAAGTAACCCCTTGATGGTTCATCCACAGGGTTAGAATGGTAGATTGGCGGGTCACTGTCAGACAAAATATCATTTATTTCATATTCCTTTCGGAAATCAGCATCTTCCATTGCTACCACTGAGCCGATATCAAGCTTTAACGTCTCTTCTGGTGGCCTCACATCAACCGTCTCTTCTTGCACTTCAACTATTTCTGGGGAACAACCCCTGTTCTCAGATCCGAATAATCTGTTTCCATTAACCATAGAAGTAGAATCACCAACTTCCGAACAGTCAGTAAGAGCTCTTTCAGATCTCCTACTTTGTATCCGTGAACTGTGCTCTGTAGCCAAATCCTCTAAAGCATATTTAGGGGGGCCACAGAAGAGAATTATTGAATGATAAATTGCTAGTAAAATTTGGAGAGTACCAACATCACCCCAATTGGCATTCCCTAATTTATTCCAGACCCTATCCACAGGCGAAACTGTAATTTTCGCATTCATTTTGATCCAATCAGCTGCACAATCATACACATTACTTGAATCAAACTCTAGGGTTCTGACATCTCCTTCAACCTTCACCACACCTCCATACTGTGAATCAACCAGAAGCACATACATGCAATTTGAGTTACGTGCAGCAGTTCTGGATTTGCTAAGGCTCCGTGACAGCATAACCCGCAATGCAAAAAACAAAGCCTCTCCTAGGACTGAGTGAGAAGGCCTCTGACCATCATTCTGACGAGCTGAAAGTGACCCAATATCTGGCCTAAGTAGAGCCAGCTCCAGTATCTGGTCCCACTTACCACGCGAAGATGAATAACCACCACTTCCTCGTGACCCTTTGAACAAGATAGCAGTTGCACAAACCCCATCCAATTTATCTCTTGCAAGTGCCTCCTCTGCCGGGTAGAATCTTGCACTTGTACTATGTATGCATTGCACAGTAAAAGGCAAAGCTGATTCATGTCCCCAAAACCTCTCCCACAAACCCTTCACAGCAGCATGTAAGAAATCTTCTATGGCGAGGTGAGCTATAGCCTGAACTGCACCGGTGGAGGCATAAAGTGCATTTGGCATTCTGACAAGTTGCTGAAAGGCAACCCCCTCTAGGGCATAATCAAATTTTTTAAGCTCAGCAAGGTCAAAAGGCACGTCTAAAACAGGCTGTTGCACACCAGATTCACCAGAGCGGCCCGAGAGCCAGTCTTCGAGGGTTAAGGTCAGAATCTCACTGTCGACGAACTTGCTCAGGAAGTCTTTACACGCATGCGATGAGGAGCCTGGCAGGCGACTTCGGGAGGAAGATGCACTTGATTGCTTACGGCCTGACCCAAGTGATACACGGCCAGGGGATCCACCTGAATCAGAAAATAGATAAATTAGCATGTCAATCCAGATTGTACAGTAAGGACTGAAAGACACACAACAAATATGAAGAAAATGAAAGTAAAAAAATCAATTCAATTGAAGTTCCTCAGTTTTTTTATCTCTTCTTTCCCTGGCTTGTTTGATCATCAATTGCAAGTACACCATTATCAAATCACAAGTTAACATCAGTCAGAATTTGTTGTCCACGTGAACAGGTTATCCCCATTGTTCATCTAAGAATAGAACAATGTCATATATAGGAGCAAAATGCCTGTTTTTCCATCTAAGAATAAGTACCCATATATTAAAGAGTTATGGATATATGAAAAACTAGAAAACATAAGGCTCTTCAGAGAACAAATGTGAAATGTCATATATCAATTTCCAAGGAGAATGAGTTTGAAATGAAACAAAAATAATAAGCAAAAAATAGACCAAATTACAAAATGTACTACATGACAATTATGCGAACAGTACCAAGCTTACGTATCAGGCATTTTAAGTTCGAGTTAGTACTTATACAGTTATACTTAATATCAACATTTCTTCTACAATATGAAGCATATTTAAAGGTACAGTATCTTTATGCAATGCTATATTATTCAAGAGAAAATTGACATGAATATATCCTGCTACATCATTGCCTGTCTTTCTGACAATATGCATGAAATTCATCCACATAAACATCCTATCTATGCAGAGAAACTTAATACAATAATTATCAGCATCAGAATATTTTTGAACTAGCAGACACCAGCATTATATATTGCTCTTGGTTCTAACATGCCCTTCTTTCGGACAATTTGATTCATTTTTCATCTATTTATATAAGGAGACCAACTGAAATTTTAACATAAGCAGGCACCATAAAATGTCTTACCAAAACTATCCCTATTAATATGATTTCAGAATGAAATAAATGACCACTTAGACTAGTGTATTAGCTAATAACACCGTCCCACAATCAATAAAGAAATGGTCTTTCATTAGAAGCCACTTGATTGGTTTAATAACTCCTGTCAATTTATACAACAACCCAAATAGAATAATATTCCATATGAAAAGATAAGCCTATGAAAACAAGCTAACAAAAAAGGGACAACATTGCCCGATAGAAATCAGGCAACTTCAAACAACTTCCATTTACAAAATCAAGCAAAATTAAAATTCCAATTAATACAACCTTCAACGAATGATACACTAGACCCACAAAACCCGAAAATAGAAAACAACCCAGCAAATTTTCAGATCTATTGAGTGCTTCTTCGAGCTGAAAGGTCAAAGAATTCACTCCCAAAAATAGAGTGAAACGAGTACATCCAGCAGTTCAACTCAAAAGAGGAAAAGAGGGAAAGAGGTACGAGGTAGTCACTATTGAGTTAATTACCTTCCATTAGAGGCGGATCCAAGCTACGCTAGGGTTTGTTTGTTTGTTTGTTAAAGGGAAAAATCGATTCTTCTTTCTCCTCCCGATTCGGCTCCTTTCTCCGAGAAAGAACATCCGTCGCAACTTGCCACAGAATTATTCTCTCTCCTCTCTTACTAAACCAGAATCGCTCTCTCTCACAATTCAGTACTCTCTCTCTCTCTCTCTCTCTTGTTTCTCGGTTCCTCGTGACGGCTAATTAAATAGAGCGATATACAGAAATAAAAAGAGTGGAAAAAGAAAGTGCGGGAGTGATGAGCACTTTTCAGATTCTCTGTGAACAATATCACTTATGAGTTTGATAAAGTACGACTATGGAGGTTATTTTACTGGTTAACAACACAAATGGTGGTGGTTTGTTGTTACAGAGGAACTAGACCTCAGGGGGTAAACGGACGACACGAGACGGGACGAGACGATGCGACATGAGATTAAACAAGACGCGAGAATAAGGAGGGCTGCTAAATAGCTCCGGCAGCTGCTTCGGACAACATCTAATTTTCTCGGCACAACGTAAATGAACAAAATTGCCCCTCTTATCACTAATCAAATGTACTATGAACATCATGTTTAAATCCACAGTTAATATTGGTCTTATTAAATTCACATTATTTAGATAAAAATTCCGGCCTTATATAAATATGAGGAATGCCACTAGAAAGTATATTTGATAAATTGATTGCACTAAAAAAATATTGTTTCCAATAAATTCACTAGTAATTTTAGAAAAAAAACAACTTATTATATATTTTTGTTAGACTAAACTTTTTTTTTCTCAATCTCTTAGTTTATATTATTTTAATTGATTGTATTTTAATTAAAAAATTATGAAAAATAGTACTGGAATGCATCTACTCTTGAGCAATTTTATCCACTAATATTGTCCAAAGAAAATTTAATGCTGCCCGAGCAGCTGCCAAATAGTCCCCCGACTTTTTCTCTGCTTCCGGTCCTTTTTTGAAAAAAAAAAAAATATTCTCTTACGCTGAAAGCTACTACAATCTATCTTCATTTTTGTACAGTTCACCCCAAGTTTTATTAAAACTGCAGATGTGTTTGGATGAGCCATGAATAAGAAATAAGAATAAAAAATTTCGGTATGCGTGCTTATCCAAATTCCTTATTTTTATACTATGGTTTTGTTAGTATAAGAATAAGGGCCCAAATTTCTTATTCTTGTGTTGTTTGGGTTGCATAAGAATAAGAATAAGAATAAGCACGCATACCGAAATTTCTTATACTTATTCCTTATTCTAAGCTTATCCAAACACACCTGGATGAAACCAAATATATTTTGAATAAGTCTTATTTCGAATAAGGACTTATTCAACCTGTTATTCTAATTCGACCAAATGGTAGAATTAGACCCTTATTCGGAATAAGAAGAGAGAGAAAGTTTATTCAACCCCCTTCTTCAACCGTTGCCAAACACACCAAAATATTTATTTCCATCTGTATTCAAAGATTTTTCCTTTTTTTCCCTTTTTGTAACGTCAGCTAGTGCTAATTTAACTAAAATGAATAACGCTTCAATAAAGGCAAACCAACTGGTCATGTTTGAAAATACTTTAGGGCTCCGTTTGGATAGGTGTGGGAAGAAGTGGGAAGAAGTATTGGGAAGTGTGTAACTTTGTGAAGAGTTTGAATTGTTTATAATTTTTTTTCTTCTCTTCTTCCTTCTTCCTATTTCTTCTCAACGCCTCCAGAGGCTAGGATATGCAAGACAAGCAAATTTGATCAATTATTTTTTTGACAATCAAACTTGATTAATTTTATTTACAAAACTTAATCAGATCTAATCAAATGACATTCATCGAAATTATAATTTGATGTTGGACAGGGAACAAGGTTTTTATTACATAATAGTGTATTAAAAAAATTCTTATATAACTAATTAAGCATTCTTCTTCAAAATTTTGTCATTAGTATAAATTTGCTAGGTGATATCACAACAAATAGAGTTCTAATTTTACATCTAATTTTACAACTATGTTCTCAAAATCACAACAAATAGAGTTCTAATTCAAAATTACTTTTGTAAGTGTTTGAATATGGATTACGTAAAAAATAAATTACATCTAATTTGAATATCAATTGATGATACTTCAAGGACCATCAATTCTAGACTGTTTAAAATTCAAATCACTTGATGGACGAAATAACATGCACTAAAATTGTACCTTTTCTTATTGGCATGATATTTACATGCTTGTTGAAATACATTTAAAAATATTTTTCCTATATTTAAGTCTTAGATTTAATATATTATAATTTTTATTAAAAAATAGGATAATACAGATATAAAGATACAGAAATATCATAGTAAAGTTTTTATTATAGTAGTAGTAGTAGTAACAATAATATAATTTAATCCCTTTAAGGGCCTCTGTTCGATGTATCTAAAAGAATAATAATATAATTTAAGATGTATTGAAGAATTATCAATAGGGATAAAGCTTTTGCGCTGTTTCTGCAATAATTCGGACTCAGTAGAATGCTTGTCAAAATTGTTGATTATAACTAGCAATCATCACGAATCCTGCACATAACATGTAGATGTTAGTTGAAAGATTTAGACATTGTGAGGTAAAAGTTTAAATCCTTCATTTTTTGCGTTTTAAAGATTCACTAAATAGTGTGTTTGGATGCAACGGAATAAGCCGGGAATAGAGAATAAGAATAAGAAATTTTGATTTGCGTGCTTATCCTTATTCCTTATTCTTATACTATGGTTTTGTTAGTATAAGAATAAGGGCCCTTATTCCTTATTCTTGTGTTGTTTGGGTTGCACAAGAATAAGAATAAGCACGCAAATCGAAATTCCTTATTCCTATTCCTTATTCCCGACCTATCCAAACACACCAACCAAAATGACCAAAATGATCTAATAAATATGACCAATTGAATATGCCATATTGTCTGACGTGGCAGTGTCTCTTCAGCGTTTTCCAAATGGCAGTTTGTCATATGTCCCCAATAAATCACACGTGGGGTCCACCAATAATCTTTTATGGACTTATAAGATATGATCTGCACTCTGTAAATGTAGCACAATCACATTAAATGCCGAACTACAAATTTCTTGGTAAAATTATTTTGCCTACCTACAGGTTATAAAAATATGTAATATTGTTATATATTCTCAGGTGGGCATGCTGTTGTTTTCTAAAAAAAATTCATAAAATTGGGAAAAGTTCTTTACCTTCAAAAAAAAAAAAAAAAAAAAAAAAAAACGTTGCACAATGACTTTACAGAGTAACAGGCTCTTGTAAAATGTACCTGTGGCCCCCACACTTTTTGACAATTCAAGCTTTAGTTTGGTCTCGGTTATACTCTTATAGTCTTATTACAAGCAATTATCATCTTGATTGATATTAGTTATAATTTTTTTAATTAGTAGATGTTACAGCTGAAAGTATCACTGTTTTCTCATTCTTAAAAATATACCACCATAAGAACTGTATTTGTGGCTGTAAATGGTACCCTTTTAATCGTTTACCCTATCCGTATCGTATTCGATAAGACGGATATGGGTAAGATTTTATTTTCGTTAAGTTATCGGGTATGGGTATGGATAAAAAAAAAAATTCGTTAATTTATTGGGTAAGGATATGGGTAAGGCTATTTCGTATTCGTTAATTACCCGTACCGTTATATATATGTATATATAGTTTATAATCTTTATCATAATCGGAAAGATGTTATTGTAAGATTTTAATTAATAAGCTAATAACTAATTAGGCAATTAAATTATTAAATTTGATTATGATGTCGATAATACTATTAAAATATTATTTATTTCTTTCCAATTTTAATTCACACGTTTAAGATAATACTATATTAAAATATTATTTATTTATTCATATTGTACAATTTTTTTTCATTGAGTTATTAATATTATTATCCATTTTCTACCGTTACCCTACCCTTACCGTTAATTCTTAATGGGTAAGGGTAGGGTACGGGTAAAGTCAATTTTTAATGGATAAGGGTAGGATATGGGTAAAGAAAATTTTAATGGGTACGGATATGAAACATATCTCTACCGTATCGTACCCTACCCATTGACAGTCCTACCGCCCACCTTCAAAAAAAACAAAAGAACTGTATTTATGCCCGTATGTACTGTATTATTTATTTTATTTGCTCTTTTTCGCCTAATTCAAGGACTATGGGTCCACTCGTACTAAAATTGAACAGGAAATTTGAGTACCAAACTACCCACCACGGATCAATGCTAAGAGTTGACATTAATAATTCTGACAAATAGTTAAATAAGTAAAACAATGGGTACTCTTGGTTTTAGTCCCTTTTCATGATTGGGACAGCTATTTATTGGGTCATAAATTCGACCAAATAATTGAAATGACCTATAATAAAACGAGATAGAAAAACTAGGACTGAGCAAAAAACTCGGCCTCGTGAGCTAGTTCGAACTTGAATCGGATAATACTCGATAGCAACTCAAGCTGTTTTAGTTCGAGCTAGAATAACTCGAGCTACACCGGCTCGGAAGGCCCACGAGCTGAGTTTGAGTTGCCTTCAGCTCGCTCAGTCCAACTCGTGAGACTAAGTCCAATTCATTTGTTTAGTCTGTAACCCGGCCCAGTTTTTAATCACTATTCTATAACCCTAAGTTCTTTTCATTTTTAGGAGGAAATAGCTGTATCTTCCTCCTGATCTTTTTGTGTGCCTTCTATGTGCATTTTAAACATTGTTTAATATTTATGTTGTTTGCTTTTTAGTTTAGCCCATTACGAATTTTCAAAGTTTGATATTTACTAACGAGCTAGTTTTCAAGCCATGAGCCAACTCGAGTTCTAATGAGTTGAGTTTGAGCTGCTAAGAAAACTCGGAATTGCCTTGTGTGCTGAGCTGAGCCAGCTCGACTTGAGATGAGCTTGAGTTCGAGTTAGTCTCGGCTCGCTCGGGCTCAGCTCATCTACACACCTAAGAAAAACCTACACCTGGCCACCAATACGTATTTACTTTATTCGATATTTGATTTTTTTTTCAGTTTTCATTTTTTTTGGGGGGGGGGGGGATTCACTATTGGATAGTTCGATTGACAAAAAAAAAATCTTATCCAACTGACTCTTGTATCAATAACAGTTTTTTTTTTTTAATTTATAACAATCAAATGACCGTCTACTTTAATACATAGCTTTAGAACGATTGGTTAGTTAACAGTTAAAAAAAAAAGTTTTATACGACAACATCCAATTAATCCAACATATTCATTTTAGATAGAATAATTCAAAGCAAAAGAAGGATACTACAATTTGGATCAAAATACTGTGATTTCTAAACTTTAGAAATGTTTTTGTTCATGGAAAGAGCATTACAAATTGTTGTACTCTTCTTAACTTTAGTAATTTGGCTCCGTTTGGATGGCTTCTTCCCGGAATAAGGAATAATGAATAACCACTTTTTACCAATAAATTTTTTTCTAACCATCCAAACTCTTCACAAAAGTTACACACTTCCCAATAAATTTACCCTTTTCCAAAAAATTTCTTCCCTTCTTCCTTCTTCCTACCTTATTCTCAACGCATCCAAACGGAGCCTACTTCAGAAAATTTTGATTAAAAAATATCGGTCCTACAACTCAAACATTAGTGTTATACTTCAGAAATGTTTTCAATGTTTTTGTTACTCATTTACTCGTTACCAATTGGGTCTGTCAGAAAGGCGAAATAAGTTCCACAAGACAAGGACAAGCTTGTCAAGGAGTTATATTTAACATGCTTTGCTCAGAAATACGCTACAAAGAATCCAATTTACAAAAAAAAAATTTCCCCTTTTGAGCGGTCATTCATGACTTTAAAATCCGAATTCCACAAGACCAATTAGCCAATTACTCGTGACATGCTCTGCTTTACAAAATAGGTCACATAAAACCTAAACTAAAACTAATTAATATTTTTTTAGTTCAGGCAATGACCTTGGATTAGAATTGGATGGAGGCATGTGAAGGCTAACTAAAACCTAGCTAGTGGCTTGGCTAGTATGCGCTTGTCATGTAATAGCCGTCTCATATACACCAACTTCATGTACAAGCGTAAATACCGTACACTATACCGTCTGTCGTGTAATATTGTTACATGCAAACCTCACAAAAGTTAGAATTATAATACTATTCAATATTCATTTGTTCTTAATGTCAGCGAACTCCTCATAATATCACATGGTCCAGACTACTGAGAACATTCAAAGTCTCAGTCTTTATTTACGTGAGTAATTATTGTTCTAGATTGTTTCAATCACTATGAGACTTTGACCTGCAAATTTTGTTTTTTTTTTAAAAAACATGAAATTCTCCTTTATATCATTTCTGTGATAATTTACCCATTTTAGTTTTTATAAAAAAAAGAAAGAAAATTAGAAGCCGGCTTGCATAATATTCCAGATAAAATAATAGCTGGTGTTAAGTTTCCTGTAATTCTATCATTACAGTTACCTTGAAAAAAATTGTTGGATAAAATATATGATTTTTATAATCGTTTCTATTATCTTCTAAATAATATGTTGATTTCAAAAGACCTACTACATTCTATAGCAATAATGTTGTACATGCAATTTAACAAGTGCAAAGTTATAAATGGCTCAGAAAAATGGTGAAAAAATATATTACTTAACAAATTCAATTGCACGTGCCAACAATGCCAACAAATCACATTCACAACAGATCCGTATCTTTTCATACATAGTGTAATGTGTAAATGGCACCAACTAAAATTAGTTCCAACATTATATTTTTTTATTTTCTCGACAATGTATGTTGGGAGTACTTAACTATTATTATTTTAAACGTCTGGAAAGAAAAAATGAAACTGAAACAGAGTCAGACCAGGCATACTTGGTCCTCATTGAAAAAAGTATAAACATAAACTTATAATATAACTGAGCATGGTGCCGTTAAATTTCTTTAAACAAGTTACTTTCTTCTGGAAAGACAGGAAATGTTACTACTTACTGGACCAAAGTTATTAAAGATTGTTATCCTGATATAGTGATATCTTCGCTAATATAAAATTGCCTTCAAAAAGAGGGGCACCCTTTTTGCATGCTACATAGAAAAGCAAGAAATTTTCAAAACTTGCTTTAAGCTAGCGGTTTAATTGTACAGATTCTGGTAAAGCTAAGAGACATCCATGAATACCCATCCATGCTCATGCTGTTTGGACCATGATGAGGTGTGACTGTCCTCTGTTATTTTTTTTTAATTCCAAATTTTGCAATTAAACAATGACCCATAAATTTAATTCGGGTAATATTGAAAAAACGAATGATAGTTTTGAACAATACTTGGGTTTTTTTTTACATTTTAATTGAAGCTCATCACCTATAAAGTGCAATATAATATAAACAATTTCAAATTTAAAGATAGCAGAGGAATTTGAAACATACGGGGGTTTGGTTCCTTTTCCATGTCATAATGTCTGTCATTGCATGTCTTGTTCAACCTAATTATTTAATCTTGGTCTTTTTTAGGGGCATACGTAAAACTAAAGTCATTAGCCCCAAAAGGTTCTTCATTATGCAAAATTCTCCTAGAAACTTTGATGCATCAATTACTTGATTCATTTTTCTTTTAACTTAAATTTGAATGTGGAGATCAACTGGGGTTTGCATGAGAAAAATTTTAGGAAATTTCTGAAGGAAGTTCAAGATGACCGAATTCTCTTAAACGTCTTACAAGATTTGGAGTTTTCACTGTTTTGTTTTCCTACAACAGATTCGGTAACACTGCAAATCTATAATTTGATCTATCACTTCCAAGCAATCTTTTTCTTAAATTTTGATTGTTGTTATAAATGGATTTCGAATCAGAAATTAATGAAATTTGTTAAATAATTTCAAAACGAATGAATCAGTTACATTGTCCAGCTCGCATCGATCACAATGCCACAGCAAAATTTGTTGTCGTCTACGCATCAGAGGGTCCCTCAAAGCGGAGATAGTCGTACATAATACCGCTATACAGTAAGCCTTCTTTAGACTGTGTAAGATAGATAGTGTTCTCCCCTTTTAACAGCAATTTTCCTTCTATCGGCACTTCATATTCCACTTTTGTCCATGAACTCTATGCCGAGCAATTACATTACCTGCGCCCGAATACATGTCCTAAAAATGTGCTATTCCATTCAGATTATTCACCCGAACCTGAAAACAATTTTTCTTTTTTTTTTTTAATGTCAATGAGATGAAATGGTGCTGAATCAGTCGTACAAGGGAATAATAAAGAGTAAGAGACACAAACCTCTAGTTTTGACCAATGAGTGGTTGCAATAGCCACATGTAACATGTAAGAACTGTTTATCTGTACATTGTTGAGGTTGAACTTTATCTGCCATGTTGTTCCATAAAATACATTTCCTACTTTCCCACATTAGATCAATATAAACAGAAGATCATGGTAACTATGGCAAATTAATTTGAAAAACAGAGGATTATATATTTTTTTTACTGATGGATAAGGCTTAAAAAATGTTAACCATATTATTCTCACCATAACTTATATCTAAGATCTTTTAGAAGTGAAATCTAGTTGGGTTAGAAAAGAAAAAAAAAAGTTTATCGATGCACTGATTTCTCAAAGTGGACGACAGAAAGGAAAGAAATGTTTATTTAGGATTTGCAAACCATGAAATAAGTCTGGGTGATTTTTGGTTAAATAATACTGTCACGGGCCATCAAAATCTTCAGTAAATCAATGTTTTGCTCACTCCTAATGAAGATTTAATTTTGCAGGCCAAATTATGATACCTTGTTACTTGGACGTAGAACCAATCTTTTTTGTAGTCACTGGTACCAATTCTGTAAACTAGGTCTTGTTTTGGGTACAACTCAGTATACCGCTCCCACAACCCATATTGCACCTGAGTGATATTAAATGAAAAACAGAACCTTTTTTGTAGTCACTGGTACCAATTCTGTAAACTAGGTCTTGTTTTGGGTACAACTCAGTATACCGCTCCCACAACCCATATTGCCTGTACCTGAGTGATACAAAATGAAAAACAGAACTTTTTTGTAGTCACTGGTACCAATTCTGTAAACTAGGTCTTGTTTTGGGTACAACTCAGTATACCGCTCCCACAACCCATATTGCCTGAGTGATATAAATGAAAAACAGAACCTGATAAGTATCTGATTGAGAAGGAAGAAGAATGTAAGATTAAAAAAAAAAATAGTAAGAAGTTACTTCAGGTGACAGGACCCAAATTTAAAAAAAAAATGAATTAAGATCCTTTCTGGTCAACTTATTAAGGAACTCAAGCAAGGATTCAAAAATTAAACATTCCCGGATTCCCCATGAAAAGGAGCGCTGAAAAAAATAAAACATGACAAATCGTATTGCAAAACCATTTGATTCAAGAAAAATTAGATTCATTAATTTTTAATTATTACTTTCTGGTTTTATAAGTGGAACTGTGGAAGCATCTTTTTTTTTTCTTTTTAGTTTTTACTTTTGAGGTATTGGGAAATGACAGAAATTCAAACAAATTAACGTTAAATTTTAATACGAGGCTGCTTACTTCTCGGCATTTATTTAAAGCTTGTTCATATATTTAGGGTTTGGATCTGGAATGAAGAACTCAGCTGCACTTCTATCAGGGACTCCAATTTCCCACAAAATCGGTCCCGCTCTTGGAGGTTCGAATGTGAGCACTCCCAGATTGATATTGGAACCTTATATTACGTTTACAATTATGAAAAGGAACTCCAAGATAAAAAAGTATATAAAGAATCCATGTTAAAATGCTAGAAGCAAGTAATAGGAAGAAGACCAGCACGGCATGTTATAAAAACACAAGCCTTGATGGAAACAATGTGTTTAATTTGAAATTATCGTATAACGTCTTTGTATTTATACTAATAAGAAATGAGAAACAATAAACATTTACCGGCTGCAATTGATATCGTGGCATTATGCGGAAAATCACCAATAAATCCTGGGACCCACACGTATAAGCTGTAGTTTCCTGGAATTAATAGTGAAACTGCCATTTGCATCAGCTCTCGTCCAAAATTGATAGCCCTAATCATTGGAAACAAAATTATTAGGACTCTTGGTTGTCACTTCTGAGCTTATGGGATATCAGTAAGTTCACAGGGATGTTAATTTGGTTTTCTTTCAATATTAGAAAAATGTCGCAACAAGTAACTATAGTTATTATTAGTACAACTATTGTTTATTTTCGACAAATGATGGAAAACTTACCTTGCAATCTAATTGCCATGACCCAGGTTGACCGGGTAATGCCAGTCCCACGTAAGGAAAATCAACCGGCTTGTTACTTGTGTTAACGAACCTATAATGTATACGAACAGAAAGATTGTTTATCACTTGTCTTGACATGAATGCAGCCAAATTTTTCTTTGAACTTTCCATTATGATTCAAAGAAATAAGCACATAATTACCTGTCATGAACCAATTATAAACTTCCAGTAACCAAGCCTCTTTGATTTGATTTTAAGAAATCATCTGATGCAGGGAAGTTATATGGCCAGCTGTCAACCTCTTTTTGCACATGTTAAAAGTATATATATTAATTTTCAGGAATAAGTTATTTGTAATTTTTAATTATTTTTAAATGTATCAGAGAGTAACAGTTCATAATATCCGAGAAGCATTTACCTGCACTTTAGCATCCTGCCATAAAAGATCACTTGCATTACCACTCTGAGTTTTATTTGAATTTGAATTTAAGTAGATAAAAATAGGACCCAAGGTTTTCTTCCAATTAGGCCTGGTTAACGTGCTAAACGGCAACGGAATGGGCCATTCCGTTTGCCGTTCCGTTTCAACTACGGTTTGCACCGGAATGATTCGTTATCCGTTCCGTTTGTACGGAATGGACGGAACGTAGTGGAACGAGTCATTTTACACTGTATTTCACACAACGGTATGCCGAAATCCATTCCGTTTACCGTTCCGTTTCGGAAACGTATGCTGAAAAGTGATTCGTCACTCATTTCGTTTGGACGGAACGTGCACAGTACACGGTAAACGGTATACCGTCGGCAGGCCTAGTTCCAATGTTCTCCATCTCGCAGACTAAAGTGTATATCACTTCCAATGTAATAGTCACCTATAAACACCTGTAGAATAGTAAAATTTGGTCAACAGGAGTGTTCATTATATCTGTGTTGGAAAAGAGGAAAAATAAATTCCCTCAATTTTTCTATGAGGAATCTGCTTTGGCTTCTGTTTTCATTCTCTTTTCTTCCCTTTTCCAATTTAAAAGCAGATTTTATTGTGGTACTTTGTATATTGTCAATTATACAAGATCTTATTTCCTCCATATATTTATTTTCAATTGGATTTGGTATTTTTGTTATATCTCAAATTAAAACTCAATAATATTTCCTGTCCAAATTATACGATTTTAATATTATTTCCATACTGCCTTTTAACTATGAATTGTAGTGGGTATGCAACTTTGCATTGGCAAGAATAAACTGCAGATGTACTTACTGTTGAATCTTCAATACAGAAGTAAAACATTAGAATTAATATAGATATGCTCACCACAAGCGAAGTGGGGCCCGTATGGGAGGTGAGATCCTGCTTGAGGGGGCCACCAGTTTTGAACTCATAGCTTGGGGTAATGACCCAGAAACCAGCTGATGCATTGTTACTGATCCATCCATGAACCCTGTTATCCTTGTGATCTAGTGTATACTGGTACTTGTCATCCACCTGTACATATCCGAAGTTCCAGTTAAATAACCAGTACATATGTACTGAAAAAGAGTGAATTTATATCTCATAAATGCAGACCCAGTTTCTCATATTTTAATTTTTTAAAGTTTCATTTCATTAGTGTCTAATCAAAACTCAATCATAGTTCAACAGCATACTCGCATGTGAATTGGCACCAATTTTAAATGTATATGCGGCACCAATTTATTTGATAGAATTTATTTATTCATATTGTACAATTTTTTTCATTGAGTTATTAATATTATTATCCATTTTTTTACTGTTACCCTACCCTTACCGTTAATTCTTAATGGATAAGAGTAGGATACGGGTAAATTTAATTTTTAATGGATAAGGATAGGGTATGGGTAAAAAAAATTTTAATAGGTATGGATATGAAAAATGTCTCTACTGTATTGTACCTTACCCATTGACAGCCCTATGCGATATGAATTAAAATTGGAAAGAAACAAAAAAATATTTTAATATAG
Source organism: Rhynchospora pubera (assembly GCA_028095005.1). Classification (NCBI taxonomy): domain Eukaryota; kingdom Viridiplantae; phylum Streptophyta; class Magnoliopsida; order Poales; family Cyperaceae; genus Rhynchospora; species Rhynchospora pubera. Next base: position 355,238 of record JAMFTS010000011.1, on the reverse strand, counting down.
TATTATTTTAAAGGTGTGAAATAAAATTCGAAAGAAATAAATAATATCTTAATATAGTATTATCTTAATCAAATTTAATAATTTAATTGTCTAACTAGCTATTAACTTATCAATTAAAATTTTACAATAATATTTTTCCGGTTATGATAAAATTTATATTATAAATTATATATATATATATATATATATATATATATATATATATATATATAACGGTGCAGATAAGTAACGAATACGAAATAGCTTTATCCATACTCTTACCAAATAAATTAACGAAAATTTTGTATCCATACCCATACCTAATAACTTAACAAAAAAATTTTTATCCATACCCATCTTATCGAATTCAATAGGGGTAGAACGGTTAAAAAGTTTACCATTAACAGCCCTATGTGCTGCGTTTCTTTTGCAGCTCAAATTTGTGCAGCAAAGTGTGTGCGACCTTCTAAATAATAGGAGTATGGCTTACCAAACATCAATCAAAATAAAAGTATGCGTTGTCACTTGTGATCAGTGGTTGGTTCTGTAACTATTTGTTGGACGTTGATCTAATGCTAATTCGTGAACTCTAGTCCTGATAATAAAAATATGCTCAATATACAAATACACTGTACATTCATATTGATCAATTCTTAAACATAGAAGCGCGCCCAAAAAGTAGGAAAAAAAAAACCCCTACTGCTTTTCACCCCATAATTTCATGTTCTAAAACATTAAGTATAGATTTAGAAAAATTTTAGGACAGTTAAAGCATATCGTTTAAAGTCTAATATTATTCATACAAAAGGAACATTGTCATTTTATGACGTCTTACGCTCAAAATTTCTCATGTATGTATATACAAAATTGCAATATTTTGTTGATGAAAATTGTATACTTTTTTCTAACACAAAGAAAAAAGAACATGGAAAAAGTAGCTGGTTAAAATATTATAGTCATTTTTCACAACAATAATCTTTTAGTCTCCGCATTGAAGAGGAAGTATATATGACGTTATGACTCAATTTTTTTTTTTTAAATCGACAACAAAATGCGAATTCAAGTCCTAGTATTGCTAAAGAATGTATGTTCGCTATATATCACTACAGAGCAAAATATTAATACTAATAATAAAAATAATATAGTTGTTACGAAATTATCCAGAAATGCAATTATATGGCATGGAATATAAGAATTTCAGTGGAATTATGAAGTTCCAATAGAGAAAACATTGCTATTTGAAAGGGGATATAACATTATCAATTTATCATACACAGTATAAAGAAGGATTTAATTTTTTTCGGCTTTACGTACGATTAATTATCTCGCTTAGAGAAATCCTCTGATGCATGAGCAGCTAGTAACCAAATAGAAGAATATATCAAAATTCTAATTCTTTTATGAATTTTTAAGAGAATTCGTTCGTTTTGAAATTACTCTGTGAATTTCCTTATTCTCGTGGAGACCCAAATTAAGTTGTTTACAAAATTTGATACAGTTAACAAAATCGTTAATTTTTCAAACTATTTGATGTAATACCGATTGATTTTTTTTTATAAAAAAAAAATTATACCAAACTTGATACACAATATTGCTTCTCAACTATAATATATACTAGCGGGGTCTCGCGCGTTGCGCGATCTACTTTTTTTTCCTTAATTTTTGTTGGATTTTCCAATTAGTGGTATTTATGGGCATTGTGGGATCAGTGTAATAGATTTTGCGCAAAAGCATAATAAATATAATAAAAACTATAAAATGAAGCATAATAAAGACTAAAGGATCAGATAAAATTACAAAAGATAGCACTTTTAAGGACCAGCTAAAAAGAAAGATTAATTGTATACAGTGCCTAGAAATTACAAATACCATCATTTTATTTCCAGTATGACAAATCTTCCTATATTCAGACCTAAACAAACAATGCCTAATTATTCACCATCTAGCAACACATCAGAATGCTATCCATAGGTACTTGTAAGCGGTATCAGTTCTGATGTGTTGCCAGGATCATAGCATTCTCACACTTTTCAATTAGGAAAATAATGAAAGAAAAATTATACCACTTCCAAATAACTACCCCTATGAGCGGAAATCATCCACGCTACAGAGAAGAGACTCAAATTATAGGTGCTTTGCTTCCAAGTAGTCCAAATCACTTCAAACAATGAACCTATTATTTTATTGTCCTGTAAAAAAAAATAGAAAATGAAATAAGTTCTACAGAAGGTACCGAAATAAGATGAGTGACTGAGAGCGAAGAGATCTATTATGAAATATTAAAAAACAACAAATCATGCTTTCGAAAAAAAAAGTTTTCATAGTATATACAAATAAACAAAAATCAACTTGAATATTGCCTTGTGTTAAGCAAGGGACAATTGATTAACCGACAACCTAAACTATGTTAGTTCAGAAATTTGTATATAGAGAGCACTCATGAATAGAGACTGAGATTGAGATGGAAATGTCTCATACGGGCAGAAAGGAGTTTGGAAATGACTTTATAAACCAAATTGCAAACAGAGATTGGTCTGTAGTCAGTAACCTCTTTAGGATCCTCACTTTTTGGAATCAACACCACATTGGCTTTTGCTAAATTCGGATCTAGCTGTCCAGTGTGAAAGAAATCATGCACAGTGCTCAAGAGATACAGCTTGAAAAGGGCCCAATACTGTTGCACAATTTTTCCATTAAGCCCATCTGGACCACATGCTCGATCAGGGTTAATAGATACTCATCAACAAATCTGATAGACGCCAGAACTGGTACCAAATCCGACAAAAAATAGTACAACCAACAGTGCAGCAACAAAATTACCTAAAGATGGAGGAAAAGACCAAATTGCAATTGTGTCAGTTTTATTGTAACTAGAAGCAGTGTTATGAGCTCAGCACTATTCTAAACTTCTGTTGAACTTTCCGGTCAATTGATTCAGACTATACAGGACAGGTTACCAGTTTGTAAGGAAAGAGGTTCCATGATCCCTTGGTACAGAAGCCATGATCTGAATCTGAAACTCTTGTGACAGGGCTCCCAATCCAGTGATCAACTAAAGCAATAATGGATCGACATTACATCTAACTGCATGTAGATCTTCTTAAGAATGGTAAACAAAAAGTATAGACAGTACTTGAGAACCAAAATTACAAACATCTCAAAATGAAGCCATTCAAACTAAAGAGTTAAAATTAGCCCAATATCATTTTTTTTTCTACAAAAAAAAAGATTTGTTCCTACTTGACCCTCCCTTTGTCCAGTGTTGTCAGCAAATCAAATTGCTGCATTTTGTCTAGCAGCTACCACACAGAGATACCTAGACCACAACAAAGTATATAGATGAAGCAGAACAGCATTGACAATTTATGGTAGCTTTAAAATTAACTAATTATACTGAGGTTACCTTTAAGCATAATACAAATTGGTAACTTAGTTGGCATAGAATCCACGAGTGTTTAATTGTTGTTGGCAAATGGGGAGTGAGACAAAAGAGAAAGAAAATAAAACAGGGATAACTAATATCCAGCCATAAAGATTCTGGAACCGAATCTTAAATAGTAAAGTAGTTGAACAAAAACTAAAATTACAAAATTGAATCCTAGTTGCAGCAGCATGGTTAATGTAAGGAACAATGACAGCCTATAAGGTTAATGCTGTGGCCAAATTTGCAGATGTAAATTGTTCAAAAAATTCTTACCCAGGCGAGTTACTGTCAAATTGGCACCTATCCGCCACAGGCAGCAGCATAAGCTTCACCAAGCCCAGGAACATCCTTCTCATGAGGCACTACATACTTCTGAAGGAAGTTGCTTTCAGAAACCGCACAAGCAGCCAAAAAACTGTACTTTTTCTTCAGTTCATTGGCTTGCAATGTACTCAATACAGTATACCTTGGAACCAATACTCTTTCAACGCTATACCTAAGCAGCTGAGGCTGCAAAGCTATGCTTCTTGACTCAAACCAAGCTTTTCTGATAAGAAAGTCCATATTCGATTTCACTTTATTCCCAGAGAAAGAGAATACAGTAGGGTACTTTCGAAAGGCAGCATGCACCTCTTCCTCCGACCAGCCATATGTTACCATGAAGAACTCCACTTTGCCTTTTATTGCATCTTTACTGTGACCACCAATTGATTTTAACCCAGCCACAAACATTCTGGATTCCCGCGAAATCCCCAACTCCTCAATTATCTGAAGCGTCTGCTTGAAAGAATCCAGGTTTTGTTTGAAGCAGCGTTTTCCACTCCCAATCAATGACACAATGTCCGGACTTGATAATTTATAATCTCTGAGTAGATTATTCTAGGAACAAAATGCTTATCAATGTCATAATTGATTAGCAAAGTGTTCCTCTTGATAATCTTTAACAAAACCTCATTATTGTTCCCAACAAAATCTCTCCAAAAGAGGAGGCGTGAGAGAGTGGCTTTCAAACAAAGGGATGCTGGATTGTATCGGATCAACTGAACCAGTAGTTCTCCAGAGAAGCCATTTTTCATTAATTCACGCACCTTGGGTTTTAGGGTCTTATCCACATTGTACCCCAGAAGAATTGGGAAAAATGAAACAACAGCCTTGATCTGGTCATAATTTAGACCTGTACCTTTGAGGAATGCTGCAACCAACTCAGGCCGCTCCGAGGATTTGATGTGGGCAAGATTCAAGTTAGCTGAGTATTTGAGTGCTCGATCCTGGGAGAAGCCGAAGGAGGAGATGAGATAATGTGCAATGAAGGGCAGCTCCTTGGGTTGCTGGGATTGCGTTGAAAGAGAATGGCGTAGAAGAGGTGTCAGAAGTACCAGCTGATGGAAATGGTGGTGGTGGAAGTGAGATGAGAAGGAAAGCATTCGCTTGACAAGGAAAGAAGACATGGGTTACTGTTCTATTCTCAAATTGAGACTTATTGAACAATGAAAGAACAGAGATTGCTCCGTCGGAAAGGCAATTTCTTTGAGGGTTTTGATTTGGGGGTTTTTACTGACAATAGGCCTACGAAGAGAGAACTGGAGAAAGGGTGTTTACGTATGACTTATTGTAAGAACTGGAGAGCTTCAGAATGTGTGTACGCGTCTTCTGCTGTTTATTTTTTGTTACCTTATGTGTTGCCTATTTAAATTACCAGCTTTCTTCGTAGCTGCAAACTTGCTGCAGCGAGTTTACACTGGAGTACAGTGCTTTTGGGTCCTAAATTGGGCTCCTAGCGCTGTAAACGAGTGGATTGGCATCCTCAGCAACCGAATCTTGGCTGTACCAAACAGCCAAGTCTTTTATTTTTTAATATTTCAATATTTTAAAATTCAAATGTTGAATCCAATCCATTGATCTTGTTTAATTTTACTGACGATACGTTTTCATATAAGTTTTATAAAATTTGGAGTTGATTTGATACTAAATCAAGCGGTCAACAAATGAACGAATCTTATTAACTATCACTGATTAATTCTAATACGTTCATAATTTAGTCACTTAATCAAGAATCAAATCGACTCTAAATTTTATAAAATTTATATGAAAACGCATCGCCCGTAAAATTAAACAAGATCAACGGATTGGATTCAACATTTGAATTTTAAAATGTTGAAATATTAAAAAAACAAAAGACTTGGCTGTTTGGTACAGCCAAGATTCGGCTGCTGAGGATGCCAATCCGTAAACGAGTAGGGTAAGACTAGAGACATTTTTCATATTCGTACTCATTAAAAAAAATTTATAAATTTTAATTAAATATAAATTTTTTAAGTTACATATCAACATCATTCAATCGTAGGGTCGCAAATCTTAACTGAAAGTTATATATCTTTTTAACTGAATTTGGGTCACCAACATAAATTGGTGCGTGCAACCTTTTTTACATCAAAGCAGTATGTATATATATATATAGAGAGAGAGAGAGAGTAAATCTATTGTGAACCATGATGCATAGAAACTTCCGTGCACCATGACCATTTTGGTCAGTGGTTTCCTCAAATTTTCAATCTAATTTAACAAACTCAATCTATATATTGAAATATTATAGAAAATAAAATTTTACAATTTTTGAAATTTTTTTACTACTTTTTTCGAATTTTTTAATACTTACCATTTTTTTTGCTACAAATTAGTGTATTTTGTGGCCAAATTTTGCAAGCTTTAAAAAATTCGAAAAAATAGTTTTTTCTATATATATATATATATATATATATAGAGTTTTGCTATGGTGAGTTGCAACTCACCAAAGCGTCCGTGAGTCGCGCTCAAAATTCTGAAATTTAGTTCAAAATGACCGATCCAAATCGTCTAATACGATCTCTCTATTGAAATCTCCATGCAGACCGAATTTTATATTTTTTTGAAATTTTTAAGTATTTATTTCAGATTTTTAAAAACTGTTGTTTTTGAATGGTTTAGAACTAATTAGATTAATGATTTTCTAAAATTTCAAAAAAAAAACTTAAAAATTTCAAAAAAATATAAAATATGCCATGAATAATGTGTTACCCGCACAAGCCCTTTGACAGTTCAAAAATATGCCATGATGCACTCTTATAAACAAGTCTATAGCCTCCCCCAAGCTTGAACAAAGCATTGTCCTCAATGCTACACATCACCACAGAGAAAATAAAGAGAAGACAATTGAAAACATACTAAATTGGCGATCGGTGTGGTGATAGGCACTAAATAGCAGTGGCTTGCGGCAATTGGAGCGCAATTGGATGTGTGCAGCACATGATCAGCACTGTAAGTTTTCAGGATTCGGTGGAGCAGCGGCTAGTTGAGCGGTGATTTTGGCAGTGCACGGGGTACAAAGGTCAATTGTGCGGGCTACAATGGTCTAAATTGCCCTCGGATTATGTCAAAATGAGACCTGTGCGGGCTACAAGGTGTGTTGCAAGGAGTGCACTGGACTAAGTTGCTCTCAGGTTGAGTTAAAATGACCATTGTGCAGGCAACAATTTTGGCTTGTGCGGAGTACACTGGGTGGAAATTGCTCTCTGGTGTGGGTTTTTACAAGCTGTGCGGGCAACAGAGGCAGGGTGTTGCCCGCATAGGAGTGTCTGTCACCCGCACAGTGGGGTCTGTTGCCCGCATAGTGCTGGATTTTGATGCGGCATGTTGAACCCGTGACTTGTGAATGCTCTGCAACTAGGGATGAAAACGGATCGGATACGGAGCGGATGTTGGTCTTCCCATATCCGCATCCGTATTTTTTTTCCGGATACGGATACGAATACGAATGCATTCGGATACGGATATGGTTCGGATATTAAACGGATACGAATACGGTTCGGATATTATCGAATACGGAGTCGAATACGAATATATTTTGTCGGATACGGATTGCATTTTAATCTTTATTATTTATTTATAATAGTAGTTTTTATAAATATAATGATATTCAATATACTAATGTCTATGTTAGTACTTTGTCAATATTAGAGAAAAAAAATAATTTTAGTGTTGTTATCATTTATAATCGTCTCAATTAATAGAAAGTAAAAATAATTTTATGTTACTTGTCTAAATAAAAATATTTATTATAAGAAAATTTATTTAATAAAAATTAAGTATTATCTAATTAAAAGTATTCTCTAATATAGAGAAGTAATTATATTATATTAATCATCTTATGATGTTAAAGATACGGATAAACGGATTAATATTTATCGGATATGGATAATATCCATGTCGGATACGGATAAAGAGCGGATATTGGTCTTCCCATATCCGCATCCATATTTTTTTTACGGATACGGATACGAATATGGATATGTTCGGATACGGATACGGTTCGAATATTACGCGTATTTTTCGGATTCGGATACGGATCGGAGCGGATTTTATCCGCTCCGTTTTCATCCCTATCTGCAACCCGCACAGTAGGAGTTGTGTAAGCCGCACAGTATTGATTCCTTGGTTTAGTGTGACAATTTAACTCTCGAATCATGCCGGTTGAATAAATTGCAGCGGACTACTCGTGTGAGGTCGTGCCGAGGCAAATTTTCATCACTTCTTGCCTCATGGTGCTCTAGTACGAGTCGTCCGGGGACATCCGCAATTAATCAAACCTAAAATTACACAAAAAAATAACCCAATGTCATTGATAATTCCCCACCTCAAGAAACAAGTTGAAATTTCGAATCCATCGATTATGCCCGGTTTTTCTTTTCTTTTCTATTTCTTTAAAAACAGAGAACTAAATTAAAACAAACCTAAACTTTTTGTGTTTATTTCATTTTCAGATTTTTATTGGTTTTTCTAAAATTTTCAAAACTGAAATTTAAAATAAAGAGAAGAGTTTTAGAGTCTTGGGTTGCCTCCCAAGAAGCGCTTGTTTAAGGTCACTAGCTTGACCACCTTTTCCCTCATCTTATCTTCACTTTACGCCCCGTCAATGCATCATAGTTCACCCAAAAATGGTTGAGCAAGACTCTTGAGCAAAAAAATTTTATAGAAAGAATTATTATTATTATTTTTAATAAGAAGAAAGTTCGTACGCATTTTATAAAAGCGTACAGTCTCTCTCCTTCCTACCCGTTTATAACGGGTAAGAAGGGGAATAAATTCACGCCTCAAAAGGCTGGTCAGACCTTCGTACCCGTTTATAAAACGGGTTGGAAGCCTTGGAACGCGTTTTATAAACGCGTTATTAGTTTTTCATATTTTTCACTCAAGCCGCAACATTTAAATTATTAAAAACAATATTTTGCAACAAGGTCCCTGCATGTTTCATATTTACAAAAAATCCCGAAACGACCATTTTCGGAGCCAAAAAACGCTCTCTAGACCTCCAAAATTCACTTTGAAAGTTTCCAAACCTAAAAATCACTCTAAACTACTAAAAAAGTTTTTAAAATCATAAATTAATCATTAAAAAGAGAAATGCAGTAAATTAAGTGACTTTCTTGATAGTTATTCAAACAAAATGATATTAATGTCAAAATTAATATTCGAATGTCATTTTTAAATAAAATTAATATGAAATTAAATGTGATACTTTAAAAATTGTAAATTTAACCTAAATTTTCACATTAATTTTCCTATTAATTTTGAAAAAAAAAACGGTAATAACTTCATTTCGAAAAATTTACGTCTTCCTACCCATTTATAAAACGCGCTCGAAGGCTCCGAACACATTTTATAAACGGGTACGAAGGTCTGACCAGCCTTTTGAGGTGTAACTGAAGCGGTGAATTTATTTCCCTTCTTATCCGTTTATAAAACGTGTTCGAAACTTTCGAGCGCGTTTTATAAATGGGTAGGAAGGAGAGAGACTGTACGCTTTTATAAAACGCGTACGAATTTTCTTCTTATTAAAATAATAATAATAATTCTTTCTATTAAAATTTTTTACGTCTGAATTCCTATATAAAATAATTTCTGCCGCTACCCCATCTAGTAATAATAATAATAATAATAATTGTCCAGTGAGAACTTGCTACAGCAAGTCTGCAGCTATCAAGAAAGCTAGTAATGTAAACAGGCAACACATAAGGTTACATAAACCAAACAGCAGAAGACACACATAAACGCGCATACAAAGCTCGTCTCAGTACGTCACTCGTCGAATCCGTGATCCGTCTGAAGTCTCAACCCAGATGGGTCTTAAGTTCCGATTCGCATGAACCCTTTCTCCAGTTGTCTCTTGATAATAAAAAATTGAGATCCGCTGCCGCGCGACACATGGTGTAGTGCGACATGCTGATCGTCTGATCAAAATTCAATGAACAAGGGAGCCCCGTGCATGTAACTTAAATTCATAGGCCCGTAAAAAGTGAACCGTCCAATCAAAATCAGACGGCTCGTAGAGCGCTACACCGCGTGTCACACGCGCAATAGCTCTCTCTCTCGTCTCGTCTCTTACCCTAGCGCCTCTCCCTCTCTATTTCTCCGCTCCAAGCTCTCTCTCTCTAGCGAAGAAATTTAACACTAAGGCTCCAAGCTCTCCCTTTCTAGCGAGTACTAGGGACTACTACTACTAGCGACCTTCCACTCTTATCCGGTAATCTCTCTCCCTCTCTCGCTCTCTCTTTCTCTCTTCCTCCTGAAATGTTTTTGTTATTACTTGTCAATTCTGGAGCAGAGCCTTAATGGGTTTTGGTCGTTATGGTCAATGATGAAAATAACTACCGAAACTGGACCCAACATAATATCAGCTTAGATGACATGGCATAGAAGGGTATCTGATATGTAGAGGGCTGAGACCTGAGGGATAGGGTATACCGGTATAGTTTCACTAACTTTTAATGTCTATATGTTAAGATCCTATAAAGAAGCGCAAACCTAATGTAACGAATAACCACCTGTTTCATATGGAACAAAACACAAACATACTCGAAGGTTAAATATTTCAATCTTAAATGTTCAAATTAGACCAGCAGACCAACAAAATCTTTTTCACTTGAGAGATAAAAGTTCAGTTAAGTCGAGCAAATTCATATATAGGGTCCAAATTTTACATGAAGTAGAGATTGAGTTGCCACAAAAGTATAGACAGTTTTTGGTCATTTATATCTTGGCTTGGCTGATTGGTTGCAGTGACAGTTTCTGGTGGTTAATAATAAATAGATAAATAGATATTTCTAATACATCTCAGATTTTTTTTACTTTTATTTTCTTTTGAATATGCATGTACATGTATGAGCTATCTATTTCAAATAAAAGTTTCAATAATAGCCAATTAGCACACTTTCTGTTCAATTGAATTTTTTTATTGTGTTTTGTACTGGCTGGGCTATTGATAAATTAATCTGCTTTGTGCATATTTTTACAGGATATCAATCCCCTTGGTTCTCTCTCTCCCTGCTACAGTTCTTTCTCTTACCTCAAAAGATCAACTCAAGGTAGATATCTCAAGATGCATCCAATGGTTTTTTTTTTATATAATAGTGATTTTACTTGAGTCATACAATCTTGTATAATTGTGCTATTGTGTTTTCACTTCTGTTCAGGTTGAAGTAACAACAGTGTTTGGTTCCCATGCACCTTCTCTTGCCGTGAGTCTGCTGAAAGTTTTGACCCCAGACTCGAAGGAAGTCACTTCTTTTGAAAAGAAGGTAAAGATGGGTCTCTCTCTCTCTTTCTCTCTCTCTCTCTTTCTCTCTTTTGAAAAGAAGGTAAATAGCATAACAAAATAGTCACGCAAGTTAAACATATTTCTGCACTAAAACTTGCCAAATATAGAAATTTAGATCAAAACAAAAGTAGAATCAGAATTAAGAAAAGAAAGGCCAATTTTGTTTTCTTAAGTAGGACCCACAATTGTTATTGTATATTAGTCTGAGTACGAGGGTGTATTCAATTGCATGTGTCATCAACTTATGCTTTTCTTGGGTTCCTGGTACTGTATTTGTTGGGATTGGCATGAGATGCATCATCTATGATAGTTCCCAAGCATGTTTAGCATTTAAAAGTCCAGAATGAATGTAAATGCTGATCTGGATAAGTTTGAGCCTAGGGTTAGCGATGAGTAAGATTTCAGAATAATTTTGTACTTGTATATGGAACTAATGGCCTGATGCATCTGCTTGGACCTGTGTAAGTTGGAAACAACTACAAGGTATATAAATCATCATTATCCTAAGTATCAGAAATGATGTGTAGTTGGTACAATCAAATTTCCATCTTTTCCTACCTTGACCCTACATTTATCCCACTTGTCAGTAGTGCATCCCCATGAATGCACTGCTTAATGAATCAGGTTGGTTCATGAGCCATGATCCAACCTTACCTGTAGGAAGTCAAAGACCTGGACCAATCCGTTAAATTCAGATCCAAGGAATTATCAAGCTATGTATAGTTAAATTTTAACCTACCAAAGGATCTCTGAATGAGATGCTGGCTAGAGCAGTAGTGATTTTATATGCCAATTGGATTGTCTGGTGTTATGTGCCGGCAGCGTGCTGGTCTAAACCAACACAACACTAGTTCTTCTAAATGAACTGAGTGACACACATGTACTCCTTTTCATTGTTTTTCAATATTTCTAGGGCTTTGTTTTGGCATTATAAAAGTTTTCTTGACCTAAGAGAAAAACAAGACTGAAGCTGGTCAATACTACACAAAAGTTTGAAACTCTTTCATGAAACTCTTTCATGTTACATGTGGTCTGGTACGAAGGTTTATGACACAGTTCACATTGGGTACAAGACTTAATATACAGAGTACATGATACCACCTTAATTACTGTTTCACACTTGTGCATAAAAGAAAAAAACACTGACTAGCCATTAAAGCACTAAGGTAACTATAAGGTAACTATCTCATGTGTAGCTCTACAAATATTTTTAGCATTAACATTAGCTGAGAATTAAAATGGATAATCAATTATAAGGTAACTATAAGGTAATGAAATTAATTATAAGGTAACTATAAGGTAATGAAATTAATTATCTATCTCCATAATTCTATTTTTTTTCCAGATTCTGTAGAGCATAATCAATTTAAAACATGTTGTGATGATGAGGACGAAGATGAATATCAAGATGACATTTCGGTAGTTGATGAAAATGTTGAATCAACATCGAATTTCTTTATGAGGTATGGCTTGTAGACCCACATCTGACCATAATTTCAATTGTATGCATTGGTTTGGTCAATAGATTAGAGGCTTTTTTGATGAATCTTTGGAAGTTAGGTTAGAGGCTGTTTTTTAAAATTTTATCGGTTTGAGTTCTGTGTGACAAGGCAACCACTTAATTTTGGATTTGTATTTTTTGTTTATCTAGGAGGCTAGTGGAAGAAACTTCAAGCATTGGAGATGGGCAAATGCATACTGGAGAGAGATCAAATAGTAAGTGTTGTCTTAAGTTGCATCGTCATCTATTTTAGTTTTGACCATCAATCATTTTATTAGATATAGTTAGTGCACCTGACTGGGCTGGTTCCATTAAGATTGGTCAATTTTGTTGTTTAGGTATAGCTTTGTCAGATATCTCATGGTTGGGTTAATTTCGGTATCAGTTGACTTCTTTTAGTTGCTTTTGCATGATGTTCAGATGCATGGCCAGTGTATTCTTTCTTGTTATCATCTGTGCACCTCTCAAGTTCATGTTATCAGTATTGCACCTCTCAACTTCCTGTATCAGATTTTTTTTACATTTGAAATTGTTCATTTATAAATACACTTTCAATTGTACAATTTTTACTGTAACCGGCAGAAAAGAAATATTCAAATGCAATGAAATCACTAACATTTGTTTACATTTTTATTTATCCAGGAGGCTAGTGGGAGAAACGTCATTTGACATTGGAGATTGATTTGGATGGACAGACGCACAAAGGAGAGATCAAAGGTGTAAGTGATATTTCAAATTATTAATTTCTATTTTTACAATTTCTACTTTGAACTTTATGCACTGTTGGTAAAAAAAAAAAAAGAATATGATTTATCTTTACAATTTCTATTTTTTTTTGCCTTGGTAAATAAAAACCTTGTCTGTTTTAGGTTTCTTTTATGTACCATAAATAATAGATCAAAATGCAATGGATCCTTACTTTTATGTACTGGATGGAATATGTTATAGAAATTCAGCACTAAACTCATGAATACCTTATATCAATATATGCTCATTACACTGTGTTTCATGTTTCCTTGTCATACTTAGGTGAGCAGGCAGGTGGAGATGGAGCTTCTAAGGGAAGATGATGGTATCGACATGGATGATGAAGTCTAAGATAGCAAATAATAGCATTTTACTTCTTAATTTTGGAATTGTATGAGTTGTTGAAAGATGTTGTTAATTCAAGTATATCTGCGTAAGTTGCAGCATTTTAATGACTTAGAGGAACAAAGCTATTAATTTATTATTAAGTATTTATTTAGTTGTTTCATATTGTAAACTGTTAATTTGTTTTAACTTTCCGTCTCTTTTATTTTGTTTAAATGAATTTATATTGTTTTCTGTAGTAAAAAAATGCAATTATTTGTGGTACGTGAGGTATTAGAGGGCGAAGGGTATTTTAGGGGGTAAACGGGTTTAAGCAGGCAGGTATAGGTTTAAGAGCGGAGGCCTGTAGGCGGGCAAGGCATTGAGTTTTAGGCCCCGTTCACAAGTAACAGGCAGGTATGGGTTGGCACTTTCTTGATGACCAGGTCATTACGGGTAAGGGATTTCAGGCAAAGGCATGTACAGGTGCCTCGTATGCCCATCACTAGTAATGATCTGCTTAATGAGTATCTGTATATGGCTTTTTGTTTGGATTTATCTTGTGTGTAAATAAAATTTTAACCCAACTTTACATCACTTAAAATTTGGCAAGCCAGATATGGCAGATGTATCATGTATCATGTCTTGTGCAGTTGTGCAATGATGTGCCTGAATAGGCTTTAAATAGAAGGTCCTTAGAGTTCGGCCTCTTATTTACAGAACGGGTTCCAATTCACCAAGTCCATGTCTTCTACAAATTGACAACATTCCATTTGTTTCCTTCTAAAGTAGACGGGTTAAGCTGAAAAAAATTATTAGTGAAATCCGTAACACAAGATTTACAACAGAAGAAAAAAAATGTTAGTCTTTCTCTTTTAGTATATGTAGCACATTTCATAAAATAATGCTGTAGTAAAGAACAAAAGAAAAAATAATAATAACCATTCGCTGGTAACTGGTAATATATATATGATCTAGATTTACAGAAATGCGATAATAGTGTCAGATTTCATATCTTAAAAAAAAAAATTAAATGTACAATATAAGTTTTAATTGGCAAACCTTAATCACAGTGGAGCAGTGATCAGAATCGATCAACATCTTTAATTCTAAGATCTGCAACAGTAGAATAATCGTAAAATGCTCCTCTTTGTCGCTTTATCAGTGATCTCTTTTACTTAAATGGAAATGACATTTTTTCTTCTTTACTGAAACATGGTGAGATGGGGAACTCGTTGATTAGTGAGCTTTATATGGAGGAAGGAGATTTTATCAATTATGGGTGCGTTTGGATCGTTGGAAGAAAGAAGAAGAAGAAGGAAGAAGAAAAAAAAAATTATAAACAATCCAAACTTTTCACAAAGTTATACACTTCCCAATACTTCTTCCCACTTCTTTCCTTCTTCCCACACCTATCCAAACGCACCCTATATCCGGAAGCGGAGATGTAATCTTATCAGTATTCAGTATAAGTATTCAGTATTTATAAATAAAGAGGCGTGGGTTTCGAGGTTATTTTGTTAAATATTCTACGACACGGATTTGGTCTAAAACATTACGAAATAGTATATTTTTCTGATTTCTACGGCGTAATATTCTGTAGCTATCTGTGCGCCGGATCCTATTACTCATAAAAACAACCCGATTCACGAGCAGAAGTTTACTTGGCAAAACATTGTTTTGCTTTTAATTTTTGGGATCCCTTTCTATTTTTATTTCCATCACATCTCTCTCTCTTAGCTCAGAGCCCCTCTTATGTCTATTTTTTCTCTTCTCCTCCTCCGGTAGCACTACTACAACCCCACCTTTCCTTTCAATTTGGTCCACCTTCTCCCTCTATTCCTCCTCAACCGTTTCTTTTTTATCAATGCAATTTACAATTTCAGCATTAGTTTGCCCTCAATCTCTCTTTCGCAGGTTATGTGCCTGATTGTATGCTTCAATTAATCATACATGTGATCTAAAGTAAGAAATTGCTCTCATTTATTGGATTTTCATTTTTATTTTGACCTCACAGCTTTCACTGTAAATCATAAATACTGATTATAGAGACAATATGTTCTCATTATTTGCTGATTACCAATCCCACGATAACAAATTTGTCAATGAATTTCCTGGGCGTATTTTTGATGCGAGATTATCCTAAATTTGATTTGAAATTATATTGTGGTAATTAATTGTGGTATGTATTTTGTTTCCCTAGACGTTATCAACTGGAATCAGGGTTGTCCTATTTCAGTTTCCATCTATATGTATGTCATTAAAATTTGTCTTCAATTGTTTTAAAATACAATCTTAATTTTGGCATTTAATGGTGTTCAGTTTTGAAATGTGTATGGTTAATGTAGACAAATAAATGGGTTGGCATTCCATTGCAGTTCCAGTATATATATTTTAACTTTTCAGGGTAAATATCAAATGAAAAATCATTTAATTGCTGATATAATAAATCATTTACATGCACAAATCATTGAATCTCAATCCCTAGACCTTTCTCTCATTAACGGGCACAAATCACGTTAAAAATCGCATCTTGTAAATAGCAGTCTAAAAAGCATTGATATACACTCTATAAATGACACATTGTAAATCTTACAATTGAAATTTTTTTAATAAATTAATAAATTGTTGACAGACGATAAAAAAAATTAGTAAATAAGAAGAAATCTACAAAGACAAAACCAAAGTACAATAAGTCGATTTTTGCAAAAATTAAGTACAAACATCTCTTTAAAATGAGTGATAATTGTGTTAAATTGAATTTGTTCATGATTATGCCAAAAATTCACATCTTGCCATTGGAGACGAGGTATAGCTTTTGAATTTGCTTCATGATTCTTTTTCCTTTACAATTAAAAAGAAAAGCGCTACCGCCTACCGTCTTCACTCGTCATCAGTCTGTAAAAACCCCCAATTAAACAAACCCTATTTCCTTCCTACTCCACTCAAATAAATTGCTTCCCCGACGGAGCAATTTGAGAATAGAACAGCAAATTATGCCTTCTTTCCTTGTCAAGAGAATATTTTCCTCCTCTTCTTCTCCCTTCCACCACCACCATCTCCATCACCATCACCTGGTGCTTCTGATACCTCTTCTCCGCCATTCTCTTTCAACGCAATCCCAGCAACCCAAGGAGCTGCCCTTCATTGCTCAGTATCTCATCTCCTCCTTCGCCTTCTCCCCGGATCGAGCACTCAAATACTCGTCTCACAGTAACCTCACTGCAATCAAATCCTCAGAGCGGCCTGACTCGGTCGTAGCAGCCCTAAAAGACACCGGTCTATCACATGACCAGATCAAGGCTGTTGTGTCGTTCTATCCACTTATTCTGGGTTCCAACGTGGAGAAGACCCTGAAACCAAAAAGGTGCGTCAGTTGATTGATGCCGGTTTCTCTGCAGAACTACTGGTTCACTTGATCCGACACAATCCACATGCGCTTGAAAGGAGAGACAATCTCTCACGCCTCCTCTTTTGGAGAGATTTTGTTGGGAACAACAGCCAGGTTTTGTTAAAGATTATTAAGAGGAACAGTTTGCTTGCCACATTAGACATTGATAACCATGTTGTTCTTAGAATAAATCTATTAAAAGAATATGGATTATCAAATCAAGATATTGTGTCATTGCTTCAGATCGGAAACCGCTGCATGACCAAAAGCCTAGATTCTCTGAGGCAAAAACTTGAGCTAATTGAGGAGATGGGGATTGAACGGGGATCCAGAATGTTTGTGTTTGGTTTAAAAGCTATTGGTGATTACAGTAAAGATGAAATAAAAAGGAAAGTGAAGTTCTTCATCACGACATATGGCTGGTCAGAGGAAGAAGTGCACGCTGCTTTCAGGAAGTACCCTGCTCTACTCACTTTCTCTGCGAATAAAGTGAAGTCAAATATAGATTTTCTCATGAAAAAATCTGGGTTTGGGTCAAGAAGCATAGCTTTGCAGCCTCAGCTGCTTGGGTATAGCGTTCAAAGAGTATTGGTTCCAAGGTATACTGTATTGAGTACATTGCAAGCGAATGGACTGAAGAAAAAATGCAGTCTTTTGAGTGCTGCTGTGATGTCTTAAAGCAACTTCCTTCGGAAGTATGTAGTGCCATATGAGAATGATGTTCCTGGGGTTGGCGAAGCTTATGCTATTTCTTGTGGTGGAAAGGTGCCCATTTGAAAGTAACTCTCCCCTGGGTAAGAATTTTTTGGACAGTTTACATCTGCAAATTTGGTCACAGCATTAGCCTTATATGATGTCATTGTTTCTTACATTAACCATGCTGCTGCAAGTAGGTTTCAACTTTGTAATTTAGTTTTTGTCCAACTACTTTACTATTTAAGATTCAGTTCCAGAATCTTTATGGCTGGATATTAGTTATCCCTGGTTTGTTTCCTTTGTTTCTTTTATATTTCTCCCCATTTGCCTAAAACAATTAAACACTAGTGGATTCTATGCCAACTAAGTAACCAATTTGTATTATGCTCAAAGGGTAACTTCCGTATAACTAGTTAATTTTAAAGCTACTACAAATTTTCAATGCTGTTTTGCTTCATCTATATACTTTGTTGCAGTCTAGTTATCTCTGTGTGTAGCTGCTAGACAAAATGCAGCAATTTGATTTGCTGACAACACTGGACAAAGGGAGGGTCAAATAGGGAAAAAAATTTGGGCTAATTTTAACTCTTTAGTTTGAATGGCTTCATTTTGATATGTTTGTAATTTTGGTTCTCAAGTACTGTCTATACTTTTTGTTTACCATTCTTAAGAAGATCTACATGCAGTTAGATGTTCTGCCGATCCATTGTTGCTTTAGTTCATCACTAGATTGGGAGCCCTGTCACAAGAGTTGCAGATTCAGATCATGGCTTCTGTACCAAGGGATCATGGAACCTATTTCCTTACAAACTAGTAACCTGTCCGAATCAATTGACCGGAAAGTACAACAGAAGTTTAGAGTAGTGCTGAGATCATAACACTGCTTCTAGTTACAATAAAACTGACACTATTGCAATTTGGTCTTTTCCTCCATCTATAGGTAATTTTGTAGCTACGCCATTGGTTATAATATTTTTTGGTGGATTTAGTACCAGTTCTGGTGTGCTATTAGATTTGCTGATGAGTATCTGTATAACTCTTTTGTGAGTTCACAAAATGGGTTGTTTCAAATAGATTTTAGGTTGTGGTAAATTTTACAATTAAGGATTGTTGGGCATCTTATTGAACTAGTAATGATCTGTTTCGCTTTTAATAGAAAAAGGATGTGATGATTATTGTGCCATCTTTTTGTACAAATGGGAAAAAAAAAACTTCATATGCATCTTTACTTCGCTATTTCCTCCGTTTGGCTGAGTTACTCGTCTCCATAAAACAAGTTAGAAATCTTCTTAAATGAAAAAGGTCAAACTGGCCTCTTAGATAAGTGTTTAGATTTATCTTAATTTGTATTGTGTGCAAATGGATTTTCAAGTTTCAACCCAACTCTATATCAACTAGCAGCGCACTATTGAGCGTCTGCAGCTTAGAATGCACCTTGACTAGAACATTGGTGGTCCAATTTCATATCCATATTTTTGTGTTCTTACTAGAGATGCATTCCGACGGATAGGATCCAGATCCTACTTGGATGTATTCAGGAACTTATTTTTTATGTTGGCCTTCTGTACTTGTAATGAGTTGCTTCTTCATTTTACAAATAGAGAACCCCCAAAAGCTTTTCTTTTATGACAAGAAAAGAACTAATTCGATTCACTCTTCTAATTAAGGTTTAATTTTTTTTTCTATAGATAATTAATTACGTTCTCCAATTTTAATTAAACTTTCAGAGTAACTAAATACAACTTTTGTGTTAACAGTTATGGTTGCATCCCTTAACCTTCATTCCTAACAACAACAACAAAAAAAAAAATAAATAAATAAATAGCTAATTCCCTATTTTATTGCCCGCTCTTCTATCCTATCCAGATACCTCGATGCAAAAATGAAATAAGATAGAATCATAGAAATATCAAAACATCAGAGAGACTATTAGAACTTCATCTTTTTTTAAGAAAACTCCTTTAGAAAAATCATCAGTATGACGATCGCTGAGAACCTCCTTTTAGTGGGCTATATTGATTATTAAATTATTTGATGATAAATCCAGGTTTAAATTATATTTTACAACTTTTGAGTCCATCAATCCAACAGCAACACAAAATAACACAAACAAACAACGAATAAGATAACACTCCGACCGTTAATCGTCTGATTGATGGCGAAGATCTCACTCCAGCCGTTCGATGGCTTGTCCCAAACCAGACCCAGATAGTGTCTGTCGAACTAAGTTCCGACTCGCATGAACAATTCTCTCTAGGGTTTTACAGCCAACTCCCCAAATCTTCACTGGAGCAGTAGTAGTGGAGCTCAACAAATTGCATTTTTCCTTTTCCGACGGAGCAATCTCTATTCTTGCCATCGCTCCCTCCACTTTGAGTATATAACACGAAGACATGTTGTCTTCTTTCTTTGCCAAGAGAATATTATTATTCTCCTCCTCTTCTTCTCCCCTCCACCACCATCATTTCCATCATCTGGTGCTTCTGACACGCCATTCTCTTTCAACGCAATCCCAACAATCCAAGGAGCTGCCCTTCATTGCACAGTATCTCATCTCCTCCTTCAACTTCTCCCCTGCTCGCGCGCTCAAATGCTCGGCTGATTCCCACCTCAGGGCAATCAAATCCTCGGAGCGGCCTGACTCGGTCGTAACAGTCCTAAAAGACACCGGTCTATCACATGACCAGATCAATGCCGTTGTTTCATTCCACCCCCGTATTCTGGGTTACAATGTAGAGAGGACCCTGAAACCAAAGGTGCGTGAGTTGATGGATGCGGGTTTCTCTGGAGAACTACTGGTTCACTTGATCCGCAACAACCCAAATGCACTTGAAAGGAAAGATACTCTCTCCCGCCTCCTGTTCTGGAGAGATTTTGTTGGGAGTAACAACGAGGTTTTGTTAAAGATTATTAAGAGGAACAGTTTGCTACTCATTCGTAACATTGATAAGCATGTTGTTCCTAGAATAAATCTACTCAAAGAATATGGATTATCAAGTCCGGACATTGTGTCATTGATCGGGAGTGGAAACCGCTGCCTCAAACAAAACCTGGATTCTTTCAAGCAGACGCTTCAGATAATTGAGGAGTTGGGGATTTCACGGGGATCCAGAATGTTTGTGGCTGGGTTAAAAGCAATTGGTAGTTACAGTAAAGATAAAATAAAAGGCAAATTGGAGTTCTTCATGGTAACATATGGCTGGTCAGAGGAAGAGGTGCATGCCGCCTTCAGAAAGTACCCTACTGTACTCTCTTACTCTGGGAATAAAGTGAAATCGAATATGGACTTTCTTGTCAGAAAAGCTGGGTTTGAGTCAAGAAGCATAGCTTTGCAGCCTAAACTGCTTGGGTGTAGTGTTCAAAAAGTATTGATTCCAAGGTATACTGTATTGAGGGAATTGCAAGCCAAGGGTTTCAAGAAAAAATGCAGTCTTTTGAGTGCTGCTGTGATGTCTGAAAGCAACTTTCTTGAGAGGTATGTAGTGCCCCATGAGAAGGATGTGCGTGGGCTTGGTGAAGCTTATGCTGCTGCCTGTTGCAGAAAGGTGCCGATTTGACAGTAACTCGCCTGCGTAAGAATTTTTTGAACAATTTGCATCTGCAAATTTGGCCACAGCATTAGCCTTATTATAGGCTGTCATTGTTTCTTACATTAACCATGCTGCTGCAACTAGGTCTCAACTTTGTAATTTTAGTTTTTGTTCAACTACTTCACTATGAATCCAGAATATTAATGGCTGGATATTAGTTATCCCTGGTTTGTTTCCTTTGTTTCTTTTATCTTTCTTCCCATTTGCCGCAGCAATTAAACACTCATGGATTCTATACCAATTAAGCTACCAATTTGTATTATGCTTGAAGCGTAACCTCAGCATTGGTAGTTAATTTTAAAGCT
This sequence comes from Rhynchospora pubera, assembly GCA_028095005.1. Lineage (NCBI taxonomy): Eukaryota > Viridiplantae > Streptophyta > Magnoliopsida > Poales > Cyperaceae > Rhynchospora > Rhynchospora pubera. The sequence goes on along the minus strand of JAMFTS010000011.1, from coordinate 333,651 downwards.
ACTATAAATTGTCAATGCTGTTCTGCTTCATCTATATACTTTGTTGGGGTCTAGGTATCTCTGTGTGGTAGCTACTAGATAAAATGCAGCAATGTGATTTGATGACAACACTGGACAAACGGAGGGTCAAATAGGGCAAAAAAATTTGTTTGTACAAAAATTGTTATTGGGCTAATTTTAACTCTGTAGTTTGAATGGCTTCATTTTGAGATGTTTGTTATTTTTGTTCTCAAATATCTATACTTTTTGTTTACCATTCTTATGAAGATTTACATGCAATTTGATGTACTGTCGATCCATTGTTGCTTTAGTTCATCACTAGACTGGAGCCCTGTCACAAGAGTTGCAAATTCAGATAATGGCTTCTGTACCAAGGTATCATGGAACATATTTCCTTACAAACTGGTAACCTGTCCTGCATAGTCTGAATCAATTGACCGGGAAGTACAAGAGAAGTTTAGAGTAGCGCTTAGATCATGACACTGGTTCTAGTTACAATAAAACTGACACAATTGCAATTTGGTCTTTTCCTCCATCTATAGGTAATTTTGTTGCTACACTGTTGGTTATACTATTTGTTGTCGGATTTGGTACCAGTTCTGGTGTCTATCAGATTTGTTGATGAGTATCTGTATAAGGTTTTTTCTGAATTCACATAGTATCTGTTCCATAGAGAATTTAGGTTGTAGTTAATTTAACTTTTAGGGATTGTTGCTTAATGAACTAGTAACGATCTGCTTCTCTTTTAATAGAAACAGAAAGAAATGTGTTGACTGTTCACTATTGTGCCATTTTTGTACATATGAAAGAGGTGGTAGCTTGATACTTAATTCTTTATTAATGGCAACTTTGCTGTGTTGTGTTGTGCATGCTGTCCCTTAATAAAAAAGACTTTATTTATATATATAGCTTTATTTTTTTTGCTATTTTTCAGTATAGCGGGTCACTTGTCATTTGTCAAGTTGTCTCCACAAAACAAGTTAGTAATCTTCTTAAATTGAAAGTCAAATTGACCTCTTACATTTGTGTTTGGATTTAGTATCTTGTGTCCAAATAAAATTTTAACCGAACTCTACATCACTTCAAATTTAGCGAGCCAGATATGGCAGATGCATCATGTCTTGTGCAGTTGTGCAATGATGTGCCTGTATAGGCTTTAAATAGAAGGTCGTTAGAGTTCGGCCTCTTTTTTACAAAAGGGCTTCACAATTAACAAAGTTCATGTCTTCTACAAATTGACAGCATTCCATTTGTTTGCTTCTAGAGTAGACGGGTTAAGCTGAAAAAAAATATTAGTGAAATCCGTAACACAAGATATACAACAGAAGGAAAAAAAATATTAGTCTTTCTCTTTTAATATATGTAGCACATTTCATAAAATAATGCTGTACTAAAGAACAAAAGAAAAAAAAAAATTAACCATTCGCTGGTAACTGGTAATATATGTATGATCTAGATATACAGAAATGCGATAATTGTGTCAGATTTCATATCTTAAAAAAAAAAGTTAAAATGTACAATATAAGTTTTTATTGGCAAACCTTAATCACAGTGGAGCAGTGATCAGAATCAATCAACACCTATTCTTAGATCAGCGACGGTAGAATAATTGTAAAATGCTCCTCTCTGTACGTAAATAAATGACTTTTTTTCTTCTTTACTGAAACATGGTGAGATGGAGAACTCGTTGATTAGTGTGCTTTATATTGAGGAAGGAGATTTTATCAATTACTAGTGGGGACAATCGAGCTTCACTCGATATTTGACTTACTAATAAATAAATATATGTAAGTAATTCAAAATTTGTAAAGATTAATATATAAATTTTGTGTTTGTGATTGGAATTATTTTGTATGTTGTTAATATTTAATGCATGTTGAGCATTGGTTTATGTTGAGTTTGTAACAAATTTTATCTTTATTAATTTAAATTTAATTATATATATATATATATGTTAATATTTTTAATCGGAATGATTGAATTTTCCGAATTAGTTAATTTTAATAAAATAGATAAATGAGAATAAAAAATATTAGAATTTTTTAAAAAAATCGGAACTAAAATTATTAATTATTGGAACGTAAATTGGTGATTTAATAAGATAAAAAATTATAACTGTAATAGCTTAAATTCATCATTGTATATGTCGGCAATGGATTCATCTTCACTATCAGCATAGTACCCTTCTTCTTCAATTATGAATTCATCGTACAAAAGTGTACTATTGTCATGGATAAATGGAGAATGTGGGTACCTAAAAATAAATTGTAAATGGAAAGAAAAGTTAAACGTGTAACTAATCTAACACGTTTCATTAAAAATGAAACAGAAGTTAAAATTACAATACTCCTACCAGGAAGTAGCTATATATGTTTACTCCTACATAAGACAACAACATTGCGTCACTTTACAACCACCCTCAATCCACAAATAAGTATTATTATATATTGATGTTTATTTTGTTCTTATAATTTAGTTATGTATTATTCAATTATATATATCTTTTAATTGTATAATCCAATCTCATTTAGTTGAAACAAATTCTAAAATTTTGGTTAAATTTGTGGGTGGAGGGTGGTTGTAAAATGATGGCCAGAGACACTATGTTTAACAATATTAACCTGATTTTGGTTAAATTATAAGTAAAAATGGTTAATTTACCAAATGATCATGCTTCATAATCATTTAAAACTGATTTTTTCCCCCTTTTTATGTTCTTTCTGAGAACCGAAATTTGTAATTTGTAACTTCTTTATTCAATTCAAAGTTATGGAACTTTACCTTTAATTTTCATCAAAAAAACAATAAAAATTTAACCATTTAGCATCCAAGTTAGTGGCTATGATTAATACATTGAATCTAATCATGTACCAAAGCAGAGTAAAAGAAAGTTATTCCCTCACATAAACCAAGAAAAAAAAATAATACTGTCATTAATTAAAATATATATATTAGTAGTTATGAGAACCAAGGTGGACTAAAAGTCTAAAATATAAATATCTGGCTACCTCTTTTATAAAAGAGACTAAACTAATCCATATTATCATCCCCAAAAATAAACTACCACTGTTCTATCATTTGAAATGCTCAGGCTTCGGTTCATGCTTCGAAAGAACAAATTGAATTAGCTTCTTAATTTGCAATTGGAGTATAACCAATTCTGATGTCAGTACAACTGTCACTTGGTTGGCTCCTTTGACAAATACTGATTTCAGTATAACCAATTCTAATTTGCAATTGGTGGGCTTGCAATTTTAAGATCAAGAGAGAGGTCATATCGCCAAGCAATTTCTGATCTAATCAAGGTAAAACAGGGATATATTTGAAATGCATTTGCATGTCATTGAATTTTTACCTCGAAGTCCCACTCACTATATAAGTCAGGGTCATCTGCATTACTCCGTATGTACGTCTCAACAATCATCTTTTCTGATGTGTTCTCATAGTAACACCTTTAAGTCGAATTACTGGGAAATTGACAATGTGACACACTGAATAAAGGAAAAGAAGTGTCAAACATGGATCATGGCATGCTAAATTTAAAGATGTTTCTGGTTAAGCTAAGATATAGTGTACTGGTAGACAAAAATAAATTGGAAGCAATGGTAACTAAATTTAAGAAAAGTTTAAATAACACAAATTGCTTTTTAGAAAGAGAAGGATTAAAATACCTCCCTTTATAAAACTATTATTAACAGAAATTTCAAAAATAAAGAACAAAATAGAACCATCAGATGCACTATAAATTGTATCCGGTAATTAGGGGTAGAAAAGTCATCTTATGAGGACCTAACCTCATATGTTCATGATCAGGTTTATAAATTAAATAACTATCTTCCTTCAGTTGATAAGATCCATACATATTCAGATACCATAAAGTTACTAATCAATTGAAATTTTCATTCGAATCATTTGTCATATGCAATCATGCAAGGATTTTATCAAAGCTATCGTCTAAATCTCATAAACTTACAATCAGATTGTATCATCAGTTCATCACACACCTTAAATAGAATTTCTCCCTTTCTATTCCTCTTACAGATTCAAAATTGTTGCTCCATGTGATCGCACGATGTGCTAGCAGAAGGGGAGAGAGTATTGTGGCACGTGCAACTATGAGGGTATTATGGAAAATACTAATATAAAGTCTCCTGTCTAAGTTCAATGGATAGAATCTGAATAAAAATCAAAATAAATGAATAAGATTAAATTTCACAATAAAGTTATTTCTTGCTGATGTCAAGTTTTGAGTTCAATGCCAACCCACACTAAGTATTTATAGCTTCCTTCCTAAACTGTGTCAACAATTACACATAATAGAATGAGAGAAAAAGAAACTAACACCACTCAACAGTGCACTATGCAAAATCAGATTAGGAGAGGGAACCATTTTGGAGAGCTAGCCAAAGATGCACTATACGGCAGCATAGGAATTGATGCCTTATGCTTGGTTAATTTCACCCAATCAAGCTGGACCCACTAATACCTTTCCTCACATGCCAACATAGTTTACACATACTAAAATTAAATAACAATAAACTAAAACTAACATCACTCACCAATTCACCATGAAAAGTTCCATTGAAAGAATAAACCATTCTTGGCAAGCCAACCGATGCTGATTCATACGTCAGTATAGGACTTAGTGCCTTGTGCGAGGATGGTTTTGTTCAATGAAGCTAGAACTGATACTGCCTGGTCGTATGTGCCAGTATAGCTTTAGCAGCCCAAAAAATATTTTCTGGCGAATGATTCAACAATTGAATAGTTTTTGTTTCTCTAATTAGATAATGAAGATAACAATTGAACATACCAGGAGAACTATAAATATAAAAAGTAATAAAATGAGGAGAAAATGGGCCAAATAGGGAAAATTTTGAGACCAGAAAAGAAGAAGAAAACGGGCCACAATGGAAGGATTGCAACGGCTCTCCTCCATTGCGGCGACTCCCTATTTGTAATCAGACTTGCTCCAAGGTACGGATGAATCTGCCGATATTTGTGTGGGAGGGTATTAGCTGATTTTGTTCTCTTAGAAATTTTAAAAAATAGCTGACCTCAGTATGTGATGTTGTATGTCTACGGAAAAGATTTATACAGTTTTACGAAAGGAGCAATGGCTTAGGCAATGGTCGATTAAATGGGAATAAGAAGTCGGCACAACCAATTCTCATTTTCCAGGCGGTGGCGACTGTTTCTCTCTCTATTTCTTCAAATGAATAAATCGGCAAAATCCTTTCATAATCTTACTGAGATAGCGTGGTAAGCTAGATGTCCACCTGTTCAATTTAGCATTTAATTTCCTAGTGAATAGATGTACATCTATCAAAGTCCAAAATAATAATATAACCCATAAAATACTGTTGAAAGCAATATTTGAAAACCAACAGTCTGTATGTGCGACATATACCAGCGATACTGGTGTAATGCCATGGGACTAAGGGAAAAGCAGTTTGTGATTTCTATATAAAACAGATTAAAGCTGCATATGTTCTTACAAACATTCTTAACAATGCTCTAAAGATTAAACTGCTTGATGGTGAGTACATATATTGCTACGGTCTCCAAAGTCCAAATGGAATAATTTGACCTCATTGTATATGAAAAGATTGATGAAAAATCTGAAAAAAAATCTCAGCAATTTTAATTATAAATTATTGAACTGTTATTAGTACCTTTCTTAATGACAAAAATATCAACGTTATGGAATAGCATTTTTAGAAGATTGTTGGTTAAGAGAAGTACTGTGATAAGAAATTAACATAAATATTTATTTGCAAATGATAAAGAAATAATTTAATTAATCACAATCAAGTGACTAAGAAAGTACAAAGGTAAGAAAGTACCACAAAGCACTGTATATACTTGCATTTCATGTCACACTGTACTGCTAAATTGAAAAATACCTGAGGCGATGGACCGGCTAGTCCACCTCTGCAGTACCTTCCTATTCCTCTTCTCCACCCCTTCTATAATTGCAGCAATGAATTTGCATAAACAGATTTAGGGTTTCTGTGCGGGACCTCATTTGCAATAAATAAAGAAGTCGGCACTGTCGATTCAATCCATCTTGGCATGCGCTAGGATTTCTCTCTTTCTCTTTCACATCACCGTCATCTCTATGGCTTTAGCTGAGAGGAAGTGGCGGAGGGGGAAGTGCCAGCGGAGAAGAGAGGACGAATGTCGGTGGATGTGAACTCGTCGGCTGGGCGAGCGACAAAAAGGAAGTGGATTAGAGAAAGGGGATATTAACAAAACAAATGGTTCTTTGCCGGATCGTGCTGATTTTAAGCATCGATTTTAAAGCGAATATTGTTGAGACGGGTCATTTTGATCTCTTCTATTGCTAACAACACATTTTGTTATATAGTTTCTGTATCCAGATAGACCAAATTATTAACACCGTAAAAATTGCTAGCTGCCGTTTCGAGTTCTTATCAAACTTTCCTATGCGGACTCCTCGGCTCTTTATTTATTTATAATAATAGTGAATAGTGAATACTGATATCCGGAAGCGGAGATATAGTTGAAATAAATGAGAATTGAGAAGGAAGTTAGCAATTCGTCAAATTCCTTTTTAATTCATAGTATAGTTTTACTATTTCTTTGCACTTAGATTGTGATGATTACTAAATATAACTTGTGTTAGTTAACAAACCTTATGGTTGTATCTCTTAACCTTTATTCTCAACCAAACAAAAAAAATCTAATTCGTATTTTATAGTCCACTCTTCAATCCCGTTCAGAACCCTAAATTCAAAATGAAAAGTATTGGAAAATATCAAAACAGTAGATACAGCACTAGAAATTCTTCTTTTAAATAATGGGGTCGTTTGGATGCGTCCCAAATTCCGGGAATAAGCAATTCCGGACATAAATTTTAATATAAACAATCCAAACTCTTCACAAAGTTACACACTTTCCAATAAATTTATGCCTAGGAATAGCAAATTCTCCCAATTCCTAAGCGATCCAAACGCCCCCAATAATAATATATGTCCAGTGTGAACTAACTGAACTTGCTGCAGCAAGCCTGCAGCTACCAAGAAAGCTGGTAATGTAAACAGGCAACACATAAGGTTACATAAACCAAACAGCAGAAGACAAACATAAACACACACACAAAGCTCGTCTCAGTTTCTCACTCGGCTCATTCCGTCTCAAGTCTCAACCCAGATGGGTCTTAAGTTCCGATTCGCATGAACCCTTTATCCAGTTGTCTCTTGATAGTTGATATTCAAAAGGACTAGAGTTTCAATCAAAAAAAAAAAAAGGCAAAATTGGGTATAACCCCCAGTAAATTATGTAAACCGGATATAACCCCCTGCACACTTGAAAATTGGATAGAACACCCTGCAAATTTCAGAGTTCGGAAAATAACTTCTTTCAATTAAATTCAGTCATTTATTTATTAAGGGTGTGTTTGGTATCATGTTAGAATAAGTCTTATTCCGAATAAGGCTTATTCGGGATGAAACCAAACGCGTCCGGAATAAGTCTTATTCCGAATAAAGGCTTATTCAAGGCCTTATTCTAATTCCATCTATATGCGTTTGGTTTCATCCCGAATAAGCCTTATTCGGAATAAGGCTTATTCAATAATGATACCAAACACACCCTAAAGAATAATCAATTTTAAATCATATGACTAAAATACCCTTCCTCTTTGTCCCTTCTACTCCATCGTTGCACAAATATAAAGAAAGAAAGCTGCACTAATATCAGAACAATGCAAAACATGAGATGGTAGTAGAATAGAGAAAAGTACGCTCAATTAATTCATTGCAATAGTTCTAATACTGACATTAATTAATATTACTGTGAAATTTAAATTAAATATTCATATGAAAAGTAAGCCAACCAATTCCTAGTCTAACGATATCCATCAATTTATATAATTTCTACATTAATTTATTTTCAAAAAGTACCTGACTATTCTATTTGGTTCACAATTGTTCAGCCAACAAAAAGACAAAGGACAATGCAAAAGTAGACATAAAAAAGATCCAAAACTATACAGATCAATACATTAATCCGATCCGATCGCCGAGAGGAGAAAAAAAAAATCAAACACAATTTTCCACATAAATATTTATCTGCGCAGATCTATTTGTAAGAATTAAACAATATGCAATACCGATTAATACAAACCCGCACTTGCGAAGAGAAATAGTCCTAGAAGAAAATTAGTACTTTCACTGACTTTGTCGTGAAGAATCGTAAGAAGTTGTAGAACAAATAGAGAAGTAAAAATTGAACGATTGTATCTGCGTGAGAGAGAGAGTATATCCTAGAGATTTAGAAAGGAAATCATTATTTTCAGCAATATCAAATTGGATATCGATATTGCCTTTTTTAAGTCTGCACTAGAAAATGGAGGGAAAATGAAACGATGGAGTAGAAGGGACAAAGAGGAAGGGTATTTTAGTCATATGATTTAAAATTGATTATTCTTTAATAAATAAATGACTGAATTTAATTGAAAGGAGTTATTTTCCGAACTCTGAAGTTTGCAGGGTGTTCTATCCAATTTTCAAATGTGCAGGGGTTATATCCGATTTACAAAGTTTACAGGGGTTATACCCAATTTTGCCAAAAAAAAAAAAAAGACTAGAGTCTTCGCTCATTGTCGTCAGTCACTAAAAAGTAAAACCCCCCCAAATTAAACCCTATTTCCTTCCTACTCCACTGAGAAATTGCCTCCCCGACGGAGCAATTTGAGAATAGAACAGCAAATTATGCCTTCTGTCCTTGTCAAGAGAATATTCTCCTCCTCTTCTTCTCCCTTCCGCCACCACCATTTTCATCAGCTGGTTCTTCTGACACCTCTTCTCCGCCACTCTCTTTCAACGCAATCCAAGGAACTCATTGCACAGTACCTCACCTCCTCCTTCGGCTTCTCCCCTGCCAGGGCGCTCAAATGCTCGGCTACCCCAGGAACTCATTGCACGAATTTTCTTCTTATTAAAAAAATAATAATAATTCTTTCTATTAAAATTTTTTACGTCTGAATTCCTATATAAAATAATTTCTGCCGCTACCCCATCTAGTAATAATAATAATAATAATAATTGTCCAGTGAGAACTTGCTACAGCAAGTCTGCAGCTATCAAGAAAGCTAATAATGTAAACAGGCAACACATAAGGTTACATAAACCAAACAGCAGAAGACACACATAAACGCGCACACAAAGCTCGTCTCAGTACGTCACTTGTCGAATCCGTGATCCGTCTGAAGTCTCAACCCAGATGGGTCTTAAGTTCCGATTCGCATGAACCCTTTCTCCAGTTGTCTCTTGATAATTAAAAATTGAGATCCGCTGCCGCGCGACACATGATGTAGTGCGACATGCTGATCATCTGATTAAAATTCAATGAACAAGGGAGCTCCGTGCATGTAACTTAAATTGATAGGCCCGTAAAAGATGAACCGTTCAATCCACGGCTCGTAGAGTGCTACACCGCGTGTCACACGCGCAATAGCGAATCCGGATTGGATAATAAAAAGGACCAGACTCTTCACTCGTTGTCGTCAGTCAGTAAAAAGTAAAAAGTAAAAACCCCCAAATTAAACCCTATTTCCTTCGGTGTTCCTACTCCACTGAGAAATTGCCTCCCCGACGGAGCAATTTGAGAATAGAACAGCAAATTATGCCTTCTGTCCTTGTCAAGAGAATATTCTCCTCCTCTTCATATCCCTTCCACCACCACCACCATTTTCATCAGCTGATTCTTCTGACACCTCTTCTCCGCCATTATCTTTCAACCCAATGCCCGCAACCCAAGGAGCTTCCGTTCATTGCACAGTACCTCATCTCCTCCTTCGGCTTCTCCCCTCATCGAGCTTTCAAATGCTCGGCTGATTCCAACCTCAGGGCAGTCAAATCCTCGGAGCGACCTGACTCGGTTGTAGCATTCCTCAAAGCTACAGGTCTATCACATGACCAGATCAAGGCTGTTGTTTCATTCCACCCCTATGTTCTCGCTCGCAACGTGGAGAAGACCCTAAAACCAAAGGTGGGTGAGTTGATTAATGGCGGTTTCTCTGGAGAACTACTGGTTCACTTGATCCGCTACAACCCGGCTGCGCTTGAAAGGAGAGACACTCTCTCACGCCTTCTCTTTTGGAGAGATTTTGTTGGGAACAACAACCAGGTTTTGTTAAAGATTATTAAGAGGAACACCTTGCTACTCATTCGTGACATTGATAAGCATATTGTTCCTAGAATAAATCTACTCAAAGAATATGGATTATCAAGTCCGGACATTGTGTCATTGATCGGGAGTGGAAACCGCTGCCTTAAACAAAACCTGGATTCTTTCAAGCAGACGCTTCAGATAATTGAGGAGTTGGGGATTTCACGGGGATCCAGAATGTTTGTGGCTGGGTTAAAAGCGATTGGTGGTTACAGTAAAGATAAAATAAAAGGCAAAGTGGAGTTCTTCATGGTAACATATGGCTGGTCGGAGGAAGAGGTGCATGCCGCCTTCAGAAAGTACCCTACTGTACTCTCTTACTCTGGGAATAAAGTGAAATCGAATATGGACTTTCTTGTCAGAAAAGCTGGGTTTGAGTCGAGAAGCATAGCTTTGCAGCCTATGCTGCTTGGGTATAGTGTTCAAAAAGTATTGATTCCAAGGTATACTGTATTGAGGGATTTGCAAGCCAAGGGTTTGAAGAAAAAATACAGTCTTTTCAGTGCTGCTGTGATGTCTGAAAGCAACTTTCTTGAGAGGTATGTAGTGCCCCATGAGAAGGATGTGCCTGGGCTTGGTGCAGCTTATGCTGCTGCCTGTGGCGTAAAGGTGCCTATTTGACGGTAACTCGGCTGGGTAAGAATTTTTTGGACAGTTTACATCTGCAAATTTGGTCACAGCATTAACCTTATATGCTGTCATTGTTTCTTACATTAATCATGCTGCTGCAACTAGCTCTCAACTTTGTAATTTTTGTTTTTGTTCAACTACTTCACTATGAATCCAGAATATTAATGGCTGGATATTAGTTATCCCTGGTTTGTTTCCTTTGTTTCTTTTCTCTTTCTCCTCATTTGCCTTAGCAACTAAACACTCATGGATTCTATACCAATTAAGTTACCAATTTGTATTATGCTTGAAGCGTAACCTCAGCATTGCTAGTTAATTTTAAAGCTACTATAAACTTTCAACGCTGTTCTGCTTCATCTATATACTTTGTTGCAGTCTAGGTATGTCTGTGTGGTAGCTACTAGACAAAATGCAGCAATGTGATTTGATGACAACACTGGACAAAGGGAGGGTCAAATAGGAAATAATAAATTTTGTTTGTAGAAAAAATTGATATTGGCTAATTTTAACTCTGTAGTTCGAATGGCTTCATTTTGAGATGTTTGTTATTTTTGTTCTCAAATATCTATACTTTTTGTTTACCATTCTTATGAAGATTTACATGCAATTTGATGTACTGTCGATCCATTGTTGCTTTAGTTCATCACTAGACTGGGCTCCTTGTCACAAGAGTTGCAAATTCAGATAATGGCTTCTGTACCAAGGTATCATGGAACATATTTCTTACAAACTGCTAACCAGTCCTGCATAGTCTGAATCAATTGACCGGAAAGTACAAGAGAAGTTTAGAGTAGCGCTTAGATCATAACACTGCTTCTAGTTACAATAAAACTGACACAATTGCAATTTGGTCTTTTCCTCCATCTATAGGTAATGTTGTTGCGACACTGTTGGTTATACTATTTGTTGTCGGATTTGGTACCAGTTCTGGTGTCTATCAGATTTGTTGATGAGTATCTGTATAAGGCTTTTTCCGAGTTCACATAGTAGCTGTTCCACAGAGAATTTAGGTTGTAGTTAATTTAACATTTAGGGATTGTTGCTTAATGAACTAGTAACGATCTGCTTCTCTTTTAATAGAAATAGAAAGATAAGTGTTGACTGTTTACTATTGTGTGTTTCAAACTGTTCACTATTGTGCCATTTTTGTACATATGAAAAGACGTGGTAGGTTGATACTTAATTCTTTCTTAATGGCAATTTTGCTGTGTTGTGTTGTGCAAGCTGTCCCTTCGTAAAAAAGACTTTATTTATATATATAGCTTTATTTTTTTGCTATTTTTCAGTATAGCGGGTCACTTGTCAAGTTGTCTCCACAAAACAAGTTAGTAATCTTCTTAAATTGAAAGTCAAATTGACCTCTTAAATTTGTGTTTGGATTTATCTTGTGTGCACAATAAATTTTCAACCCAACTCTACATCACTTCATATTTTAATTTTTCTTTTGAGCACATGGACTGACCCTGGTTGATTCTTATACCACTTAGTGCTTGCAGCTCATAGTGCAGACTAGAAAACCGGTTGTCCATTAAATTCTTATCCATTTTTTGTGTTTTTACTAGATACGCAATCCGTCTGATCGGATGCACATCCTACTCGATTGTTTCTTTATGTTTTTAATTTGGGCTTGCTGGTTGTTATAATGTGTTGCTTCTGCATTAAATGATTAGATAACCTGGAGATCACATTCCAATGGGGAAATTGTTTTTATGCCACTTCAAAAGAAATAAATTGTGAAAATGCCACTCAAAAGTTAATTCTTCTATAAATGCCACCATGACCATATAAAAGTGCTACATGAACCCCAAGAATTGTCCCCAAGAAGAATCAGATGGTATAATCAAACCTGAAAAGGCCGACCTAGAATATTTTTGAAATAAAAGTCATTTAAGAATAAACCAGTAGAAATTCTAAAAAATCTTACAAAATTTAATTTTCTTTATGAGTGACTGGTAGGGATGAAAACAGATTGGATACGGAGCGGATGTTGGTCTTCCCATATCCGCATCCATATTTTTTTCCGGATACGGATACGAATACAAATGCGTTCGAATACGAATACGGTTCGGATATTAAACAGATACGGATACGGAGTCGAATATGAATATATTTTGTCGGATACGGATAACATTTTAATCTTTTTTATTTATTTACAATAGCATTTTGTCTAAGTATAATGTTATTCAATATACTCAGTGTTTATATTAGTACTTCATCAAGATCAGTAGTAGTACATGTGAATATCTACTATTTTTCATAGTTTGAGCCAAATGAGCATTTCTTTAAAATATGAAAGTTAATTTTAATAACATCGCCTTCAATTACAATGTACAACTTTAGAAGTATACTTCTTTAAAATCAAAATAAGAAAATTTATTTGTTGAATTTCAACTTTGATCAACACATAAATAAAAGGCTAAAAGTGAATGCAAATAAGAGACATTCTAAAATTGCGAGTACCACATAAGTATAAATCTAATATGATTGATTAATAAATTCAGTCTTTCCACAATTTGAATTCCAACAGTATATTTAACTATTCAATGTCAAATCATATCATGTTACCTTAATTGTCATCATATATTAAAATAGTATGTTAATCATATGTAATCATCATGATTAGAGAAAAAAAAATTAATTTTAGTGTTGTTATCATATATAATCGTCTCAATAATAGAAAATAAAAATAATTTTATGTTACTAGTCCAAATGAAAATATTATTGTAAGAGAATTTATCTAATAAAAATTAAGTATTATCTAATTAAAAATATTCTCTAATGTAGATAAGTAGTTATATTAATCATCTTATGCCGTTAAAGATACGGATAAACGGATTAATATCTATCGAATACAAATAATATCCATGTCGGATACGAATACGGATCGGATATTGTCAAAAAACTCAAAACCATATCCGCATCCATATTTTTTTGACGGATACGAATACGGATATATTCGGATACGGATACGGATCGGATATTACGCACATTTTTCGAATTCGGATACGGATCTGAGCGGATAAAATCCGCTCCTTTTTCATCCCTAGTGACTGGCGCCTCAGTGCAAACAATACAATTTACAAAAAAACGCTTAAGGCAACAGAAACAATCCACCAACCGACAGTCGGTTTTGTCAAACCACAAGATATCACCGGACGAACAATAGAAGTACAATTTAAGCAAAATAATACAATTATCCAATTGTTGCTTAAATTGACTGAAGAAGTTGAAGATCTGAAAGCAGTAGTTAAGAAAATAGAAGCTTCGAAAGGAAAGGAAGTCACTCAACCTGACGACCTGACTGACTCCTTAGATCAGATCCAGCAACAACTTCAGAAGCTGAGCTTAGGAGAGCGGAGAGCCCAACAAGCCGGCAATACCGAAATGTTCAAGCTTGGGGGATTTTTGATGTTCAAGCCGGCAATACTGACTCCTTAGATCAGATCTAGAGTTTTGCTTGGGGACAAGCAATGTTCAAGCTTGGGGGATTTTTGATGTACGGTTTCCGTACTTGATTTTCAGCCAGAATAAGCCCCAAATTTCGTTCAAATTACTTGTGTTTTTTACTCATTTTCCTATAAATTGTGCTAATGTTAGATGTAGGAAATTTCAGCCGTAGCCCGGCAAGTTTTTTTATACAGGTTCATCACACTTTGGCGCGAAAAAAGGAGAAAATCGACTAAGTTGCACAGATCCAGCAAGCTGGAACGGGCCGCCCCAATCACAGGGCGGGTCGTCCCACCTCAGTGCAGACGCAGGCAGAGGAAATCCAGACGACGCATTCAGCCCATACTGGGACGTGCCGCCCCATGCTCAGACCAGGCCGTCCCAGTCCACAAACAGGCCAGATAGCTATTTCGAGACTGCCAAAAATAGAGCGCCTGATTTGGTGAGGCGGTTTCTTCAGTTTTCACCGCCTTTCTGAGCCACAATGCCACGTTTTGGAACTTCCCAAGAAGCCTATATAAGCTTTGTCCTGGCTCCAAGTCGGGGAGTTCAGAATCTGCTAAATTTTGAGAGCCAGAAAGGAGCAAAATAACCACCCTGTCGCGACGGCCATCCACCAGCCTAGGACGCACCGCCCCAGGATCAGGATGGGCCGCCCCAGACAGGACAGAGCTTAGGAGTTGGACGATTTTCGAGCACATCTTGTTGTAACTTGGTTTTTCCTTTTTCTTTGTGTTTTTGTATGATGAAACCTGCTTTTTCTTGCATGGAGTAGTTTAGTTTAGGGGCTATGGTTCAATAACTTTTCTTTTAGTTGTTCGTTTTGTTTGAATATTTGATTAATTGCTAAGTTAAGTTGCGTTTTTGATTTCTGAAATTTGATTCTATCTTTTTGTTGCAAATTGTTAATGTTAGATCTGGCTATTGCATTAAACAAAGGCCTAGTTTAATTGTCAAAACAAAGTCTATCTGCAATAACAAGTAAACACTTAGATCAATTAGGTAGGTGATATCCGAAAGGATTAAACCAAACTTTAAGAAATTAGGAGTTTAACTCGACAAACCGAGAGGTTGAGAGTTTACCAAGACCCAGAAATCAATTGGAAACACCTAAACCAAGAAACGAGAGTTGAAATTTAGGAGTTTTTAGGATTTGTCAAACAGAACCCCACAACTTGACCTGAACGAGAGTTAGAGCGCAAGTCTGTAGGTTAGGTTTGGTCTAATTCACGTAAAAACACTTAGCAAATAACTAAGTCGGATGATAAAACGAACATCAGATGATTGGAACGGCCCGTTTCAAGGTCAGGACGGACCGCCCGAGAGGGGGCGTCCTGGCCTAGAACGGACAGTTCCAGCCATCTGACAGGGTTAGGACGGTCCGTTCCAGAGATGGCACGGTCTGTCCCAGCCTTGACAGATAAGAAAAGTTAGACAACCTGAACCCCTAATTGTTTGTTAACTGTTTAAACTTTTTAAGTTTTTCCAGAGAATTAGAATTTTTAATTCTGTAACTGCAATTCGCCTTTCTGTTTAGATTTGTTTGGAATTTAAATTACTTATTTAATCAAAAGAATTTAATTTAATACGAATTGTTTGAATTTAGAAAAGGAATAGTCTGTCCCCGTGATTCGACCCTTAAACTGTACTGCAAACGAATTAGTATCGGTTTTTAAGGAATTAATTTGACCAGTACCCTCAGCACCGATCAAATTTTGGCGCCGTTGCCGGGGACGGTGCCTTTTTCTAAATCTTACTTTTGCTTTAACTTAAATTCTTTCAATCTCTTTTCACCTTTTCTTTTGTTTTTGAAACTCTACAGTCACATACGCTGGCTAACAAGGAGAAGGAACTAGGCAGCGCGCGCGATACAAATTTTCGTCAACAAGGAGGAGGGGAACAAAGTCAACAATCGAGCCCATCTTCATCTGGAACGGTCCGCCCCATTTTAGGACGCACCGCCCCAGGTTTAGCTGAACTCACAAAGGAGGAGGAAAGCTCTCTGGTTCAGCCGTTTCGCCAGTTTTACCAGCGCAACCGCAGAAATTCAGAGAGAACTCAACAACCTTTGACACCACCCGAAGAAGACATGACAGACCACTTGAATGGCAATGGGGGAAGACCTGAGGAGACGCCCGTCCAGCGGGCCCTTAGAGAAGCCCTCGAAGCGGCAAGGGAAGCCGAGGCCAATCGACCTCTTCGAGAGATTAGTGCACCAACAGCGACTAATGTCCGACTTGGAGTTAGACCACCGAAGGCTGAGCGAACCCGTGACTTTTACTACAACCCAAGCTTGATCGCTTTGATCAAGGACTCAGCTTTCGGTGGAGCCCCCAACGAAGATGCCAATCGCCATTTGCAAAGCTTCCTGCGCAATTGCACAACCCTTGTCCCTGAAGACGTGGATCCAGAAATAATCCGCTTAACTCTCTTTCCTTTCTCTCTTAGGGGCAAAGCTGAGGATTGGCTTAACAGTTTCAATGATGCACCATTCGATTCTTGGGAAAACTTGACCAAAGTTTTTTTAGATAGGTTTTATCCTAGAATAAAAACGACTAAATTGGTTAGGGAATTGTTAACCTTTCAACAAGAACCAGATGAAAACCTGTTTGAGGCATGGGAAAGATTCAAAGACCTGCAAAGAATGTGTCCACACCATGATGTACCTGAAAATAGGCTTATTGTCAGTTTCTATGATGGTTTGGATGATATGACTCGTCAGAATATTAATTCAACTGCAGGTGGATCATTCCTTGAGATGGGTTGCAGAGGAGCGAAGGCTCTACTTGAGAACATGGCCAGGTCTCAAACCAACTGGTTAGTTAGAGCCCAGAAGAAAGGAGGACTTCTTGAAGTGGATAGGGATACCCACATGCAATCGCAGCTGGATTCTTTAACAGTTATGATAAAAAATCTCAACAAGAAACCGGCTGAGGTGGTAGCTAAGTGTCAGTTTTGCGAGGAAGAAGGACATACGGCCAAGGCATGCCACTTGGTTGAGAGAGAAGAGAAGACAGAAGAGGTGAATGCACTCATGAATCCTCCTTCCTTTTTCCCGCCGACCAATAACTACGCTTATCGCGACAAAAGGAATCATCCGGGCCTTTCTTATTCAAATCCAAATGGAGCTGCTAACCCTAGCCAAGTGGGACCACCAAGGAACCAACAACGCCCTCAAGAGACACTCACGCAACCCATGGTAGAGAAATTCATGCAAAGTCAAGGGATCTTCAATCATGCAGTCCATCGGGAGTTGGAGAAAATCAGGGAAGACATGGGCACTTTTCTTCAACGATTCGACGAAAGGTTGTCTCAATCTAGCGCCAGAGCTCTAACCAAACCAGGTATGTTTCCTAGCCAACCCGAACCGAACCCTAGGGAAGATGTGAAGAGCATTTCGCATCAATTGAGGAGTGGAACAAGGTATGACGGGCCTGAAATGCCCTCAGACTCTCCTCCAGGACTATCTGGAACGGACCGTCCCACTCTGGGATGACCCGCCCCACCTCAGGACGGAGCAGAATCTGATCAGGCGGACCAGCCCAGCGCTGAGGCAGACATTGGAACAAACCAACCAGCAGCATGTCGAGATGATGGAACAGACCGCCCCAACCCAGGACGAACCGTCCCAAACACCTCGACTGCCACAAGCAGGCAAGTCCCGAGGGCCGTCTCTCCTTCTAACAGAGCTATTGAGGTTCCATATCCGCAAAGACTCACCAAGGCTAGGAAGGACAGGGCGTACGAGAAGTTCCTGGATATCCTACGGCAAATCAAGATCTCAATTCCCTTCACCGATCTCCTAACCAGAATGCCATCTTATGCTAAATTCTTGAAGGACCTCCTTTCCAACAAGAAAAACCTGGAGGAGTGCGGGACCATGGCCTTGACCGGAGAATGCAGTGCCCTGATTACAAAGAAGATACCAGTCAAAATGAAGGATCCAGGCAAGTTCACGATCCCATGTAAAATCGGGAACGCAGAAGAGAAGAAAGCCTTGCTGGACCTCGGAGCAAGCGTTAGTCTCATCCCCGAGACAGTCTACAATCAGATAGGTATGGGGGAGCTCAGCCCGACTCGCATGACTTTGAAGCTTGCTGATGGATCAATTAGACTGCCGTTGGGGATAGCAATCGATGTGCCAGTCCAAGTTGGCGATTTGATTGTGCCTTGTGACTTTGTGGTTGTGGATATGGAAGAAGATCCAGATGTTCCAGTCATCCTTGGTCGTCCCTTCCTCACCACTGCCGGAGTATTCATCAACTGCAAGACCGACAAGATGATCCTAGAGGTTGGAGATGAAAAAGTGGAGTTTGATGTAGAGAAAGCCATGAAGATGCCTGACCATATTGACTCAATCTTTATGGTGGAATCTTTGGAAGCCATTGTTGAAGAATCCTTCAACACACGTGTTGTTCAGGCATACCATTCCTTCTCGTCCACACCTGAAGAGGAGGAGGCAGACCTAATATTCAACGAAATTCTCCAAATGGTTGAATATTTGGCTGCCAGAGAGGAACAGAACGGACCGCCCCAGATCAGGGCGGATCAAGTCATCATGCAGATGCGATCTCCAGCTGAAATCCAACAAATGCTCAGCCTGGACACCCATCAGGACGGACCGCCCCAGATTGAAACGGTCCGCCCCAACTCAGATGATGCGAAATCCAGGCCAGAATTGAAGGCTCTACCCAACAATCTCAGGTATGAATTCTTGGGCCCAGATCAGACCTTTCCTGTTATTGTTAATGCCAATCTTGATGCAGATCAAACAGCAAAGCTACTAAAAGAACTGAAGATTCATCAGAAGGCAATCGGATACTCGATTGAGGATCTAAAGGGTATCGATCCCTCGATTTGCACCCATAGGATCCTTCTTGAAGAGGACTCCAAGCCAACTGTGGAGCACCAAAGGAGACTCAACCCGAACATGAGTGAAGTTGTGAGGAAAGAAATCCATAAACTTCTAGAGGCGAGGATCATTTACCCCATCTCAGACAGCAAATGGGTTAGTCCCATTCATGTTGTTCCAAAGAAGGGAGGCACAACCGTGATAAAGAATGACGAAGGCCAGCTGATCCAAACAAGAATCGTCACCGGATGGAGAATGTGTGTGGACTATCGCAAGCTGAATGCAGCTACCCGAAAGGACCATTTTCCTTTGCCATTTGTTGACCAGCTACTTGAACGCCTAGCTAAGCATTCTTTCTTTTGCTATCTAGATGGTTATTCTGGTTTCTTTCAAATACCAATTCACCCCCTAGATCAAGAAAAAACGACCTTTACATGCCCATATGGGACTTATGCATACCGTAGGATGCCATTTGGTTTGTGTAATGCACCAGCAACATTTCAAAGAGCCATGATGGCTATTTTTTCTGATTTTATAGAAAAAGACATGGAGGTTTTCATTGATGATTTTTCTGTCAATGGTACGTCTTTCGATCATTGTCTAGCTAACTTGAAAAAGGTATTGCAGAGATGTTAAGAAATTAACCTAGTCTTGAATTGGGAGAAGTGTCATTTCATGGTACAAGAAGGAGTCGTTTTGGGCCACATAATCTCTGAACAAGGAATTAAAGTTGATCAGGCCAAGGTGGAAGTGATTGAGAAGCTCACGGAGCCAACTTGTGTAAAGGATGTTCGGAGTTTCCTTGGTCATGCCGGTTTTTACAGGCGTTTCATCAAGGATTTTTCTAAAATTGCTAAGCCTTTAACAAACTTGACTATGAAAGATGCAGAATTTATCTTTGATAAAAGTTGTGTTGATGCATTTGACAGATTGAAGAAGGCACTCGTGACAGCCCCGATCTTGCAACCTCCGAATTGGGATGAACCGTTTGAATTAATGTGTGAAGCCAGTGATTATGCAGTTGGAGCAGTACTCGGACAGCGAAAAGATAAGAAGCCATATGCCATTTACTATGCAAGTAAGGTGTTAGATGAGGCCCAGATCAATTACACCACAACAGAAAAGGAGCTTCTTGCAGTAGTCTTTGCCTTAGATAAGTTCAGGTCCTATCTGATCGGTTCAAAGGTTATAGTCTACACCGATCATTCAGCACTCAAGTACCTACTCTCGAAGAAAGACGCCAAGCCAAGACTCATTCGGTGGGTTCTCTTGCTTCAGGAATTCGATCTTGAGATCCGTGACAAAAAGGTACAGAAAACAGTGTTGCTGACCATTTATCCAGGATCAAAGCAGAAGGCATCAAATCCGAGACACTGCCAATCAACGATTTATTTCCAGACGAACATTTGTACTCAATCCAGTCTGGAACGGACCGCCCTAGCATGGGACGGCCCGCCCCAACCACAGCAAACGAGTTCAGGACAGCCGTCCCAGCCAGAACGGCCCAGTCTGAGCTTGTTGATACAGTTGGAACGACCCGCCCCAGTCTGGAACGGTCCGCCCCAACTCAGGCGACTCCATGGTATGCTGACTTTGCGAACTATCTAGCGAGCGGAGTTATGCCCTATCAGATGTCCTTCCAGCAGAAGAAGAGATTCATAGCCGATGCTAAATACTACTTCTGGGAGGATCCTTTCCTGTGGAAGTTTGGAGTTGATGGAATGTTCAGAAGGTGTGTACCGGAAGGTGAAATCGAGCAGATCCTGCAAAATTGCCACGCATCAGCTTACGGAGGACATGCCTCAGTGTCTAAGACCGCGGCCAAAGTTTTGCAATCTGGATTTTTCTGGCCCACGCTTTTCAAGGACGCAAGAAAATTTATCTCTTCTTGCGATCAATGTCAAAGGACAGGCAACATTTTGAGACGTCAATAGATGCCTCAGAATCCTATTCTAGAGGTTGAGATCTTCGATGTTTGGGGGATTGACTTTATGGGACCGTTTCCTTCTTCATGCGGCTATGAGTACATTCTTGTGGGAGTTGATTACGTGTCCAAATGGGTGGAAGCTATACCAAGTAAGCATGCAGATTCAGCAACAGTCAAAAAGCTTTTCACCAAGGTCATATTCCCACGGTTTGGAATTCCAAGGACAGTCATTAGTGACAGGGGCAAACACTTCATTAACAAACAATTTGAGAATCTTTTAAAGAAGTATGGAGTGAGACACAAGGTGGCAACCCCTTACCATCCGCAAACTAGTGGCCAAGTTGAGATATCAAATCGAGAAATAAAAAACATCCTGCAGAAAATAGTGAGCAGTACAAGAAAAGATTGGGCATTAAAATTGGATGATGCCTTGTGGGCATATAGGACAGCCTTCAAGACTCCTATAGGCATGAGCCCATTCAAGCTGATTTATGGAAAAGCATGCCATTTGCCAGTGGAATTGGAACACAAGGCATATTGGGCAGTTAGAGCACTCAACATGGATTATAAATCAGCTGGAGAGGAGAGAATTCTGGACTTGCACGAGCTGGAGGAAATAAGGCTAAATGCATACGACAATGCTAGGATCTACAAGGAGAAAACGAAGCTCTGGCATGACAAGCATATCCAAAGAAGATCATTTGAAGTAGGAGAACTAGTTCTGCTGTTTAACTCAAGGTTGAGGCTATTTCCAGGCAAACTCCGGTCTAGATGGACAGGCCCTTACGTCGTGAAGAGGGTCTATCCATTTGTAGCTGTCGACATTTACAAGGAAGGAGATGAGGTCTTCAAGGTGAATGGACAGAGGCTCAAGTTCTACGTTGATCCAAATGCTAGCACAGAAGGAGGGGAAGTGCACTTTTTGACTAACCCCTCACCCGTAGAGACGTAGACATCAGGGGTCGAGCTTGAGACCTTAAACAAGCGCTTCTTGGGAGGCAACCCAAGGGTTCAGTTTTTAAAATTTATATTTATTCAATTTACTTTGTGTCAAAAAGTCAAAAATAAAATAAAAATTTAAAAAAAAAAAATAAAAAATTAGGAGTAGGTTAAATAACCAGAATACTTGGCGTAATTTGTGGTGTAGTTAATTACTTTCAGGAAAAACGTGAAGAAATCGATGAGGTACTGAGAAAGACAAGCTTGGGGGAGAAAAATCTTATTGGAACGGACCGCCCCAATATCAGAACGGCCCGTCCCAACCAGTGGAACGGCCAGATTTGGATCAGGACGGAGTGCAATTGAGCATGTGAACTTACCCAATGGAACGGTCCGCCCCAATTATAGGACGGTCCGTCCTGTTTTGAAAATTAACCGTTACGCGTGGTTTTTCGCGTATAACCACCCACTACCCAAACCCGACCCATTAACCCACTAACCCAACAGTTACTCCCCATCTCCCTCTCCCCATTCAAACCATTTTAAACCCAAATCAAACCCCTCTCCACTCTCTCTCCCGACCCTCTCTCTCTCTGCCCTCGCAATTCCGACGAAGCGCCGCCGTCGACGCCTCGCCGGGACCCCCACCACTCTCCTCTCACTCGCCCGATCGCCCTCTCCCTCGCTCTACTTTCATTCTCTGCCACAACCCACTCACTGCCGCGCCGCGACTCCGCCGCCGTTTTCCCTAAAATTCCGGTAATTTAGGTCTTACTTCTCCTCACATTTCATTTCTCAAACAAACCCCATAGAGTTTGCACCAAAGACCAGTACCAAACTCAATCGCAAAACCGCCGGCAACCACACCCTGTACTTAGCCATTTTTTTCAGTCCAAACCTTAATTGGAACGGACCGTCCCATCTCTGGAACGGCCCGCCCCAGTCAATAACCCCAGTCAATCAACCTTCGTCCCAGTCCCAGACCACCCCGTCCCAGCCAAAACTTCTCCATCCTCATAGTCCAGAACGGTCTGTCCCACCATCCGGACGGTCCGCCCCAAACCCAAAAAACATCCAAAAATACAGCATTCCCAGCCAGACCACCCCGCCCCATTTCTGGACCGACCCGTTCCATGCAGAGGAGGAGTTCAGGGAGATTATCAGACAAAAATCTCAAAATATTTTCGCGAACTCCCGCACAAGCCTGGGAAGAGGAGGATACTCGTGCCCAGATCATTCACCAGAGGCATCGGTGGGTGGGCAACGAAGGAGGAATTCCCTATTCCGCCACTGGACAAATACCCGCTAGATCCGCGGGAATTCATGGTCAAACCGCCTCCAGTCTCACAGTCCCAGTACACAGTTGAGGACCCAGACCAGATCATCCCATACGCTGGTTGGGGGGAGCCTAGGCGATCATCCCCCTACGTGTGCTACTGGTCCGAGCTCGAGTCAGTCTCAGGCATGGCTGACGATCAGACCGAGGCAGCTGATACGGCTCAGTCCTACCAGCCCGAAGCTCAACCTGAGCCTGAGCCCGCTGCCACAGATGCAGAGATCAATGCAGCAGCGGAGGCAGAAGAAGAGGCAGAAGAAGAAGAGGTGGAGGATCTCGTCCCTGAGACGCAAACCTACCCCTCACAGCCCGTAGAAATTGAGCTCGCCGATGTGCACATCCGCCTCAAGGGCTCAGATGCCAAGCAAAGGTTCAAAAACCTACGCAACAAGCACTTCCAAAGCACCAAGGCCATAGATTTGCGGGTGCTAGATTAGCTTGGGTTTCGCCCGAGATTCTGGAAGATCAGAGCTCGAGATTAATCGGGTTTCGCCCGAGATTCTGGAAGATCAGAGCTCCAGCCTATACGGCCCTCACTATGGAGTTTCTCTGCACCCTTAACTTCTTCTTCAAGGATGATCTCTGGCAGATGACATTCCGTGCGAACGGAAAGAAGATGATCTGCAATGAGAATGATTTCGCCCGGTTCTTTGGGCTTGAAAATGGGGACATCACGGATGAGTTCTTTGAGGATAATCTTTGGGAGGAGTTGTCTTTGGAGCACAAACAGCCAGTCAACACCCGCCGCTTCTCTCACATCCAGCACCCGACTATTCGCTTCATACAGCGGATGCTCTCTCTCACCATCTTTGCCAAAGGTGAGTCGGGTGTCAAGCTAACCCGTGGTGAGCAAGCAATCCTCAACCAGATTTTCTATCCTAAGGGAGAGGCAAAGCTCAATCTGGCCTACTTCATGATGAAGCACTTCGAGAAACAGGCCAACAATCTCAGGGCAGGCACGGGACAGATCACAGTTGGCGGGTACGTGACTCATTTGATCCGCCAGTATGATATCACGGTGCCTTGGGATGAGCTGAGGCGAAGCGGGGGACCAAACCGGCTTGGCATGAGGCAGCTGGTTGAGATGGGGATGGTAGCCCAGGTTGGATCCGAGTATCAGTATTGTTATGGCCGCCATCGGTTCCCGCTTCCATTCACCAGGTCCATTGATCTCCAAAACAAAAGAACCTGGCTTCTGGTTGATAGAGATGGACAATTGATCAACCATGAAGAGGAAGAGATGCAGCGCCGATTGGCTGAGATGGAGGCCGCTGCTAGAGTAGCAGGCGCCGGTACATCGGCAGAGGCAGAGGCAACAGGTGCCTCTAGCCACCCGTCTCAGCATCCCTCCCGTTTCCCCTCGATGCCCCACATTGAGCCCTTTGATGATGTTCAGGGCGAGCACTTCACTTGGGGAGGGATCCGCATGGAGGATATCCATCCATCCCCCTCTCCGCCACGCCCACATGGAGGGTTTGAGCCGCAGTGGCAGCCGGGGTACGGCAGGGGATCTGACCAGCGCTACTATGACATGCTGCAGGACATCCACACCGCTCAGTGGAACCTGCAGACATCCTTTGATGAAGAGAGGGAGGAGAATAGGAGATGGAGGCAGCAGCAAGATGAGCGCAATGCACGGAATGATGATCTGCTCAGCCGCCTCGCGAGCCACATCTTTGGCCCTGGACCATCAGCTCCACCGCCACATGACCCACCACAGTTCTGAGCTAGTTTCAGGTACGTTTTTCTATTTTTCTCTCCTTTATTTTCTTTCTTGCATCTACTGGGACTAGGGACAGTCCAGTAGATAAGCTTGGGGGGGGGTTAAAGGATCGAAAAATCAAAAAAATGGATAACTTACAGCATCTGCATAGCATATTGCCAGTTTCAGACAGTATTGGAACGGACCGTCCCACCAATGGGGCGACCCGTCCCAGTCTAGAACAGCCCGTTCCAACACTGTCTGAAACACTGAAACTAGTCAAGTAATGTGTCTGGGACGGCCCGTCCCACCATCAGGACGGTCCGCCCCAGTGGGTCGTTCCACGCTAGAACAGGCCGTTCCAGACACAATGCATTGGCAGTTTTTGTATATACATGTAGGATTTGCATAATTAAATCATTTTAGGTTGCATTTAGGATAGTTCTAAGGATCATTTAGATAAACTTGATGTTTGTGACTTAGGAAATTTGGGCAGATTCTGAGAAAAACTAAAAACTTTGTTGAAAATTTGCAAAATGAATTTGACTAAACTAATTTGAGGCAAGCTAAGGATAGTAACTTTCATTTGACTTGGGAGTAATTTTGCTAAGCATTGGATAGTTAATTTCAAAAGCAATTATTCGGTTGTATTGAATAGAGCCGGCAAAGGGCTTGATTTAGTTCGCCTAAGATCATTTGAGTAACTCAAAAATAAGGATAACTGTAAGATGGTTTGCACAGATTTTCAGAAACTAAAACCTTCGCAATTTTCCTTTCAAAATCAAAGTAAAACATAAAAAAATATATATAAAATGAAAAAAATAAAAAAAATGGAAAAACCAAAAACAAAATAAAAAGGGGAACTAAAAAGTGGTGCAGTGCCATGGACACTGTAGGAGGCTATAGGTACTTGCGGATTAAAAGAATTCCATAAACCATGGGTAAGAAACAGAAAGAGATTCATGGTATAAAAAAATATAATAAAGAGGAAAAATCCTCTAAAAATCCGCTCTTATCTGGCCGACTTCTCCGCCTCGGGAAAAACCTCCTTGCCCCGGGAGAATTGTATCTTGTAAATAATTTTTCTTTTAAGTCATTTAAATTTCTGGTTTGAAGTATCGTAAGTCTGTGCAAAACAACTTGGAGTTATTCTGAATTATTTGAGTTAAGCAGGTTCGATCCCGTTTCTACTTGATTTCTAACTGAATGAAAACTTTGAAGAATTAATTGATTTAATGCTTAGTGAAATGAAAAAGAGTCAATGTGATGTGAGGATCTTTGGTTTGATTTCAGAAAAAGTTAAGTCACTCAAAAATAAAACAATTTGGTCTTAATGGAAAAACTTTTTGACGAAAATGCCCTTGTAACTTAAAGTCACAATTCGTTAAGTTTAACTAGAAGGATACCTTGAACTAGTTAGTGCACAGGTACTTGAACTCAATTAGGGTCTAATTCAGGTCTAAGTCTAGAGTTTTGCTTGGGGACAAGCAATGTTCAAGCTTGGGGGATTTTTGATGTACGGTTTCCGTACTTGATTTTCAGCCAGAATAAGCCCCAAATTTCGTTCAAATTACTTGTGTTTTTTACTCATTTTCCTTTAAATTGTGCTAATGTTAGATGTAGGAAAGTTCAGCCGTAGCCCGGCAAGTTTTTTTATACAGGTTCATCACACTTTGGCGCGAAAAAAGGAGAAAATCGACTAAGTTGCACAGATCCAGCAAGCTGGAACGGGCCGCCCCAATCACAGGACGGGTCGTCCCACCTCAGTGCAGACGCAGGCAGAGGAAATCCAGACGACGCATTCAGCCCATACTGGGACGGGCCGCCCCATGTTCAGACCAGGCCGTCCCAGTCCACAAACAGGCCAGATAGCTATTTCGAGACTGCCAAAAATAGAGCGCCTGATTTGGTGAGGCGGTTTCTTCAGTTTCCACCGCCTTTCTGAGCCACAATGCCACGTTTTGGAACTTCCCAAGAAGCCTATATAAGCTCTGTCATGGCTCCAAGTCGGGGGAGTTCAGAATCTGCTAAATTTTGAGAGCCAGAAAGGAGCAAGATAACCACCCTGTCGCGACGGCCATCCACCAGCCTAGGACGCACCGCCCCAGGATCAGGACGGGCCGCCCCAGACAGGACAGAGCTTAGGAGTTGGACGATTTTCGAGCACATTTTGTTGTAACTTGGTTTTTCCTTTTTCTTTGTGTTTTTATATGATGAAACCTGCTTTTTCTTGCATGGAGTAGTTTAGTTTAGGGGCTATGGTTCGATAACTTTTCTTTTAGTTGTTCGTTTTGTTTGAATATTTGATCAATTGCTAAGTTAAGTTGCGTTTTTTATTTCTGAAATTTGATTCTATCTTTTTGTTGCAAATTGTTAATGTTAGATCTGGCTATTGCATTAAACAAAGGCCTAGTTTAATTGTCAAAACAAAGTCTATCTGCAATAACAAGTAAACACTTAGATCAATTAGGTAGGTGATATCCGAAAGGATTAAACCAAACTTTAAGAAATTAGGAGTTTAACTCGACAAACCGAGAGGTTGAGAGTTTACCAAGACCAAGAAATCAATTGGAAACACCTAAACCAAGAAACGAGAGTTGAAATTTAGGAGTTTTTAGGATTTGTCAAACAGAACCCCACAACTTGACCTGAACGAGAGTTAGAGCGCAAGTCTGTAGGTTAGGTTTGGTCTAATTCACGTAAAAACACTTAGCAAATAACTAAGTCGAATGACAAAACGAACATCAGATGATTGGAACGGCCCGTTTCAAGGTCAGGACGGACCGCCCGAGAGGGGGCGTCCTGGCCTAGAACGGACAGTTCCAGCCATCTGACAGGGTTAGGACGGTCCGTTCTAGAGATGGCACGGTCCGTCCCAGCCTTGACAGACAAGAAAAGTTAGACAACCTGAACCCCTAATTGTTTGTTAACTGTTTAAACTTTTTAAGTTTTTCCAGGGAATTAGAATTTTTAATTCTGTAACTGCAATTCGTCTTTCTGTTTAGATTTGTTTGGAATTTAAATTACTTATTTAATCAAAAGAATTTAATTTAATACGAATTGTTTGAATTTAGAAAAGGAATAGTCCGTCCCCGTGATTCGACCCTTAAACTGTACTGCAAACGAATTAGTATCGGTTTTTAAGGAATTAATTTGACCGTCCCCGTGAGGCTCAAAGAAGGCTCCCTGGTCAATCTCGACGGTACTAGCGAAGCCTTGAGTCACAAATGAATACCGATGCTGAGCTCAACATCTCCCAATACAGACGAGCACATCAAGTCCCAATAGAAACTCTGTACCAAACCGGATGGTCAGAAAGCAGACACCGAGTATACCAACATTACTCGGATGGAAGAACATTGGTCACAGATGGCCAGCAAGTAGAGTTACCTTTCATTTCTGAAGAAAGTTTTAACATGCTTTTACAGGAAAGGCTCCAACATTTGCATATCGAACTAATTATGGTTCGGTTATACACGCTGCACTGGCGAAGTGCAGGTGTGAATTCACTAGTGTTAATCAGAGACATTAGATGGCGAGATGATAGAGCTGTTATTAGCTCTATGGAGATGGATCTTACATCTGGAACGCAGTTGGAATATACTGCTCCAGATATGACTCTAAGTATCCGTGACTTCAGAGATCACATTCAACTAGTGATTCAAACTCACGGGTATGATGGATGGCAAGGTGGTGAGAGTAATCTTTTACTCTCAAGATCTCTAATTGGACGACTATCCAATACAAGCCACACTAATTACAGATACAATGTTCAGAACGTAGCGGACCACCTAACAAGCCGAGGAGTTCGGGCCATCCCTGGCTCGCAAAGGACAACTGCAGAACTCTAGGAAAGGTAGTGGCTTGTGAGACCAGCTGTTATCTCACAAATCCAAAATTCCCAAGCAACACGAATTCGACCAAGGACGGACGGCTCATTGTCTGTCAGATTTTCGGGGTATGCAACAACAATCCCCGAACAAGAAGTTATTCGTGGAGAAAATGATGAGGAAGAACTCGAACAAGAATTCATCAATCTACTCACAATAGATGATGATTGGCCATACGAAGATGATCCAGAATTTCCAGAAATTTATTCAAACCCTGAGGAATTCAGTGAAGATAATGAAACTGAGCAAGATGATGATTCCTTATTGGGGAAATGGTTCTTGGCAATACTAAAATCCGAACAAACTGAACCAACAGTTGAAATGCTGGAACCAATAAACCTGTATCAATGGTTTGCTATTGAGCAGCTAGCGAAGACGAACTCGTACAAATGATATTTAAAGAGTTTAATTGGCTAGAAACCATTGATGCAGAAAGTGAGCGGTTTGAGGAACAAGCCCTCATGATGACTTTCCAATGGGATCTATTCGAGACAGTTTATATGATAGAAAAGATGGAATACCCACAATTCAAAAATCTCAAAAAGAAAGTGGAGACTGTGATCTCAACTGCAGAGTCTTCACTTACAAGAATACCACCTGAACCAATCATGGGACCGGCCATATACCCACCTGGTTCAAGGCAACCCTAGAATCTCCAAATCCCAGAGATAAAGGCACGATTGGACAACATCCGCGGTGACTATGCAAGGCAAATGAACGAAAGGTTTAATCTGCCAACAGCCCAAGCCAGTCAATGTGCAATTCTAGTTTTACCAGAAGATATTGGGCTATACTCAGAAGTTATCTCCCGGTGGGAATCAATCACTCTCAACCTAATAAATGAGAGAAATTAGACAGATAACAAATCTAAGGTCAATTATATCGAAAACCTCCTAGGCGAAACGGAGAAAAAGACCTGGATTCAGTGGAGAATGGCATTCCCCACTGAATATGAAGAATTAGTTAACTTTGCCGATGATCCACAAAATGTAATATCACAAATCAGGCGAATGTTCCTGTTGGAGGATCCGACAACCGGGTCCACTGAAGAGCAAGATCGAGCGTACAACGACCTGGAGAGACTTTCATGCCACAATGTGAAATATCTTTTCGATTATATAAATGATTATAAGATTTTGGCGGCAAAATCAGGAAGGATGTTCATATCTCCTGAACTCTCAACAAAATTTTTCAGAAAGATGCCTCCAATCATTGGTGGAGAAATTGAGAAGGCGTTTACCTCCAATACATTTTACCTACCAGTACCTAGCAGAGCAGCGTAAGAGAGTTGCACTCCAAAGAAGCCTCAAAGATCTCTCATTCTGTAGCCGCATACCAGTTCCAGGTTATTATCAAAAGAACAAGAAGTACGGTCTTCGGAAGGCGAAGACATACCGAGGCAAACCACATGATACACACATCAGAGTATTCAAAAAGAAGCAAGCAGATAAAGTAAGAAAATGCAAATGCTTTTTATGTGGTGAGGAAGGATATTTTGCCCGCAATTGCACAAGGCAAAAGGGCAACATTGCAAGAGTAGCTATAGTCGAAAATATAGATCTAGATGACGACTGGGATGTGCTCTCGGTAGATCAAAATGAACCAGATAGCGATGCAATCTGTTCATTTTCTGAAGCGAAAGGAAGTACCAGTCATTCTTTGATGGCTGGTATAAATGAGGTTCCATACGAAACCTCAATGATGATAACGAGTGAAGAAATCTCATGGCGAGTGGTGACCTCAGTGCCTCAAGAAATCCAAAACTGTGCGCATCAATGGGAGGACAATAGCCTAGTGGCGCAAGAATTCATGAGTTGTATGTTCTTCAAGGAGCAGACTAACCCAAGGACGAGAGCACATTGTAGTATATGTCATTTGACTGTCTGCCCAATGTGTTCAAGATTCAACCTGGGAAGAAAATTGGCAATCCAAAGATCAAATCTCCAGTATGACAACAAGGATACTCTAATCAATGAGCTGATTGGGTATACAAATTTCCTGTTAGCTGAAAACCAAAGGTTAAAGGAAAAGAATTGAAGAATTGGAGATGAAAAAGGTTCTGGACGAAATGCGAGACCCAACAAAAGGAAAAGTTCCCATTCTTGAAGAAGTGAATTCGGATGACGAAGCAATTGAAAACTATACCCAGAAACAAAATGAAGTAGTAATCAAGATGCTGACAGATAGAAATGAATACATCGGTATCCAAGTTCCGGATCCAAAAAAAGGGAAAAGAGTCCTAAACAGACTTTATAATATGGAGCCGACAATGGAAATACCAGGGGTTGAGAAATTCAAGATCCAAGCAATCTTGGATACTAGCGCAACAGTTTGCTGCGTAGACCATAATGCAGTTTCAAAAGAAGCTTTGGAATCAAGTGAGTACCCCATTCAAATCAACGGGGTTAACTCTTCTCAAATAGCCAATCAAAAACTCAAAGGCGGAATGATGGCTATCGAGGAAAACCGTTTTCGTATCCCTTTTACCTATGCATTCCCAATGGAACAGAGGGACGGGATCCAAATGCTAATCGGTTGTAATTTCATCCGAGCCATGCAAGGAGGGCTTAGGATTGAGGGCCAAATGGTGACATTTTACAAAAATGTCACAACAATTGCGACAAAAGTCGACGCAGAGATAATAGCTTCAGCAGCAATCGAAGAATTAGAGCTGTCTGAGCTAGAATATTTTGAGATCCAGAGAATCACTGCATACTCTTGTGGCAAAGAATCACAGAAATTCAAGGAAAGGTTCAGACCTCTTCTTGAAAGATTAAGAGAGCAAGGGTATATTGGAGAGAATCCTCTCCAACAGTGGGAAAAGAATCAGATTAAGTGCAAGTTAGACATCATCAACCCGGATATCACAATCTAAGACAAGCCTATGAAACATGTCACACCAGCAATGAGGGAGCAATTTGACAAGCATGTTCAGGCGCTACTCAAGATTGGGGTGATACGACCCAGTAAGAGCTGACATAGAACCATGGCAATGATGGTAAACTCAGGTACATCAATAGACCAAAAAACTGGCGCTGAAATCAAAGACCAATATAGCCTGCCAGGGATTAATACTATCCATAAGAAAGTCGGCAATAGTCGGATTTACTCGAAATTCGACTTAAAAAGTGGGTTCTATCTAGTGTTCTCCAATCGTGCGTGTCGTGTCGTGTCGTGTCAAACACGATCGTGTTAGAGTCTCGTGTCGTGTCGTGTTGACACGAACTACTTTTTTAATCATGTCGTGTCATGTCGTGCTTAGTAGTGAGAAGAGGCAACACGACACGCATTCTGATACGACACGACTGACACGATCATGTCGTGTTGACACGTCGTGTTAGTCGTGTCAAAGCGTGTCATATTATTTTATAATTTTATTAAATTAAAAAATTATATAAAAAAATAAAAAGTAAGAGAAAAATTACTAAACATAATAATTTATTATTTGATTAAGTTTAATATTTTATTAATATTTTTATAAAAAATAATAATTAGATTAGGACACTATTATGATTTAAATGATTATAAATAATATGATATAGTTTTATAAATTGTAATTAAATTATTAATTTTGCTTAAATAATCAACATTAATAATTAAATTTGTGTTGAGGTGTCGTGTTAATTCGTGTTCGTGTCGTGTTGCGTGTCGAATCGTGTCGTGTTGAATTGTGTCAAACTTTCTAATGTCCCAACACGATCGTGTCATGTCAATTTTGTATTCGTGTCGTGTCGTGTCGTGTTAACACGCACATCGTGTCGTGCCAGCACGATCGTGTCGTGTCATTTTGGAGAACACTAGTTCCATCACGTGGCAATGGATCTTGAATCGGTTGGATGGACGGCTTTTGTTGTTCCGAATGGCTTGTATGAATGGCTAGTTATGCCATTCGGGTTGAAGAATGCACCGGCAATTTTTCAAAGAAAGATGGACGATTGCTTTCGGGAACGGAAAATTTCATAGCAGTCTACATCGATAATATACTAGTGTTTTCTGAGAATGAAGAACAGCATGCCAAACACTTGGAGGCTATGCTGACAATTTGTGAGAAATGAGGGCTTGTACTCTCCCCAACTAAAATGAAAATAGCTGTACATGAAATCGAATTCCTAAGTGCAGTTATTGGGAACAGAAAAATCAAACTTCAGCCGCATATAATCAAGAAGATCATTTCTTTCGATGAAGAAAAATTGAAGGAGAAGGCTGGTATGAGATCATGGCTTGGCATCCTCAACTACGCCAGATCATACATACCAAAATTAGGAACATTACTTGGGCCATTATACTAAAAAATAAGCGAACACGGTGACAAAAGGCTCAAATGCTCAGATTAAGAGATCATCAGAATAGTCAAACAAGCGGTGCAGCAGCTCCCAGATCTCGAGCTACCTCCGGAAGGATCCTACATCATCCTTGAAACAGACGGATGCATGGAAGGATGGGGCGGAGTATTTAATGAAAGAAAGCAAAGCATGACCCCCGAACACACGGAGAAAGTTTGTGCGTGTGGAAGCGGAAAATTCCCAGTGATTAAATCCACAATAGATGCAGAGATCTATGCTTGCATGGAAACAATGAAGGCACTCAAGATCCACTACCTGGATCAAAAAGAGATCACTTTCAGAACTGATTGCCAGGCCATAATCAGTTTCTATAACAAGTCAGCACAAAACAAACCTTCAAGGGTCCGATGGATTAATTTTGTTGACTTTGTTACAGGAACAGGAGTGCAAGTAAATTTCGAGCACATTGATGGAAAGTAGAACGTACTGGCTGACTCACTCTCAAGGATTACAGCAAATATGGTGAAAACCGGAAATTGCTACTGGGCCGACGAACAGCTAGCAGATTTAGAGAAAGTGCTTGAGGAAACAAAAGATGCTCCCGAAGAGATCCTAAATCATCTAGCAACAACGGTTGGCCAGATAGGCAACATGGTAGATGAGAACAGTGTTCTCAGATATCTCTAAGAAAGGGCGAAAGCGGGCATGGTGGACCGCTGGAAAAACTCACCATAACCATTGTATCTAAAGACCCGTCTGGCAGTAATCTACGGAAAACTGCTGACATTTTTAGAAAATTTGTTTCTGTTTTATGCATGTAATTTTGCAAATTTTATTTTCAGGAGATGGTGCTTGATCATTTGCGAAATTTGATGAGAATTCATGAAGGAAGCCCAACAACTGGATTTAGACCAGGAAGTAGGCAAGCTTTCCAGCAAGCCGAAAGATGGGCAACTTTAGGGGGAGAGACAAACTCCCTTCAGGATTATGAAATAATCACTGGTGATTTAATAACAGTATATCCAAGGTCTTTTCATTGGGAAGGAGCCATGAAGCTTAGACTCAAGGAAATACACGACGAACAACTACAGAAAACTATGAAAGAAGTTGAGAGGCTCATAACATTGAGCTATCTTCAAAAGATTCGGCTTGAATAAAGTGCATCCAAAGACAACTGGGCTAGCAGTGCACTAGGACCAGTTAATCATAACATTGATGAGCTGTTAAGAATTCACCAAAAGATACAAGTGATCCATCAAAGCCATTACTATTTGTGAGTCCCACCATCATATGGGAATCACGTTATTGTATTAACTTTCGGTACCACTCAGGGTAGGTCGTATCATTATTAGCCTACTTTATTGGTGCAGGAATCTCTTTTTAATTTTGTCAGGCAATTATTGTACTATTGATTCCCACTAGTATGTGTCAGAACAAATTCCACCTGTAAATGCCACTAATTGATATGGACGATGGGGCCCAAACAGCGTACCCGCACTCAATTATTGAGCATCAAGGGAAGAGTCCATTAGGCTATATAAGCAGATGGTGTTTCACTTGGAAGGACACACATCCCACACCAAGTAATCACCATTCTCTTGTATCATTTGCCAGAAATCAATAAAATTTCCTCTTTTTCCTATCAAAACTTTGGAACCAGTATTCATTAGTAATCAGAAGTTTCAAAGTCGATCCGATCGCTACCATTCTATTCTGGTATCAAAGCGAGGTTTGTTTTCTTAATATTATGGCTTTCTAATTTTCTAATTATTCTGCGTAGGCACTTAGGGGGAGATTATACCAAACTAATAAAATTGTTTAAATTAATCAACCAGAGAACGCTAATTAAAAGTGAAATTTTAAGGAACCAAATGAATCATCATGCCGTACAGTACCTAAGAAAAAGAGAAAGATCGCAGGTAAACACGATGATGTGAGGTTATAACCAAAACAAACCAACTTAAAATTGGCAAAATAAAAGAAGATGAATTAATAATCTGGGTACACAGTTTTGGGTACACATAGTAGAAAAATTTTACTCAAAGTAGCAAAATCCTAAGGGTGACCATATTTTTGGGTGGCAAAAACAGAAGGTTTAACTTTCGGATGGCAATTGCTGGATTTCGCAAATTTTGGGTGGCACAGAAAAAATTAATCTTGTAATTCGATTCAATCTTGTAATTCAAGTTTCAATTCTTTTTTCATTTTCTCTATATGTGAATTAGTTACATTCTCCGACTTCAATTTAACTTTCTGAGTAGTTAGTATAATATTACTTTTGTTCGTTAAACATCAGATAGACTATAAGAACTTAATCTAATTAAAGGAAACTTATCAGTTAAGGAAAGCAAACAAAACCTCCTCAATGAACTATATTGGCTATTAATTTATTTCATAATATAACTAGGGGTGCGTTTGGATAGGTGTGGGAAGAAGGGAAGAAGAGAAGAAGTGGGAAGAAGTATTGGGAAGTGTGTAACTTTGTAAAGAGTTTGAATTGTTTATAATTTTTTTTTCTTCACATCTTCCTTCTTCCTCTTCTTCTTCTCTCATCCAAACGCACCCTAGGGTAAATTATATTTTACAACTCTGGTATCCGATTCAAGGTAGAAACAAATATATATTTTAATCGGTTTTGATAGATTTAAAAATTAAATGTTCAGAGATCTACATGCGATTAGATATACTG
This sequence comes from Rhynchospora pubera, assembly GCA_028095005.1. Taxonomy (NCBI): domain Eukaryota; kingdom Viridiplantae; phylum Streptophyta; class Magnoliopsida; order Poales; family Cyperaceae; genus Rhynchospora; species Rhynchospora pubera. The sequence continues at coordinate 297,759 of JAMFTS010000011.1, read as the reverse complement.
TTGATAATAGAAAAGAATTTGATTGTGTGACTTTAAATCTGTTGATCCCTGTCACAAGAAACAAGATTCAGATCATGGCTTCTGTTCCAAGGGGACATGGACCATATTTCCTTACAAACTGGAAATCTGTCACGCAGAGCTCAATCTATTGACTGTTAAATACATGAAAAATTAGAATAGTGCTCAGATTATAATACTGCTTCTTGCTGCGATAAAACTGACACAAAGTTGCAATTTTCTCTTTCCTTCGTCTGTAGGTAATTTTGTTGCTGCAGTAGTGGTTTTACTATTTTTTTATTTTTGGTGGATTTAGTAACAGTTCTCGTGTGCTATCAGATTTGCTGATGAGTATCTGTATAATGCTTTTGTGAGTTGACAAAAAGGGTTATTTCAAATAGATTTTAGGTTGGGGTAAATTTTACAATTAAGGATTGTTGGGCATCTTATTGAACTAGTAATGATCTGTTTCACTTTTAATAGAAAAAAAGATGTGATGATTATTGTGCCATTTTTTGTACATTTGTACAAATGGGAAAAAGATAGTATGTTGATACTCATCTCCTCCTTCGCCTTCTCCCCTCATCGAGCGCTCAAATGCTCGGCTTGTTCCAACCTCAGGGGAATCAAATCCTCGGAGCGACCTGACTCGGTTGTAGCATTCCTCAAAGCTACAGGTCTATCACATGACCAGATCAAGGCTGTTGTTTCATTCCACCCCTATGTTCTCGCTCGCAACGTGGAGAAGACCCTAAAACCAAAGGTGGGTGAGTTGATTAATGGCGGTTTCTCTGGAGAACTACTGGTTCACTTGATCCGCTACAACCCGGCTGCGCTTGAAAGGAGAGACACTCTCTCACGCCTCCTCTTTTGGAGAGATTTTGTTGGGAACAACAACCAGGTTTTGTTAAAGATTATTAAGAGGAACACCTTGCTACTCATTTGTGACATTGATAAGCATATTGTTCCTAGAATAAATCTACTCAAAGAATATGGATTATCAAGTCTGGACATTGTGTCATTGATCGGGAGGGGAAACCGCTGCCTCAGACGAAACCTGGATTCTTTCAAGCAGACGCTTCAGATAATTGAGGAGTTGGGAATTTCACGGGGATCCAGAATATTTGTGGCTGGGTTAAAAGCGATTGGTGGTTACGGTAAAGATAAAATAAAAGCCAAATTCGAGTTCTTCATGGTAACATATGGCTGGTCAGAGGAAGAGGTGCATGCCGCTTTCAGAAAGTACCCTACTGTACTCTCTATCTCTGTGAATAAGGTGAAATCGAATATGGACTTTCTTGTCAGAAAAGCTGGGTTTGAGTCCAGAAGCATAGCTTTGCAGCCTATACTGCTTGGGTGTAGTGTTAAAAAAGTATTGATTCCAAGGTATACTGTATTGAGTGCATTGCAAGCCAAGGGTTTGAAGAAAAAATGCAATCTTTTCACTGCTTCTCGGATGTCTGAAAGCAACTTTCTTGAGAGGTATGTAGTGCCCCATGAGAAGGATGTTCCTGGGCTTGGTGAAGCTTATGCTGCTGCCTGTGGCAGAAAGGTGCCGATTTGATAGTAACTCGCCTGCGTAAGAATTTTTTGAACAATTTCCATCTGCAAATTTGGCCACAGCATTAGCCTTATTATAGGCTGTTATTGTTTCTTACATTAACCATGCTGCTGCAACTAGGTCTCAACTTTGTAATTTTAGTTTTTGTTCAACTACTTCACTATGAATCCGGAATATTAATGGATGGATATTAGTTATCCCTAGTTTGTTTCCTTTGTTTCTTTTATCTTTCTCCCCATTTGCCGCAGCAATTAAACACTCATGGATTCTATGCCAATTAAGCTACCAATTTGTATTATGCTTGAAGCGTAACCTCAGCATTGGTAGTTAATTTTAAAGCTACTATAAATTGTCAATGCTGTTCTGCCTCACCTATATACTTTGTTGGGGTCTAGGTATCTCTGTGTGGTAGCTACTACACAAAATGCAGCCATGTGATTTGATGACAACACTGGACAAACGGAGGGTCAAATAGGGCAAAAATATTTGTTTGTACAAAAAATTGTTATTGGGCTAATTTTAACTCTGTAGTTTGAATGGCTTCATTTTGAGATGTTTGTTATTTTTGTTCTCAAATATCTATACTTTTTGTTTACCATTCTTATGAAGATTTACATGCAATTTCATGTACTGTCGATCCATTGTTGCTTTAGTTCATCACTAGACTGGGCTCCTTGTCACAAGAGTTGCAAATTCAGATAATGGCTTCTGTACCAAGTTATCATGGAACATATTTCTTACAAACTGCTAACCAGTCCTGCATAGTCTGTATCAATTGACCGGAAAGTACAAGAGAAGTTTAGAGTAGCGCTTAGATCATAACACTGCTTGTAGTTACAATAAAACTGAGTAACTGACACAATTGCAATTTGGTCTTTTCCTCCATCTATATGTAATTTTGTTGCTACACTGTTGGTTATACTATTTTGTCGGATTTGGTACCAATTCTGATGTCTATCAGATTTGTTGATGAGCATCTGTATAAGGCTTTTTCCGAGTTCACATAGTAGCTGTTCCACAGAGAATTGTGGTTGTAGTTAATTTAACATTTAGGGATTGTTGCTTAATGAACTAGTAACGATCTGCTTCTCTTTTAATAGAAATAGAAAGAAATGTGTTGACTGTTCACTATTGTGTGTTTCAAACTGTTCACTATTGTGCAATTTTTGTACATATGAAAAGAGGTGGTAGGTTGATACTTAATTCTTTCTTATTGGCAACTTTGCTGTGTTGTGTTGTGCAAGCTGTCCCTTGATAAAAAAGACTTTATTTATATATATAGCTTTATTTTTTTGCTATTTTTCAGTATAGCGGGTCACTTGTCAAGGTGTCTCCACAAAACAAGTTAGTAATCTTCTTAAATTGAAAGTCAAATTAACCTCTTAAATTTGTGTTTGGAATTATCTTGTGTGCACAATATATTTTCAACCCAACTCTACATCACTTCATATTTTAATTTTTCTTTTGTGCACATGGACTGACCCTGGTTGATTCTTATACCATTTGGTGTTAGGAAATGTGCTAATTTTAATTTTGTGTTAATTACCCTTAATTAACCAATTAAAACAACACACAATCGATCTAGTACTCAAGTCCAATTCAACACAAAGAGATAGGTGGAAAAATTGTACCTCCCGCGAAATCGTATTCGCGGGGCTCGATCCTATGGCATGGGAATCGATGGGGTGCTTCTCCTTCTTCTCCAAATCGCCTCGAGTCCACCTAGAGATTAACCAAACTCTCTAATTGAATTTGTGCTTGCAAATTCAATGAGAACTAGTCTAATCCTAAGATGGCACCCTCTTCTAATTCACCAAATGGAACTTTAATGGAGGGTGTATGGCTCAGCACATGAGCAAGAGAGGAGGAGGAAGATGGTGGCGCACGGCCAAGAGGAGAGGGGAGGGTTTTGTGGCGGCTAGGGAGAGAGAAGAGAGAAAGAGGATCCCTAGGGGTCCTTTTATAGCCAACCAACCCTAGGTGCAACTTGCTAGAAATTACACAATTTGCCATCCCCACCTACCACTCTTGGCTGGCCCTATTATGGGCTTTATGGGCCTTTTACTCCTTCTAAATGGACTTTAATTCATCTAATTAAATCCACTTTTAATTGCTCTATGTTTGGGCTATAAATTTGCTATATACAAATTAGCCCAATAATTCAATATAACAATTTATATTAAATTAAGTTGAACCAAAATAATTATTAACTATTTAATAATTATCCTAGGATTAGTCTATGCTTTTATTTATTTCTATATGACCCGCTTGACTTAATAAATTAGTACGTTCCATAACGGTACATAATTAATTAATCAATTCGTCATATTATCCGCAATTTTCATTGTTGCGAATAAATAAATAAATAAAACACTGTCTTGGTCAAAACTCTTATTTGTGTGACCCTTTGAGGATTTATGCTATGTTGGACATGAAATTAAATCGTTATTTAATTTCAATAATCATATGCGGTATCTAGCAACATGTTATGATTCCCAATTCGCACAAATAGTGTACTGGTACAATATTTCAATCCTGCATGAGAGGATAATGATATTTCTCTATTTTGATTCTTATGTCTCACGATATCATCGTATAATCCAAGATAAGAATGTGTCATTCTTGCAGATTATACGTTTCTTGATCTAGAGTTGATCGCTTAGTTGTGCGCATACGATCCAACTCCATCAAGGGGCCCAAACAGATATCGTCACTCACTAAGTGAATTAATGAGGGACATACGGTTTTCTTGATGATTAGTTTTTCCCCGCACAATTCAAGAGAACATAAATAAAGTCCGTATAGCAGCCCTTATCGGGAATCAGCGGTAGACAATATTTATTGAACCTATCCTTATGTGGAAAAGATAAACATCTCAAACTTAGAACCAAAATCATAACGAAAGAAATAATGACACATAACACAATCCATATATTTATTTCGTTGGGTCAAGTCCTGTACTATGTTCCAGAACATATACATATGCAATTAAGTTGGTAACTCTTTACCTATGATTAGTAGAACTTAATCATCACTTAACTTGCATACTAATTTTATATGATAATTAATGTTCCTTTGTTAATTATCAAGATTATGAACCGTTTATATTTATTATTGTCATTCTAAAGAATGATCCACAGAGATCTACAATTCAAATCCTCAACCTGAATAATCTGTCAATAATAAACCTAGGAACAGATGATAAAATATCATCCATAACATAAACTAATATTTAAGTCATCAAATTATTGACTTCTAGGACATAACTCCAACACTTGGTGCTTGCAGCTCATAGTGCACACTTGAAAACCGGTTGTCCATTATTCATATCCATTTTTTGTGTTTTTACTAGATACGCAATCCGTCTGATCGGATGCACATCCTACTCGATTGTTTCTTTATGTTTTTAATTTGGGCTTGCTGGTTGTTATAATGTGTTGCTTCTGCATTAGATGATTAGATAACCTGGAGATCACATTAGATAAACGGGAGATCACATTAGATAACCTGGAGATCACATTCCAATCTATGTTTGTGAAAAGTAAAGAACTAATTCGATTCAATCTTGTAATTCAAGTTTCAATTCTTTTTTCTTTTTCTCTATATGTGAATTAGTTACATTCTCCAACTTCAATTGAACTTTCGGAGTAGTTAGTATAATATTACTTTTGTTCGTTAAACATCAGATAGACTATAAGAACTTAATCTAATTAAAGGAAACTTATCAGTTAAGGAAAGCAAACAAAACCTCCTCAATGAACTATATTGACTATTAATTTATTTCATAATATAACTAGGGTAATTTATATTTTACAACTCTGGTATCCGATTCAAGGTAGAAACAAATATATGTTTTAGTCAGTTTTGATCGATTTAAAAATTAAATGTTCAGAGATCTACATGCGATTAGATATACTGTTTATAATAGAAAAGAATTTGATTGTGTGACTTTAAATCTGTTGCTCTCTCTATTGTTGGCTTGTTGCTTTAGTTCATCACTAGACTGGGATCCCTGTCACAAGAAACAAGATTTAGATCATGGCTTCTGTTCCAAGGGGACATGGACCATATTTCCTTACAAACTGGAAATCTGTCACGCAGAGCTCAATCTATTGACTGTTAAATACATGAAAAATTAGAATAGCGCCTCAGATCATAATACTGCTTCTTTCTGCAATAAAACTGACACAAAGTTACAATTTTCTCTTTCCTTCGCCTATAGGTAATTTTGTTGCTGCAGTACTGGTTTTACTATTTTTTTTGGTGGATTTAGTAACAGTTCTCGTGTGCTATCAGATTTGCTGATGAGTATCTGTATAATGCTTTTGTGAGTTGACAAAAAGGGTTATTTCAAATAGATTTTAGGTTGGGGTAAATTTTACAATTAAGGATTGTTGGGCATCTTATTGAACTAGTAATGATCTGTTTCACTTTTAATAGAAAAAAGATGTGATGATTATTGTACCATTTTTTGTACATTTGTACAAATGGGGAAAAGATAGTATGTTGATACTTAAAGTTATTTTTCCCCCTTTCTGATAGCAACTTTGCTGTGTTGTGTTGTGCAAGCTGTTCCCTCGTAAAAATAAATAAATAAATAAAAAATAACCCCTTCATATGCATCTTTACTTTTGCTATTTCCTCAGTTTGGCTGAGTTACTCGTCTCCATAAAACAAGTTAGAAATCTTCTTAAATGAAAAAGGTCAAACTGGGCTCTTAGATAAGTCTTTAGATTTATCTTAATTTGTATTGTGTGCAAATGGATTTTCAAGTTTCAACCCAACTCTATATCAACTAGCAGCACACTGCACACTATTGAGCATCTGCAGCTTATAATGCACCTTAACTAGAACATTGGTGGTCCAATTTCATATCCATATTTTTTTGTTTCTTACTAGAGATACATTCCGACAGACAGGATCCAGATCCTACTTGGATGTACTCAGGAACTTGTATAAATTTTTTATGTTGGCCTTCTGTACTTGTAATGAGTTGCTTCTTCATTTTACAAATAGAGAACCCCCAAAAGCTTTTCTTTTTTCAAAAAATTAGAGAGCCTAGAGATGACATTCCACTCTATGGGCTGTTTGGATTCCACCGGAAAATTTGGGGAATTTCATATTCCTAGGTGCAACAATAAACAATTTTTATGCTCAATACAACCTTATGATATTCGCGTCATTTTCTACGAGGCGCGCTGATGAATAATGACTATTCTATCAACTTATTTTGGCTACTGATTTTAGTTTAATAAATGGAGAAAAGTTTTTTTAAGTGTCGCAATTATAAATGAGATGGGCTAAAATCAGCCACGACTGACGGATGCAACCGTTAGTTACGATTAAATCTCAATTTTCCTGATTCTAACAGTCGATCCGAACCGTTCAATGTGTTCTCCATATTGAAATCTCGTTGGAGACAAAATTTTATATTTTTCTGAAATTTTTTATTATCTGTTTGATATTTTACAAAATTCTTAATCTAAACAATTCTGGACCCTTCAATAACTATTATTTTAAAAAATCTAAAAAAAATAGTAAATAAAATCAGAAAAATGTAAAATTTGGTCTCCAATGAGATTTCAATATGGAGAACACATTGAACGATTTAGATCGACTATTAGAATCTCAAAAATTGAGATTTGATCTTAGCTGACGGTTGCATCCGTCAGTCGTGGCTGATTTTAGCCCATCTCATTATAAATTCAGTAAGACATGTCAGTGGCATATGACGTCTATCGCTATATATACTTAAAATTTGGTATCTGAACAGAGAAACGCCTTTATTCTAAGATTCATGAGTTTCTAATTCTCTAAAAGCTAAGGTTTTTTATCGCCCTGAGAAATCTCTGATCATTCACTCCGTTTCTTGCATCGTTCCTATTGTTAAAGCTCATAATATTTGTAAGGTGCATTTGACTCCTTCAATTTAGAACATGTACAGAGAAGACGTTTTCTTTATTAGGCTTCAGAAAAAAAATCTCAACTTACTGATATCAATTTTCCAAAGGATAGCTACTACAATGATTTGCTTACTAACGAAAATTAGGAAACGGTTGTGGATGGAATAGACAACTGTCTAAGGTAAATACATGGATTACTTACATGGGAAAAAAAGATTTAGTCGTCCTAACCTGTATCCGTGATGATATGTTGGCTGAAACAAAAATTTCCATGATCAACAGACCTTACGTTAATTCAATTGCCATACAATTTTAGTTCGACCAAAGTAGGAATTTTCTAGCTTTTGTCTTCCCTAAACTAGAACACTCATGCTTCGGTATAATCTCATTTAGTTCAATAATAAAAACTGGAGAGAATCATACAGATCAATTAAAAACTCAAATAGCAACTAGAAGATGCAAAGCCAAGAACTAAATGGTAAAATGACAGAACTTTTTTAAACTACTGCATACACTCATGCAGAGTGTTGATTGTTAATATCAATTCCATACGACCACAAAAGGATTAAAAAAAGCCTGAAAAACAGATTACCTCCAAGTATAAGGACACAACAGTAATTCCTGTGTACTTTCTATAGGTGATCAAGGCGTAGTAAGGAAGCCACCCAATTTAAGTAAGAACAAAGACAAGAAAATGCATGTGCGCGCATTCATACAAAATCAAATAACTCATCATATGATATCAAAAGATAATTTACTATCAAATGAACAGAAATGATAAGTGTAATCGCTAAAAAAATCATCGCGCGTCATCGTTGTGACTACCAAGTATCTGTTACAAATGTTCAGTTTAATAACCAAATGTGTTCAGTTTAATAATAAAAAATATTCAGTTAAATGCGTCAATTAATAATTTTATTATATAGAATCGTGTGTTAGTCTTGGAGAGAGGCACACCAAGAGCATATTCGGAAAAAAAAATTAATTTGAACCAGACCGGTTCATTACTCCTAATTTTTTTCATGTATTTTTTGTCCGATTCATGGCCCTTCGCTTGACATTGCACCTATTAAAAAAAATGAAAGTAATACTTAATAAACTGAATATTTATATGTAATAACCTGAACATTTGTACTTACTAAACTGAACATTTGTTTTTACTAAACTAAACATTTATACTTATCCAAATGAACATTTTTGCTTATAACATTTTTTGTTGCAACTAACTGAATATTCGTACTTATCAAACTGAACATTTAGGTATGAAATAAGTGTGCTGGGTGAGGGACCATCACTGAGGCGCCCCCCCTCAGCAATGGCGCGTGATGATAAAATCATGGATGGCAGTAACCAATTTTAAATGTCACTAAATACCATACAACTCTCAACAACACATATAATTCAGCTCAAAGACGTTGTAAACTTGGAACAAACCAACTTCCTGGTTCTTGGAAAGGACATGGGATATGTTCAGTAGCACCAGTTTCTATGTCTATCCTCTTGATTGTATATACGTGTCCTATCGGTGGTCCTTGATATATAACCATTAAGGAGTAGATGGAATTACTTTTGATCCCTGTAAAATCACTAGCTCCAAGTGCGAAGCAAACATCTGTGTAGTCTATAAATAATGCTTGATTGCCAATGCTGTCAACCTTGACCCAACAAGCAGAACCAATTTTCTTTACATCAAGTCGATACATGATACTGTTCCCCGAAAAAAGAATCTAAATATGGATCAACATCGTATAATTCTCACAATATCTCCAGAAGCATCTGTAATAAAGTTAGTTCCTTTTGCGCAGCCTTCAATTGGTGGTATAACATAAGCCAGAGTACCAGTCGTAATATCCTTGACTTTGATAACTCCAGTGCGGCTTTCTATACTGAAAAGCATACTAGTGAGAAAGAAGAGGCTGTTGACATTCATGTAGTCTGGACCTAATTTCAATTGACACCACTTGTTCTGGTCAAGATGGCAAGAAACCAACAAAGGAAATTGATAGTCTCTATTCCCATAACAAACCCTATGCAACCGCACTTGATTTTGCCAAGGCCCAATCCAATATGAAAAGGGCGGAAATCGATATGCAGGGAGCAATATCTCATGATTGTTCAGTAGATTGAGAAGCGAAAACTGATGATTTTCGGCAAGAAAATACCCATCTGATGGCCTTAAAAGCAACTTACCAATAGATTTTGGAGCATGCATGCATGGTGTAGATTTTGTCAAAGGGTACAGAGTAGAAACGCAGACCTGATACACAAAGATCTCTGTGTTTCTCAAGAATCCAAGGGAATTGTGGAGGAAGGTCGGTGACTGGGTAGAGGAGCGCCATGTCGTGCAAACTGCACGAAATCTAACAAAATAAGAGATGTCACAGATATTTTTGGCAATGAGATTTAGCAGTTCTTGAGGAAGAGACGACCAATCCCTTTCCAGACACTTCTTTGCCACCATTGCAACAAAATTGGCAGTTTGGTTAGGATTTTGAACAAAGGAAATGCAGCTGAATTGCCAAAAGGCAAGGCAACTTGCACTAGTCAGGTCTGAAAACAAAAAACAGAAAAAAAAAAGAATAAGAACCTGAAATTCAAAGGATTTAGTAACTTACAATTTATATATTTATGGTGGCAGGCAATAGCATGGTCCTATTGGTGCAGCCAAAACAGTAAAGCACTACATTTCACGCTGTTGATTCCTATTAAAGTCTTAATTAAATATCTTGAAATTCAAGCTCTACCCACGAATAAACAAAAAATATGTTCAGTGGAGCTAATTACAAATTGCATCAACAAATAAATAAAACTTTCAGCCAGAGCCTCACAACAGGCCAACAAACTGCAAATAAATAGTTTGGAATAAAATATCTGGTACAACACAACAAATGAGAGAGAGAGAGACCTTGCAGCTGTTGAAGTGCGGATTGAGAGCCTAGACTTCGAAGGGGAGCACAAGGCAGAGGTGACGGCAGTCAGAGAAGCCGCAGCTTTGTCGACATAGGGTTTGAACTGGAGAAGAAACTGGAGGATTGAAACGAACGCAGATCCTAGAGTCCAGAGCGGCAGAGAGCAATTACTTTTGAAACATCTGGATTTATCTCTTACTCCGAAAAAATTAAAAAAAACATTGTTAAATTTGGAAATATTACTAAAATAATTAGAATTTTAAAAATAGATTTGCCATGTGGTTACGCAGCACCTATGAACTATATTTTATAGGTTCTTTTTTTTTCGGTATAATCACTCAATTATAGATATTCTCGAAATTCATCCCCTGAAATAGTAAATTTAATATTAACAATTATACTAACATTTCATTCAGTGGCGGATCTAGAAAAAATATCTAGGTGGGTCTCACAACCTCTGTTTAAGTCTTCAGCCCCACTTTTGAGTGTTCCAATGACAGAAAAAATTAGCTGGGGCTAAAGGGGGGCTCCAAGGGCTCGACGGCGTGAGGTGGGGCTCTAGCCCCACCCGCCCCGGTGGTAGATCCGCCCCTGATTTCATTATACAAATTACATAGTTATATAAAATAACAAAGTACTAATTATGAGTAATGCTAGAGTCAAACAGGATCCGAATGCCAACTATTAAAATTTTAAATAACCGATCAAAACCACTCAATGGGGCCGTTTGGATGTGGCTGGAATTGTAAATTCCGGGCATTTTATATGCCAAATTTATTATAAACAATCCAAACTCTTCACAAAGTTACACACTTCCCAATAAATTTATGTCTAAAAATTACAAATTCCCCAAATTCCTACAACATCCAAACGGCCCCAATGAGTCTCCAGTAGCATAGCCAAAAAATTTTACAATGGAGTTCAAAAAAATTGTAATATTAGCACTTACTATTTTATCGAAATAAATTGATACACCATTTAACATAATAATTCTAAAACTTATATACTAAAAAAGTATGAAAATTATTTAATCAAACACTACGGGAGAAAGTACTTAGAAATTAAAATATAACTCATTTCACTTGACTTGTATTTTTTCACTAGTAAATAATTTTACATAAGTATAAACTACCATATTCATATTCTATCAATATAAAACTTAATTTTGTGCTTGAAATAATTAAAATAAATTTGTAGCATTTATATTTTATGAACAAAAAATATGGCCTTGTCACACTCCGAAAACTAGATGTGGGTACTTTTAAGGTATTTCTGCATTATTTTAAAGGTACAACTCGATCTATGTCAGCTTTGACTTTTAGCATAATCCAATTACCAGAATACAACTCTCTGAAATATAATGCATTTTTTTCTCCCTGAATTGGTTAGATGTTAGTTTGATTAGTTCGAAACTAATGACAAGGTGTACAGGTAACGGGTTTATGTAATGATGTACAAGAAAAGGCGCAATGAATGTAACTTTTGTCAAATCAAATTATTTCTTCATTTTCAGTGATCTTTGAGTTAGGAAAGAATATTCTTTTATTTTTTTTTCCCCTGCACTCCAAAAATTAACCATACAGCAAACCATACGCCATAAAAACAAAGGAAAATGAAAAATAATGTAATTTAAAATAATTGCAAATCAATTATAGAAAAAATCATACTTGAAACTTTAAAACTTTAAAATACCATATGTACCATATGCATCATATATTTGGTAAGATTTCCGAGGGATTCTTTTCCATTCAGTTTCATGTTTATTGAAAGAATGAAACTTCAAAAGTAAACCAAACCGAATTTTGATAGTGACTTCGCTTTTAGATGGGAACATTGCTTTTAGGGTGCGTTTGTATCGTTGGAAGAAAGAAAAAGAAAAAAAATTATAAATAATCTAAACTCTTCACAAAGTTACACACTTTTCAATATTTCTTCCCTTCTTCCCACACCTATCAAAACGCACCCTTAGATAGTAACATTGCTTTGAAATGCGTAATCCACTTATTTAATCATTTCCAAAACTTTTTTTTTACTTTAATGAATAAAAAAATTAACAAAAAAGTTCGTAGTATTCTCAATCTAAAAAAACATATTGTAGTAAAACTACGACTGTCATGTCTAGTAGACTATTCATTCTTATTCACTCCACTTCCAAGAACTAGCTGTTCACGAACTAGTTCTAACTTTTGCAAAAGGAATAATATTGTACAAAGTTTTGTTTTAAGCGGATATATATTTTTTAAATTTAATGGTTTAGAATTCAAAATTTAGCACTAAACAATATCGAACGAATAGTGACAAAACGAACCAACGAAACAGAACATTATTTATTCTTTTGTTGAAACAATGACACAATAACACATTTTATGACATTTGGACTTCCAACAAAGAAAGTTGCACACACTTTCCTGCAAAACTGGATTCCGTCCATGAATCTAAACATAACACGAAGAAGGTACACACAAGGTAACATAACCAATCAACAGAAAACCCACTATAGCTCTTTAGTTCTCACTCATAAGTCGCAAGTCGTATCAGACCGATCCACATTGTCCAAGTCGTATACTCGTATGAGGTTGATAGGGTCGAACCGAGCACACCCATTCGGATGAAGAACCGTTTCTCCAATTGTCTCGTTCTAGGGTTTCAGACTTGCTGTCAAAACCCCCAAATCAAAACCATCTCTCATCGCTAATTCCCTGCTCCACTCACTCCTCACTCTTCAGTCTTCAGTCGTCACTGGAGTCCAAGAGATTGCTTTTTCCGACGGAGCAATCCCTATTCTTGCCATCCTTCCCTCCAATTTAACTGGAACCATGTCTTCTTTCCTCCTTGTTAAGAAAGTAGTCTCCTACTATTTCTCCTCTTCTCCCTTCCACCACCACCCTTACTATCGGCTGCTGGTTCTGAACCCTCTTCTTCGCCACTCTCTTTCAACTCAACCTCAGCAAGAGAAGGAGCTGCCATTTGTAGCATAGTATCTCATCTCCTCCTTCGGCTTCTCCCCTGATCGAGCACTCAAATTCTCAGCTTTTTCGAACCTCGCTGCGATCAAATCCTCAGAGCGGCCTGAGGCAGTCATGACATTCCTAAAAGATACTGGTTTATCACATGACCAGATCAATGCTGTTGTTTCATTCCACCCCTCTATTCTGGCTCGCAACGTGGAGAAGACCCTGAAACCAAAGGTGCGTGGAACGCTTTGCTAGTCACATTTGACATTGATAAGCATGTTGTTCCTAGAATAAATCTATTCAAAGAATATGGATTATCAAATCAAGATATTGTGTCATTGCTTGGGTTCAGAATCAGCTGTGTGGCCAAAAGCCTAGATTCTCTGAGGCAGAAACTTGATCTAATTGAGGAGATGCGGATTGAACGGGGATCCAGAATGTTTATGCGTGCCTTCAAAGCAATTGGTCGTTACAGTAAAGATGAAATAAAAAGGAAAGTGGAGCTCTTTATGGTAACATATGCCTGGTCAGAGGTAGTGGTGCACGCTGCCTTCAGGAAGAACCCTAGTTTGCTCTCTTTTTCTGAGAATAAAGTGAAGTGGAAGATGGATTTCCTTATGAGAAAAGCTGGGTTTGAGTTGAGAAACATAGCTTTGCAACCTCGGCTGCTTTTATGTAGCCTATAGAGAGTATTGATTCCAAGGTATACTGTGTTGAGTGCATTGCAAGCCAACGGTTTGGAGAAAAAATGCAGTCTTTTGGGTGCTTCTGTCATGTCTGAAAGCAACTTTCTTAAGAGGTATGTAATGCCCTATGAGAAGGATGTGCCTGGGCTTGGTGGAACTTATACTGGTGCTTATGGTGTAGATGTGCCCATTTGACAGTAATTTGTCTAGGCAAGAATTTTGTGAATCAAATTACATCTGCAAGTTTGGTCACAGCATTAACCGGATATGCTGTCATTGTTTGTTACATTAACCATGCTGCTGCAATTAGGCTTCCACTTTATAATTTTAGTTTTTGTTCAAATACTTTACTAGTCATTGGTAGTTTGTAGGTCTCAAATGCTCCACATTCAGTTCCAGAATCTTTATGGCTTTGTATTAGTTATCCCTAGTTTGTTTCCTTTGTTGTTTTAACTTGCTGCTCATTTTCCGACAACAAATGACCGCACGTGCTAATTTTATACCAAGTTACCAACTTGTGTTATGCTTAAAGGGTAACCTCAGCATTGCTAGTTTATTTTAAAGCTACTTTAAATTTTCAATGCTGTTCTGCTTCATCTATGTACTTTGTTAGGGTCTATGTATCTGTGAGGTAGCTGCTAAGACAAAATGCAGAGATGTGATCTGATGATAAAAGTGGTCAAATAGGAACAAATGGTTTTTATACAAAATTTGTTATTGGGGCTGATTTTAGCTCTGTCATTTGAATGGCTTCATTTTCGAAGGGATCGTTATTTTGGTTCTCGAGTGCTTTCTTACACTTCTTTTTTATGATTTTATAGAGGATCTACATGTAATTATATGTACTATTGATATTAGAAAGAATTTTATTTTATGACTACAAGTCTGTAGCTCGCTTTATGTTTGCCATAACACTGCTAGCTTCTAATTGAAATAAATATTGCACAATGTCGCAATTTTGCTTTTTCATCCAGTTCAGTTCTATAAGTAACTTTGTTGCTTTGGTAGAGGTTTTATGATTCTTTGTTGAATTTGGTACCAGTTCTGTTCTGGTGTGCTATCAGATTATTTTGATGACTATCGTGTATAAGGCTTTTCTGAGTTCACATAAAAGGTTGATTCACCTGAAGTCCTTAAAGAAACCCACAGTGGATTGATTGCAAAAGGCTCATCTTGCCATATTTATCTATGATCTCTTTTACGTGGACGGCAGTGACATTTTTTTCTTTACTACAACATTGGTAAGGTGGAGAATACATTATTTACTTAGCATTATACAGAGGAAGGATATTTTAACAATTATATCCGGAAGCGGAGATAATCATAGTATATTTAATTTCACTTTTCCTTTGCAGTTGGATCGAGAGGATAACAAATATAACATGTGTTAGATAACCCACATTTCAATCCCGTCCATAACTCTTAATTTCAAATGAAAATGTTTGAAAAATATCAACACAGTACTACAGTAGCTACAACAGTAGAATTTCTTCTAATTGAAGGGCACTAGAAGCTCATCCGTAATCCAAATGCTGTAAATCTTCTAAATTTAATAAGTTATATTGACAAGAAATTTCTTTGACTTCCATTACAACCGATAAAACTGTAATCATAAACAAGTAAAATTTTAGGATTTCCCTTTTATATTTTATAGCTGAAAAGCAATATTGTGAATGGAGTGTGGCACAAAAAAAAAAAAAAATCAATTGGTCATCCATCAAACAGTTTGAAAATTTGACAATTTTGAAAATAATCCTATCCATTATCCAGATCCTTCTGAAACAAAATTGTCAATTTTTCAAAAATTTTGCAGCGTGCAAAAACTTATCGGTCGCAAAATTTTTGCTTTTTTTTTTATCACAGCCCGTAGGCTAAATCTATGTTTATGTTTTAGAACATGAGAAATTATGGTGGATTAAAAGAAGTTTCTTTCCTATTTTTGGGGGCACGCTTTTATTTTTAACAAATTGACCAACATAATGTATAGTATATGTATATATATTAACAAAAGCTGGAGTCCTCGATGGTTCGATCCAAAGACATAACACAAAGAAGCAACACAAAAGGTAACATCATCAATCAGCAGAAGACCCACTAAAGCTATCCAGTTATGACAAGTCGCAAGTCCGCCAAGTCGCAACATATTGTCCGATGGGGTCGAACTAAGTTACTATTCGCATGAACCGTTTCTACAATGCTCCCTGGGATCTAACCAAATTACCAATTACCAATCTGTCAAAAACAGAATTGTATCCTCTGCTCACCTTTAAAGGAAATAATATCACTCTTCATCTCCTACCCGCTGCCCTTTTCTCTCTAAACTCTCCTCTCACGCGGAGCCATTCTTTCAATTTCCGTCTTTTATCTTTCACTCGAATTTTCGCCAAAATTTCGATGAAATCTATGCTTCCTAAGAGTGATGATCAGCCTCCGCCATATGATTCTTCATCATTTCCTCCGCGAGCAGATCCTGATCTATCATCTCCTCCGCGAACAGATCCTACAAGTCTAAATTTGCCTCCTGTGCAAGTATGTTACAGGAGCTTTCACATTTTTTCATGTTATCAAGGGTTTGCAAATAGAGAAAGTAGGCATGATTGTTAAGAGAAATGTGATTTGAAACAGAAAGTCAATTTTCTTGACACGATTTGAGGGCATGCTTAAATTATTTAAACTAAGTCAGAATGGTTTTTTACTTTTCTTCACTATGTATTCATCGTTGGTTAATTTTAGGGAAAATTAGGTGTATGCCACCTCAAAGTTACAAAATAAGAGAAATGACACCCCAAACTTTACTCTTTGAAAAATGTCATCCTAAATCTATTATACTTAGATATTTTCCACATCTATACAATTATTATACATTTTCAAAATTACAAAATTGTATTTTAAGATGTACTTCTATATTTTCTAATATGCCCTTCAACTCTCCTTCTCTATTTCTCTTCATCCTGACGATCTCCCAACAAATACTCCCTAACCTCTAGGACGCCCTCTCTTGCCTTTCCCTCTTCCTTTTGCGACGTCTCTCAGTCTCACACAGACCTTTCTCGTTTTATCCCTCAATCTCGCAGAAATACTATTGAGAACTCTCTACTGGAAATTACTAAGCACTGAGGAACTATAATGAAAGTAGAATCTTATGCTAATATTTGAATTGTTATTTTACTTTGTGGTTAATTTATATTTTGTATAAATGATAAGAGAGAGAAGACCCGGTATGTTGAATATCTTATCTCAAAATCTCAGTTTTATCTCTTGTCGTTATCTTTTCCAGTTTTTATATATCAGAACTTAAATTTGCTTATTCGATTAAATTCTTTTCAATTTGTTACATCAATATTATCGTTTTATCATCTATTATTAGTTCTAGTATTCAATTTTGTCCACAAACAAGCAAATTTGTTCAATTTTTCATTTCTCTTGTATCTGGTCTGGTAAACCAGTATTTCGTGTGCTGAAACCACTGGTTCCACATCAGGAACGTGACAAATTTGTTGGAATCTGAAAGTAAACATTTGTCCTTCTTTATTTAGTTAACTCAACACACAAGCATGAATTCGCAACATGTCCATCTTCATTGTCCTCCATGTCCCTCCGTACTGCACCGAATATTTCAAACAAAATATTGACTACTACTGGTACCAAATTCTTACAAGGCATTGTTTTGTTTATATACCTTCCCAGATGTGAATCACTCCCAATAGAATTTCTATGAGATTGAGAGAGAACATGAAAGAGGTACATGTGAGATTGAGAGCCATCACGATACGAAAAGGGGGGCGCAGGAGAGGGTGTCCCCTGAAGTTTAAGGGAGCATTGGATGGGAGACTGACGGGATGAAGAGAAATAGAGAGTTGAAGGGCGCATTAGGAAATATAGAAATACATTTCAAATACAGTTGTATTAGTTTAAAAATGTATAATAATTATATAAATATGGCAAATATCTAAATATAATAGATTTAGGGTGGCATTTTTCAAAGAGTAAACTTTGGAGTGGCATTTTTCTAATTTTGTAACTTTGAGGTGGCATGGTCCCAATTTTCCCTAATTAATATCTGAGATACCCCAAACCATAGGGAATATACCAATTTCCTAATCAATTCCTGTGCTCTTTATTTTTATTTCAAAGTGATGCGCAGGTATTCTTATATTAATGTTTGATCCTTGTCAGCACAAAAATATGTAGGACAGATTATAGTTTTAAGTTAGTTTCCTTACATTTGCTGCACCTCCTATCCAGTACTTTTGGGCTGATTCACAAGGTGTGTTGATGATGAACTTATCTCTTGTACTGGAGTCATAAGTTGCAATTGTAGAGAATTATTATGTACTTATTAAAAATGTTGCATTTATGTAAGATATGGAGTCTAGCGGAATTTGCAATCCTAGATGAAGCATGGTTGTATTGGAGAAATTACGGTGGAAGTGTTGGTTTTGGAGTTAGAAAACATACAGTAAGTCCCTTCCTTTGTTTCTTTTTTTTTTATATATTAAAATTTTGAATTATATTAAGTTTCATACTTGAGGAATTACTTTATTTTGTGAACATTTTGTGAACGAAAGAAATAGTAGGAAATATAGATAGAAGTATTTGGCACCATTTTGTGAATGAAAGAAATAGTTGGAAGTATAGATAGAAGTATTTGGCACCATTTTGTAATGAAACAATTTCCCTTTTTTGTGGATTTATTTGCACGAAATTTATGTTCTGGTACCGAAAATACCCCTCAAAATCTCTATCGCAAAATGCAGCCATTGAGTTTATTAAGTAGCTCAAATGCTTTTTGTAAACTGGCAATAAGCCACCGAGTTTATTATGTGCAGCCAGTAAATCAGCAGTAAGACAAGTTTTGTAAATGCAGTAAATCAGCCTTGTTTTTTTATTCTGATGAGAATATGTATAATCTATCTTATGATTTAGTATATGCTCCTTGTATAAGTTTCAAATTTGTGAAGGCTACCTTCTTTATACTGATGTTTAGTATCTAAGGAGTTTTATATCATTTCTGGTTTTCTCCTTTTTTTTGTTCTTATTACAAAAAAAAAAAGCCAATAGCCAGTTCCTTCAGTTTCAACATAAAAGGCCAGCTTGTTCAAGAAAAACTGTTTGATGTGCAGTTTTTACTTTTGCCTCGTTAAATATAAGTGAGTGTCAATTAAATTAAGTTGAATTTCTGAATCAGTTCTAAATACCGTGTATTTCCTATTGTATGATACTGTACCATAATCTTTTTTATTTTAATAATTTTAAGTTTTAAACATACAAGCTGGTACCACCATTTTGTGCTTATAAACATACAAGCTAGTTCATTTTACTCCAATGCTAGTTTAACTCAGCTCAAGTTGTCCACACTGGTACAAGCAATGAAATTATAATAACTCAGTTCAAGAAATGGGATATGAACTAAAATTGTAGTGCTCTTATAATTGAGCGGCATTGAGGAGAAATGGATTTGAAATAGGAAATATAGCTGCTGAAGGCATATGATAAAAAGTAATGTTATTTGAAATACACCAAATTAGACACTTGCATTTTAAATTGAACTTCTTCATACCCTCTCCACATCCCATTGATACCAAAAAAACTAAAAAAGTCTATTCTAGTATCATTCGACACCTCAAGTTCTCTCGGTACCAGCCTCACTTTTCTTCTGTACCAGTTACTCGGTGCTCCCATCAATCTAGAATGACGCGAGACAAATCAAGAATACTATAGTGTTCCTCCATTCTCCATGAGTCTAACTGAACAAAACTTGTGAGTCACATCAGCCTAGATCGCCGGAATTTCACTGAAATAATTCATTAGGCTCCTCTGAAAGAAAATAGTTTTGTCTGACAATTTAAAACGACGCAACAAAAAGGGAAACGGCCATGATATTCATCTCTCCACCACGATGACAATAAGCTCTTTCTTGAAAGTTGCGATGGCTTGAAGCGCTAACGGGTTTGAACCTGCTAAGAAAAATGAGACGAGCGTGAGCGAGGGCCGAGGGAGAAGACGACTCAGAGGAGCGGAAAATTATAAATTTTTTTTAAGAGAAAAAATAAATTTGGGCAGTTGGGCAGGAAGGGAGGGAGTCGTATCCTCTGGATGGTTAATAAAAACCATCCAGTGGACGTCTCGCAATCTCAGCCGTACAATCCAAACGGACGGCTAGATCTCAAATCCATCCATAAAAATTAAAAAAAAAGAAACGCAGGTCATATACGTATACGGCTTCGTATTCTCTTCCCCTCTTCGGATCCTTTTCTCTTCTCCTACCAGTGAGTGTGAGTGATCGGCTCCGCTCCAGAAAGAGAGAGTCGGAGAGAAGGGAAGGGAGGAGAGTTCGGATAGCATGCTCCAGAGGGAGAGAATGGACGGAAATTAAGGAGAGCGCAGAAACAGATAGACAGAGAGATTGGTTACTCCCAAAATCGAAGAGTAGCGAGCTCCCTTCCTTCGCTCCGAGTCTCCCCTTCTGGAGCGGAGCATAATTAGAGAGAAAATCCTAGCTTTCCTCTCTCCATTCCGATCAGTATCCTTCCTCGCTCTGGCTCCGCCTTGATCTCCTCTCGATTGCACAGTTTCTCGATAAAATTCGCTTTTCGTGCTCTCTCTCTCCCTCGATGCACTAATCTGAAAAAACCCTAGATTCATCAGTCGAAGGCTGCAACCTCCGCCTCAGTCGAAGTCTGTCTCTCTCTGCCTCAGTCGAAGGAAATACCGAAGGAAAAATAAAAACCTAGATTCCTCTCGACGGCGATCACCTCCTCCTCCGCAGTTGTCTCTCTCCGCCTCTCTATTTTTCTTTCGTGACAGGTAACAATTAGTTGTAGAAAGCCTTCCGATTTGGTACCCTAGTTTTTGTCCGATTTGGAACTTGCGCAGTTATGTGTTTCAATAGTATTTTTCTAGCTCAAGATTCTGGGAAAAGGAAGAAGTTCTCTCATGATTAATGAATACATACATAACCCATACTGTTGTGCTTGCCTATCTGAATACAAATACATAACCCACCGCCTGTGTGTGGATCAAATGCATTTCTTTCTTGGAGAAGTAAAGAATGCAATCAAATTGTTTTGATTTTGTATCAGTATATTCATGTCAAATTTAGGATTATCAAATTTAGGACTAAAGACCTGAGTTTGAGGGGCGTGTACTTTTTAACCATGGAATATGTAGCAGCATGATTATTAATTTCATGCATTTTTTAACCATTTCTGTCATTAATTCTAAACTTTAGTCATTCAATGATATTAAGGATATTTTATGCAATATTAAGAATCAATCACTTTGGTTATGTGTAGATTGTGTACGGAGCTAAGGAGTTCAAAAAAGGAACCAAAGTAGAATATGAAATTGATGATGAGGCCCGAGCAATTTACCAAATTGTTTATATGTATATAAGCTCATTGTTTACATACGCAGTCATTTGTATTTATTATTAATTTGTAATTTTGGAAGATTATGATAAAAGCAAAGCATACATGTAATTTTGTAAAAAAGGATGATTGTACAGGAATAGGTACTAAACAAATGATATCTATTATGTGTGCGCCCTTTGCTTCTTGAATAGCCTCTTATGTTTTATCCAGGAGGTATAGGTACATAGGTACAACTTATTGAATAACTTCTTATGTCTTATGTTTTATGCAAGAGGTACAAGTACACAATTACAGGCATCACAATGTGGTGAGGTAAAAATTACAAGAATTACAATGGGATTTTATGTTTTATCAAGAGCGTCTTATTATTTTCTTCAAATGAACACATAATATCGAACATATATTGTTACAAGAATTAACATGTAAAGTGCAATATGTACTAAGTCCCTTCGTATAACAAATTGAACCTATCTAAGTTTGCCGAAATAGAATAATGAACAAATTAACGCTTAATAGCGAAATTGCCAAGTTCACAAGATCAGACAGAATATTCACATATTCAACACAATATGAATATCAAAGTTCATGATACCATTACTGTTTCGTATTGCATCTATTAAGCTTTAATCAAAATGATTCTCAAATTAAACACAATATCAAATTTAGCGAGCCAGTTCCCATACTTGTGTTCGATTTTTACATGGTACCAACTGGTAATAGAATTGCAATCCAACATCCATAATTAATAACATTTTATAACCATTGCAATTAATCGCGAATCGGTCTCTTCTCTTCTCTTCTCTGACACACAGAGATTCATTCTCTTCTGCCCACATTCAAAAAGTGCGATTCTCTTCTGTCAGAGATGAGGTTAGTGAAATTTGTGAAAATAGTAAGATATTAGATGTCTCTCTATCTTTTATTGGTGTTAAAGAATAGATATATTATGTCAAATTTAACAATTATGTCCTAAGGTAAAATTGAACCAAAATCAAGTAACTTTTTCAATTTCAGAAAAGTAATGAGCATTTTCATTTTTCTTAATATTTCTTGACCTCAGTTTTGAACATCAGGTCTTGTTTAGAAAGGACCCAAAAATTTTGAAATTCTGTTGCAGACTTTAGAAGTATTATATGCGAATTGCAACAGCGGTATAGGTTTTTTTCTATGGTTATTATTCCAAAAAAAAGGAAAAGAAAGAAAATAAAAATTCCATACCTGAAAACATGGTGTCAGGTGATTTCAAGATAAGGTGATCTTTTCTATCTTTCCACCCTTGTCGTAGCACCTCCTCAATAGTGTCTGATTCATCTATTGCATCTGTCCTGAACTTGACCTACATCATGATTCACTGATGGAGTTGTACCAGCAAGACTGGATGGAAGTGAGTTTTTTTTTCATAGAGTCCAGGAAAGGCCATTTGCAGGCACCAACACCAGTACTCAGTCAGTATGAGCTTTTGTTTTTTTTTTCTAGTAGGTGGTTTCAGCTGTCAGTATCATCTTTTGTTTGTAGCACCATCACTTATCTAGGGCGATTTGCAGACAATTTGTAATATGTACTACTTATTTTTCCAATTTAATGGAAGTTTCGTAAAGGGATTTCATCAAAAAAAAATAATAATAACAATAAAGTGCTAACTGACTCCCTGCACACGGACACAAGCTAGAGCGAGAGCAGTGGTGCTTCGAGCGAGAGAGAAACCTAGAAAGTTGCTTCGAGAGGAGATCAAGGCGGAGGCAGTGGTGCTTCGAGAAGCGATCTAGAGGAGATCAAGGCGGAGCCAGAGCGAGCAAGGGTATGGATCGGAATGGAGACACGAAAGTTAGGTTTTCTCTCTAAAAGCTCACTACGATCGAGAGGAGAAGAGAGAAGGGATACGAAGACGGAAAGAGAATACGCAGCGTATACTCCAATTTTTCTTTTTTTTTGATGAATTTCAGATCCAGCCGTTGATTTCGATCGGAGGGCTGAAATCGCGAGACGTCCACTGGATGGTTTTTATTAACCATCCAGAGGATACGACTCCAGGAAGGGAGAGTGGTATTATTTCCTTTTTTCTGTGCAGACGACTCAGTCGTTGGATCTAATCCAACCGTCCAGAGGCTAGGTAGGCACCCTCCAGAGGATACGGTTCCGTAAAAAAACCCCCAAATTAAACCCTCCTTTCTCCACTCCTCTCTTCACTGCTGCTCCAAAAATTACATTTTCCGGCGAAGCAGCTTCTCTTCTTACTTCTTAGTTCTTGCTGCAGCACAATCAGTCTCCATTTGAGAATTGAACGCTTAACCATGTCTTTTTTCCTTGCCAAGAGAATATTATTATTCTCCTCCTCTTCTTCTCCCTTCCACCGCCACCATTTTCATCAGTTGCTGCTTCTGACACCTCTTCTACGCCACTCCCTTTCAACGCAATCCAAGGAGCTACCCTTCATTGCACAGTACCTCATCTCCTCCTTCGCCTTCTCCCCTGCTCGGGCGCTCAAATGCTCGGCTTATTCCAGCCTCAGGGCAATCAAATCCTCGGAGCGACCTGAGTCGGTTGTAGCATTCCTCAAAGATACAGGTCTATCACATGACCAGATCCAGGATGTTGTTTCATTCCACCCCCGTATTCTAACTTACAATGTGGAGAAGACCCTGAAACCAAAGATGAGCGAGTTGATGGGTGCGGGTTTCTCCGGAGAACTACTGGTTCACTTGATCCGGTACAATCCAACTGCCCTTGTATTGAAAGCCACTCTCTTGCGTCTCCTTTTTTGGATAGATTTTGTTGGGAACAATGACGAGGTTTTGTTAAAGATAATTAAGATGAACCCTTTGCTACTCACACTTGACATTGATAACCAGGTTGTTCCTAGAATAAATCTATTCAAAGAATATGGATTATCAAATCAAGATATTGTATCATTGCTTCAGATCGGAAAACGCTGCACGACCAAGAACCTAGATTCACTGAGGCAAATACTTGAGCTAATTGAGGAGATGGGGATTGAGCGGGGATCCAGAATGTTTTTGTGGGGTTTAAAAGCTATTGGTGGTTACAGTAATGATAAAATAAAAAGGAAAGTGGAGTTCTTCCTCGTAACATATGGCTGGTCAGAGGAAGAGGTGCACGCTGCCTTCAGGAAGTACCCTGCTCTACTCACTTTCTCTGCGAATAAAGTGAAGTCAAATATGGATTTTCTCATGAAAAAAGCTGGGTTTGGGTCAAGAAGCATAGCTTTGCAACCTAGGCTGTTTGGGTGTAGCGTTGAAAGAGTATTGGTTCCAAGGTATACTGTATTGAGTACATTGCAAGCCAATGGACTGAAGAAAATGTGCAGTCTTTTGGCTGCTTGTGTGATTTCTGAAAGCAACTTCCTTCAGAAGTATGTAGTGCCATATGAGAAGGAAGTTCCTGGGGTTGGTGAAGCTTATGCTGCTTCTCGTGGTGGAAAGGTGCCCGTTTGAAAGTAACTCTTGTCTGGGTAAGAATTTTTTGGACAATTTACATCTCAAAATTTGGTTAGAGCTTTGACTATGTATGCTTTAGTTGTGTCACACACCAAATGTGTATGCTGTAGTTATTTCACACATGAACCGAGCAGCTGCAATAAGGCTTCTGTTATTTTTGTAATTTCAGTTATTTTTGTAATTTTAGTTTGTTGAATTACCGTGCTAGTCCTTTGAAATTTGTAGGTCTTAGCTGCTCCACATTTGTTATTATTCTTAAATGTTAACCTCAGGATTGCTGGTTTATTTTAAAGCTACTTAATTCAATGTTGTTCTGCTTCATCTATATATTTTGTTGGGGTCTAGACTGATGCTAGAGTGGAAAAAAAGGAGGGTTGATAGGAAGAAATGCTGTTTATATAAAAAAATGATTTTGAACTGATTTTAACTCTGTAGTTTGAATGGCTTCATTTTCGAAGGGTTTGTTATTTTGGTTCTCAAGCAAGTACTGTCTTACACTTCTGTTTATCGTTGTTAAGATCTACATGCAATTAGATATACTGTTTATGAAAGAAAAGAATTCGATTTTATCGTTTCAAATTTGTTGCTCACTCTATTGTTGCTTTAGTTCATCACTAGACTGAAAGCTCTGTCATCAGAGTCGAAGATTCAGATCATGGCTTTGGTACCATGAGGCCATGGACCATATTTCCTTGTAAACTGGTAAATTTATCCCGCAGAGTCTCAATCAATTGATGGGAAAGTACATGAGAAGTTTAGAGTAGTACTGAGATCATGACACTGGTTCTAGTTGCAATAAAACTGACACAATTGCAATTTGGTCTTTTCCTCTGTCTATAGGTAATTTTATTGCTACGCTGTTGGTTATACTATTTTTTTTGTTGGATTTGGTTCCAGTTCTGGTGTGCTATGATGCTATCAGTTTGTTGATGAGTATCTGTATAAGGCTTTTCTGACTTCACATAGCAGCTGCTCCACAAAGATTTAACATTTAGAGATTGTTGCTTAATGAGCTAGTAATGATCTGCTTCTCGTTCTTCTCGTTTAATAGAAAGAAGATGTGTTGGCTATTCTGTCATTTTTTGTACAAATGAAAAGAGGCGGTAGGTTGATACTTCAATTCTTTCTTCTTTCTAATGGCAACTTGGCTGTTCCTTCATAGAAAGGACTTCATATATATAGTTATATACAGCTTTATAATTTTTGCTATTTTTTACTATAGCAGGTCACTTGTCTAGTTCTCCATATAAAACAAGTTAGAAATCTTCTTAAATGGAATGTGAAACTGACCTCTTAGATAAGTGTTTGGATTTATCTCAATTTACCTTTGTGTGCAAATGGATTTTCAACCCAACTCTATATCACTTCATGTTTTAATTTTTCTTCTGTGCGCTTGATATGTATCTAGGGATGAAAACGGATCGGATACGGAGCGGATGTTGGTCTTTCCATATCCGCATTCATATTTTTTTCGGATATGGATACAAATACGGATGCGTAAGGATACGGATACGGTTCGGATATTAATCGGATACGAATACGGTTCGGATATTATCGGATACGGAGTCGAATACGAATATATTTTGTCGGATACGGATCATATTGCGATCAATTCATTTTTATTCATTCCATAGTACATATAAAAGTTTGTCGTATGTGGAAGTAGCTGAAGCATAAGAAAATTTTCATGTCACGCAACGAGTAATATTCTGACAATATAAATTATACGATAATTAGATAAGCAGTACTCAGGATTCATTCATTCAATCAATCAAATCCAAAATTACATCAAAATAATATTATATATATAAATTAAATTATATCTAACATTATTGGTTGGATTGTTCATATATATATATATATAGGGTTGAATCATTTAATATATATTTTCTTTGTTGAATTCATATGAATTTAGTTTAACCTTAATTAACAAAATAATGGATAATAATAAATTTAATCCTCGCTAAATTTTACAACTTTAAAACTTGGAACCTGAACGGATTCTATAGGCTGTAAAGCTAATGATAGAAATTTAAATATATATAGCCACAAAGGAATTAATCACAAAGTGATGGTTGGTCAGGTGGTTAAAGTCGCTGACTCATACCCATGATGCTTGGGTTCGATCAGGACATGTATTGCGGATTCAGAAGTCAGATTCGGATATCCGTTTAACAAACCATTCGCATCCGTGGGTGATGGTCCATTATTTCATATCAATTTTTTTGTGCTTTTATTAGATATGCAATTTGACGGATAGGATCAAATCCTACTTGATTGTTTCTTTAGTTTTTGATTTGGGCTTTCTAGTTATTGTATTGTGTTGCTTCTGCATTGTACAAATAGAGAAAACCCCAAAAGCTCTTTTTTGTCCTCAAAAAATTAAGATAGCCTGGAGATCGCATTCCAATCTATGATTGTGAAAAGTAAAGAACTAATTCGATTCAATCTTCTAATTCAAGTTTCAATTTTTTTTTTCTTCTTTCCTGTACGTAAATTAGTTGTATTCTCCAACTTTAATTGAACTTTCCAACTAACATATTAGTTTTGTACGTCAACAGTTGTGGTTGCATTCGTTAAACATCATCCCTAGGAAAAAAAAAAAATCGAACCCCTTTTTTTTTTTTTTTTTGCCCGTTCATTGATCCCATCTAGAACCCTCAACCCAAACTGGGGGGGCAGAGTCTGTAAGTTGTAACCTTCCCGAAAAACACTGGTCTATGCCTATTCCATGAACAGATCAAGGCTTTTGTCTCGTTCTACCGGTCCACCCACCTCTTCTGGTAATTAATAGGCAACACATAAGGTAACAAACATAGAAGAAGACGCGCGCACACATTCTGAAGCTCTCCAGTACTTACAACATATGGATACGCAATACGCATACACCCTTTCTCCAGTTCTCTCTTCCAGGGCCCATTGTCACTCAGTAAAAGCCCCAAATGTTCCAATTAAACTAAACCCTCTTTCCGATGGAGCAGTCTAAAACACTAGAACGGTGCCAGTAACACTCCAAAAACGCACACATACATTCTACAAAGACGCGCCCATACAGTGTTAACCTATGTTACTCAGGTGCGGGTGCGGATGTCGTATCGGATACGATGCGGGTGCGGGGATTCGTCATTTTTAAAAAAATCAGGATACGGCAGTATATATAAAATAATTAAAATAATTTATTTATATATTTTGTAAAATAATATATTTATATATTTGTTAATCCAATATTCGCACTGGAAATTGAAATACACTTATTACTTGTTAGCCAATGTATGTTAATCTAATATCTTTTATTGGAATATGTTATTGCCTTTATTTGTTACTTCATTAATTGGATTAAAATAATATATTTATTTATATATAAACTTTGATATGTTTTTTTTTTTAAAACGGTTAAACTTAGATATGTTAGCAGGTTCTTTCATAACTTATAATGCATTTATATATAAAACTGGATTAAAATAATTCCTTTATTTGTTACTTCATTCATTACTCATTAGTAACTTATTCTAGTTTTTTGTTAAATCCATTAAAAGTCCATTAAAGGCCCAGTGCAATTAAAGTGCATGTCCGGTTTTGAAGTGCAAGGTTAGTCCCACATGGGAATTGTAAGTCATTCATGAGCGGTATATATATAGGATGAGTTCTAGCATCATGTTACGGACTTAAATGTCCCTCTGTGGTTTGTGCGCGCCATGTGCCATGTGCCATGCGTCTGTCCATGTAATGAGATTTTATTATAAAACAAAACATTTGCATATAATATAAAACTAGCTATTACATCGCGCGTTAGGCTTAAGTTGGACTTTTTTTAACTAAGAAAGGTACGACCTATAATTTAGCTAACATTTATTAACACCTGAAAATGAAGACACCACCTATAATTATTATTTCAAATAGCAACATCTATAGTTATTATTTGAGATCTCTCTAATAATTTTAAACATTCCTTTGTATGTGTAATTTATACTTCACTGCACCGAGATAAAATTGGAAAAAAAAAACATTGCAAAATAAAATATAATACAATCCAAGACATACCAAAGGAAAATAAAAAATTACTTAGTTTGCTATGACACGAAATAACCAGATAAAATGAAAAGAAACAAAATGGAATAACTAATTGTATTTTTCAGCCTAGAGTTGCATTATTACAACATTCTTGATAGGTGCAATCTAACTAACAACTAATTTGGTACAGTAAAAGGAACTAAAGGTTTAGTAAGAGAAAATAATGGAGTACAATGAGATAAAATAATGCAAAACACAATAGAACTTACAATGGATGTTGGGTTCCCATTTGGCCAAAGCATCCGTCTTTCCTCGCTGATCTTTGAACTTACTGCCACATGCCATTAAAAATTCCAAAAGAACAAAATTATAGGAGCATCTTATTCAAAGTATATAGATAAATATAAAACAAAGATTGATTTAAAACCGAAACATAAAAAAATAAAAAACCCTTTTGATTTATATAGATAGATACCCAACTTAAGTTTCTCAGCAGTTAAGTCCCTCGCTAGATGAAGTGCAAATAAAAAAAAATTACACAGATCAATCAAATCCGTCACTATCGTTTTAAAGCAATTATAGTTATCAAATAGGTTTTAGAGACGAAAACAAAACAAAAAAAATCAGTAGAGCGCTACTTTTTCTCAGAATACCTTTTTCTGATAATACCATTTTACTAAAATAATCATTGAAGCCTTGGCAATCTACAAATACCATTTTCTCATAATTAATAGAGCGCAACTTTTACTGAGAAATAAAACAAACCACAAAAGGTATAGACCAAAGCAGCATGCAAGGTATATGCAAAATGTACCAGCACACAGGCCTTGTCAGATATAAATTGCTTAATCTCTTTTACTTAACCAAAAAGATAAAATTCAGATCTAAATAAATAGTATAAAGATTACAACACAAAACGCAAGACATTTCAGGTTAGAAAACTACAGATATTGTGACTCATATTCGTAAAATAAGTGAAATTGAAAAATGAATAGATCCTTTGCTATCTGGAAACCTCATCACAAAGATGGCATATAGAAAATTTAAAGGAAGGTTTAAATGCAAGGAAATTAGTAGAAAAAAGCTAGTTGAGTTTGATAAATACCTGATTTCAATCTAACACTATTTATAAAAATAACAATGCTGTAAGCTTCCGGTTACAGAAACAAAGTTAGCATTAAATTAATCATTCTGATTGCTAAAATTAGAAAAATAATTGAGATACTATTTCATTTTAACATGTGAAACATTAATATTCTATCTATATTAAATTTAAAGCTTATAAAGTTATAATACAATTGGACTTTGCATATGTGGCTAAAATCTTTGATCAGGATCATACATCGACCCAACCATTATTTTATAGTCCAATGTAGAATGTTGCAACACAATTTTACCCGTCATTACATCTTTGAACTTCACTATCCCTAAGGATTTTATGCTCCAGTCACTTTATATATGAGAATTGAGTGGCAAGCTTCCTGGAAAGTTGACGGGGATATTGGTTGTATAGGAAATTTGCATAGAAGACCCTAGAACATATTTATTGCTAGAACAGATTTGAAGAATCAATACTAAGCAAAAATAGCATAGCATGATTTGTGCCAAATCTCTGACTACACATACCAGTCCATAACGAAAATGAGACTCAAACATTTCTATTGAGCGACAGATAATATCAGTGAGAAACAAACCTAGAGAGTTCACCACCACTCCCTACTAAAAGAGCAGCACAATGCTCTTAGCCTTTCTTCTTTGTGTTGCTCTTTTAAAATAATAAATAAATAAAAGAAAATAACTCATTCTCAACTGCAGAATATATGAAAAACTTCGAGATGGAACAATATTTGAACGTTCTTTTTCTGAATATAAGAAAATGCAAGTTTTAAAATTCCGTAAATATAAATGGCTAGGTTTTGAAAGAGAAGTGATCAAAATAGATTCTATAGAAAAAATAGCGCAGCCAAGAATTGGAAGCAGCACTGCTAAGAGCAAAAAGAGCAGCAACACATTAAGTCTATAGTATATCTGACAACTAAAAAATAGATACTGAAACAAAACTCAGCAAAAAAGAAGGGAAAAGGGAAGAGGAACTAACCTGAAAGCAAATGCCCAAACACCCAACTGCGCAACCTGCAAAGAAGACAAAAGCAGAAGAAATGATGCCAAAATCAAGTGGAATCGCAAATAATACAACGAAACCATCAAAATTTTTTCGAATCAAGAGAGCATTATTTTATTTTTTTTTTCTTCTATTTAGGAGTAAATTACGTGCCTGAGAAAACATCACCTCACTGTCCAGCCTTGCCATGACAGAATCAACAGATCATGTGCAATGTGAAAAGTGCCATACCTAATAGCTGACAAAATGTACAGAAAATAAGAAAAACTTGAGCAAATTTGCTAAGAAAGACTGAAAATCCTCAAATACAACACATAAAATAACTACCCAAAAGATGTAGAAATCAAAACACAAAAAAGTGTTTCTAATAGCACAGATGAAAACACCGAAAATTTGCCTATTTCAGTGGGCCGATTAATGAAGGCTTCCCTTATACACAGGATAATTTAGTTTGTATGATTTGACATGAGTTAAAGTAGAAAATGAAAAACCACATAACTTCATGAATGAATGACCTAAATTACGATAACTATGACTGTCACTTGTGAAAGTTTTATCACTAAAGGTATCACAACTTTATTGATGCCTAACAATGTGGCCCCCTAAAAATATGGCATCATTAAAAGTTATCTTTAGAGCCTTAGGCCCTGATCAAATATTTTTATTTTTACATGAGATGTCATTTCATTTCATTTCATTTCAATTGAATTGATTTTGCGGGATTTTGTTGGATTTAATTATATGAAAATTCGGACTAAATGACAAAAATCTGTTCACTTTGATAAAAAATTTCTTAAAAAAGAAGAATTTTGATCAAGGCCTTAAATAATTAAAGAAGCACTTGCCTTAACACACATGTTCAAATTCTTTAGGCCAAACTTGATCGAGAAGTAGCCAAAATCTCCACAATATTGCCAAGGCGTGAATTACCTGTATACAATGAGAAAAAAGGTACATACCATAGTTTTGAAACAAACCAAAATGAAGGGCCAATACAATTAAAGCATTTTTTGTCTGTTTTTTTCTAAATTGCAGTTCACCTCACAATAGTTGTACAACACTTCAACATCTGTGACCTGCAACAAAAATCCATTACAAAATAATAGGTGTCTATTTCTACAATGTACAATCTTAAAACTGATAGCAGAAAAAGGCACAGAAGGGAAAAAAAGCACATGGAGGAATTTATCATTACTCGTTGCCGATGACACTTGAGAACTCAGAAAATCAACGCCTACTTCCTTCATGGCTGCCTAGCAAAAATAAAAATAGCGGCCTGAAAGAAAATTATGAAAAAATAGGGAGAAAACATAGAACCTTGTATGTATTACCAGATAAAAAAACAGTATCATCGCTAAAAAATGAAAAACAGATTTAGAGGAGCTAAATCAAACCTAGAGCATGCCATGAAATCCCTCTCTCAAGTCCATTTGCAATGAGCATCATATCACACAATATTTTCTCCACACATGAGCATCATACTTCCCAATATTTCCCTCATTCAGTACTGATAGGAGGTCGCCTAGCACAGCTGTGAATTTACAATTTGTTTTTTAATCAACATAATTGTTAAATTTACAATTTATTGAGAAAATAACACCAAATGACCTTATTTAATAATATAAAAAGGATAGAATCAAGCAAACCCACCTTCTTGATATCATCATTCTTCCTACATGAATAAGAAAATGAACACAAACAATTAACCAAGAAAAAGATAGATTAAAATATAACAACAAACTTTTTTGCGCCACTCAATCTGCTAGGCCTCGGCAGTAAATTTAAAAGAGCAGTGATGCTTCTGAACCAAATATAATCCTCTTTTTCTAGAAATTAGGAAAATAAAAATAGAAATGTTAAGGTGTATATAAAGTGTATGTTTCAACATTTAAATGTTAAGGTGTATGTTCCTCAACACGAAAGGTATTAGACCAAGAGAAGTTGATGATACCTGAAATTTGGTTATGCAAATTTCTTACAGTGGCATGGCAGTAAACACTACCTTAATATTTAACCTCACAAAGGCAGCCATGCACATATGACCTGAAGCACATCACAGATTACAATAAGTAAATAAGAAAAGAGCTAAATAGAAAAGTGACAGCGTGCGTGTTAATAATAATAAAATTTAATGGGGTAGATGCTGTTACAAACACATATTATAGCAACTAAAAGGGGCAGTGTATTTCCATCTTCAAAATAGATGGCTTCTTTAATGCTTCTTTGGTATTAATTTTCAGCAAGATTGTTTCCTCATAGATGAGCTGCATTTATTCTTGCTATGAAGATCTCAAGGTACATTGTACAGTGTACACCTATACAAGCGAGAAGGTGTCCTTTTTTCTGGTAAGATTCAAAGCGTGCGTGTTAATATATTAGCTTTTCTATTTAGCTCTTTTCTTATTTACTTATTGTAAATACGGTGCTGTCAAAGGAAAGTCAAAGCGTGCGTGTTAATATATTAAACGATATTAAATGATGCAACTCTCATGCCATCATGTTCTTATTGGTACCACAAAAATATAGGTGTCAAAATACCAGAAAAAAAGATTTATAGACGTAAAACAAAATTTTACCTGAAGAAGCAAATTAATATATCTATTTTTATCATTTTCGTAGCTTATAGCACCTCAGTCAGAGCACACGTGTTAAGTATATGGCTATAACCTTGGGCTGAAAATATTATGTATTGAAATAAAAAAAGTTGTCAGGTGATAGTAGCAGCCAAAACATGAAATTTAGAAATAAATTTCAAAAAACAAAAATTAAATAGTACTGAAATCAAGCATACATATTGGTTTATCCATGGCATACATTCATCACAACATAAAGTACTACTCAATCTGCGACTTATATGGAAAACACAAACCTAAAAAATACACCAGTATCTAACAAAAGCTGTATTTTGACATTACATGCCAGTATTAAAAACCACAAAAATATGCCAGTATCAAGTCTGTCAGTGTTTTCTTCTTGCAAGGAACTTACGAAGGATCATGTAATTTACCTTTTTAATGTGGAACAAAAAGAATAGCAGTGATAAAAAAAAATTCTTCAAAGGAAAGAGAAGCTCTTTCTGTAAAAGATTATGTTCTTGTCCATAGGAAATAGATATTTTTCTTAAAATTTCCTATTTTACCCTTTATCATGCCTCAGAGTTATTCGATTTAAATAGACTTAATCATCTAATAATTCTGATCATGATAAACTACTATATCTTAAGTTCATGATCATGAGTTGATACACAGCTGAAATTAATGTATATCTTAAGGAGTTTAAAATTGAACCAAGATACAAATCAAAACATACCTGAAAATGAGATGATTAACTTGATTTGTACTGTTGATGTGAATTGAAACCCTCATAGGCAGGCTCTTCCTTTTTGTTTTATTTTCTGAGACAATCTAGAAAACAAACATAAGGAATATATTATATGTATTATTTTATTTAATAATAAAAGCTGAAGAAGAACACAAAAAGAGGAAGAGTGAAATTATACATGTGCTCTTTTAATCCATCTCCTATAGCTGTATGTTATCATTGATCTTATTCATATATATGCAATTACATAAACAAAATAGATACAAAATAAATTCAAAATGTAAACATCTCCTAATTTGATCAAATAAATTGAACTAACACCTATAAGCATCATTTTCCAGTATAGAAACAATGAACATGGACATTGAAATCTAGTATATCCAAGGTTGGAGGCAAAGGTACATTGTATAAAATCTATTCGTTTATGTGGACAGTAAGAAATTCTTCGTTGTATCAACTTTATAGAAAATCGAGTTTTACCTATAATTCTCTTTTTAGTCCCATTGGGCAGGCAATAAGGACATCATGGAATCTGAGGAACGTCTTGAAAGAAAGCTTGGTTGCCTTTCACTGGGATGACTCTTCCTGAAAGAGGGCACTATAGATTAGAGCCTATTCACCAAGAAGAAATGTGGCTAGCTATAGTCTTGTGTGAATGATCTCATCTTAACCGGCGCAGACCTTGTAGAAGACGAAGTAGAACCTATCGATCCGCTTTTTTGATGAAAGAACTCGTAGAGCAGCTAAAGCATTTCCTAGGTCGGGAATTTGATTTTAGAAGTAACTTGATGGATAGGTACGGAAAAAGAAATAACACCAATTTCTCAAGGAGCAGAGCAAAGAAAAGGAAAAAGTACCTAACCTTGTTGTTCTGGGCATCTGGCCATGGAGGTGCGGAGGCGGATCGCTCGTGAGCAGATCTGCTCTCGGAAGAGATAGTAAGGACTGAGGATTGAGCTGGTGGTGAAGAAAAAAGAAATAAGGAGAGGAAGCTGATGAAGATTTTACCGATCGAAGAAAAAAGGGAAAGGAAGAGGAGAACCGAGAGGCTATAGGCGCTTAGTTTCTGGTCTGTGTCGCGAAGAGCAACCCTAGATCCATCGAAGAAAGAGGAAACAGTGCGGAGGGACCTTCGCGAAAGCGAGAGAAAAGGCAGCGCCAGCGGAGACGAAGGACTCAGATTCATTCCAAAGTACCACAACCGTTGCGATTTGAGCTTTACCTACAGTAACTTCAGGGTTTGAAATTGAGTTACTTATAATATAATATTTATACTACTTGTATTGTATAGTTCTAATATATGATACGGCAGTCGACTTGATTAAAAAAATCGGGTGCGCCACATGGCGCGTCCGGTGCGTATCGCACACGTATCCGATGCGGATACGTATTAAAAAATTTTCACGAACTGATTTTGTTCGTGGGCCTTCGTTAGTCCCCTTGTTCGTTCATAGTTCGAAATTTTAAAAATAGTATTAAATTAATAAAATATATTAAAAATAATATCAATATAATAAGATTTTTTTAAATAATATTACGAGATCGGAATCTCAGATTCCGAACGTAAGATCGGATTCTTGGATTTCGATCAAAGCTAAGATCGGATTCTGGGACTTCGATCAAAGCTTAGATCGGAATCTAGGATTCCGATCTTAGCTTTCGCTTATATATACGGGTTTCGATCTGGAATTCTCTCTTCGCTCCATCGCTTTTCGCTGTCTCTCTCTCTTCACTCCAGCGTGAATTCAAGTAAGTTTTTATTTTATTTTATTTATTTATTTATTTATTTAGTTTATTAGTTTATTAATTAGTTAATTAAATTAAAAAATAGAGAATATATTGTAAAAATATTTAAAAAATCTGAAAAAAATCAGGAAAAATAAAATGTAAATTTATATGTAATTCATTAATTATATTGGATTTTTTTTGCCTTTTTATTTTTTATTCATTAATTTATTAATTAGAAAAATAGATAATAAATTGTAAAATTATTTTAAAAATACGATAAAATAAGAAAAAATCATATGAAAATTTATATGTAATTTATTTATTTTTTTTAACTTTTTTTGCTTTTAATAATTAAGATTTTGATAATTAAATATGAAAAAAAATTAAAAAATGGTAATAATTGATGGTATTAATTAAAAATGTAGGGAAAAATTATTTAGAAGAGAGTCAATCCGTTTCTACTCAAGGTTAGCTTTTTTATATGTTTATTTTATTATTGTTTGAGTAGAAATGCTTGTGAATTGCATGTAGATGATTGATTGATTGTAAAATTGTGAAATGCTTGTGAATTGCATGTAGATGATTGATTGATTGTAAAATTGCGAAATGCAATGATTGTAAAATTGTGAAATGCTTGTGAAATGCAATGATTGATTGTGAAATGCTTGAATGATTGATTGAAATTGGGTTGGGTTGGGTTGAAATTTTTGGAAAACTCTCCCAGTACAGGGGAGATGCTGCCGAAATTTTGGTAGATTTTTTACTTTATTAAATTTTAATTGCAGTAACAGTCGAAATGCCACCGCGAAGAAAAAGACCAGAGGATCCACGTCGATCCACGAGACCTCGGAGCGATCCTGGCGCATCTACATCAGGAGGAGATCTTGGCGCTTCTTCATCTGCCCCCCCTGTTGCCCCCCCTCGTTCCTCCTCCTGCTGATCAGCTTCTGCATCTTAGTCAATCTGAGCTTCGAGGTGTACGAGTAAGTTCTTTTTTTTATTTATATAGTTAATTCTTTTTTATGTATATCGTTAATAGTATATGTAAGAAATAATTTGTTTTTTAAATTATTTAGGGTATAGGGTTTAAGGAAATAATTATTATTTTTTATTTGTATAGTTAATTCTTTTTTATGTATATAGTTAATAAGTATATATAGGAAATAATTTGTTTTTTAAATTATTTAGGGTATAGGGTTTAGGGTTTAAGGAAATAATTACTTTTTTTTTATTTATATAGTTAATTCTTGTATATAGTTAATAGTACATATAGAAAATAATTTGTTTCTTAAATTATTTAGGCGTGGACGTCCGAAATGCATAAGACAAAAATGATACGAACCAAGGAGGTGGACCAGCGTCTTGTGACATTGGGCCTTATTCATTTCGTTGAGTTAGGTCACATGCCATTGCCCTCGTACGATAGATGAATGCGGATACATGGAGGTGATCATCTTGTCCCCATTCCGGGAGTAGCACAGCAGATTCCGGCTAGGCGGATGACCTACCTAGAGGATGCGTCCGATCGCGTGACTATGGTAAGTTTTTTACTCAATTAAAATGGATTGATTTGTATTTTGGTAACTAACAACAAATAAACAGATGAAGCACATATTGACGCAAGCTCTGCGAGCATGTGCATGGGCGATTAAGAAAGGATTCAGACGGGCAGGGAAGGAGATGCTGAAGGGCTGCAGAACGCAGTTGGAGCTCGTTGGGGAGCCGCATCGGTTACCTCACCTTTTAGAGGCGAAGAGTCTAGCTACAGACATAGACTCCATACCTGATTCGCCGGAGGAGGATCACGCGCCAGAGCCTGGATTTGAGGAGCAGCAGTTTATGAAGGTAACCTAAAATTTGTAATATTATTATTTTTTGTTATTATGTTATTGATAATATTAATATTATTTGTAATATCATTATATGTAACAGCCTTCTGGGTATACTCTACACGACTGGGATGTTAGAGTTATGTCCTAGAAGTCAATAATTTAATGACTTAATTATTAGTTTATGTTATGGATGATATTTTATCATCTGTTCCTAGGTTTATTATTGACAGATTATTCAGGTTGAGGATCTGAATTGTAGATCTTTGTGGATCATTTTTTAGAATGACAATAATAAATCTAAATGGTCCATAATCTTGATAATTAACAAAGGAACATTTATTATCATATAAGATTAGTATGCAAGTTAAGTGATGATTAAGTTTTACAAATCAAAAGTAAAGAGTTACCAACTTAATTGCATATGTATATGTTATGGAACATAGTACAGGACTTGACCCAATGAAATAAACATATGGATTGTGTTATGTGTCATTGTTTATTTCATTATGATTTTGGTTCTAAGTTTGAGATGTTTATCTTTTCCACATGAGGATAGGTTCAATAAATATTGTCTACTGCTGATTCCCGATAAGGGCTACTATACGGACTTTATTTATGTTCTCTTGAATTGTGCGGGGAAAAGCTAATCATCAAGAAAACCGTATGTCCCTCATTAATTCACTTAGTGAGTGACGAATTATTTATTCACAGCAGTGAGTGCTGTGGAAATATGATGAGTTGATTAATTAGTTATATACCGTTGCGAACCATTATAATTAATTAAGTCAAATGGATCATATAGAAATAAATTAATGTATATGCTAATCCTAAAATGATTATCAATATATTGATAATTAATTTTATTCAACACACTTTAATTTAATTGAGCGAATTAAATTAAAGTATATGCTTTTAATTTAATAGTCTATTTGAGCCTAAATTGAATGCAACTTGAAAGGCCTATTAAATAATTGATTTAATATGGACTAAGAGAGAATAAACAAACCTAACACATAGCCCATGAGGCCCATGTATATGGCCGGCCTTAGAAGGGTAAAAAGGTCAAGGAAAGGTTGGTGGAGAGTGGTCTATATAAGGACCACTTGAAGAAGCAAAACCTAACCTTCTTTCCTTGCCTCCCTTCTTCCTCCTAGCCGCCACCTCCTTTCGTGGGCAGAATTTTGATTCTCCCATGAAGGTCTCTCTCTCCCTTGCATTTCCATAGGTCTCATGTGTTGAGAATAGCTATTCCAAAAGGTTAATTGCTAGAATTACTTGAAGAATGGCGAAAAGGATTAGCTATCTCCTTTCTCTTGCTAGCACAAGAATTGGGACATGGCCAAATTCCTTGGTGGACTCGAGGCAAATTAGAAGGAGGCGCATGGAGGCACGCCATTGATTTCTATGCCATAGGATCGAGCCCCGCGAATACGATTTCGTGGGAGGTACAATGTTCCACCTATCTCTTGTGTCGAATTGAGCTTTTGCACTAGATCCTTATTTGCTCTTTGTTTAATTGGATTAATTAAGCGTAATTAGTCTTAAAATTAAAATTGAGCGATTTCTTAACATGGGACACATATTTTGATCAGCCGAGACCCAGCCAGCCTATTGTGCGGAGCAGACGGACAGACAGTCAGCCATCCAAACAGCCACCCATCCACCCATCTACACAGCCACCCATCCATGCTGTCTCGGAGCCATCCAGTGGCGAGTTACCGACACCACCAGGCCCACCTCCTGGCCCATATCCAGATCCACCTACCCATTATGAGTACCTGACCCAGTACCCACCATACCACACACAGTATCCTTCATACCAGACACAGTATCCACCTGAACCACCACCATATTCTCAGGGGGAGCCTATCTTGAGTCCGGCTGACACATTTTTATCGTCCATTGG
Source organism: Rhynchospora pubera (assembly GCA_028095005.1). Classification (NCBI taxonomy): domain Eukaryota; kingdom Viridiplantae; phylum Streptophyta; class Magnoliopsida; order Poales; family Cyperaceae; genus Rhynchospora; species Rhynchospora pubera. The sequence goes on along the minus strand of JAMFTS010000011.1, from coordinate 258,001 downwards.
AGTACATTTGGACGAGCCGTACACACCTCCAGTTCAGCCATCTCCATTTGGTCGGAGCTATGGGGGAGCCTCTTCTTCTAGTGCACCGTCTCGTCATTCCACTCCTCACATGGCTCCTCGTCCACCACCTGCCGGACTTGCTCGCGGACGAGACCCCCGTCAGCCGCCAGGTCCTCCGTGTATTTGGTCCCCTAGTGAGGGGAGGTGGATCCCCCGTACTGGACATATTTAGGATTTATTTGTATTTTATATTTATGTATGATTTCTATATTTTATGATGATGATATGTATGACTTCTATATTTTATTTACTTATGTATGACATAATTATGTATGTCTTTTATCTTTTATAATAACTATAAACTTATTAGGACCAATCACAACGAGTACGAAACACCTAAGTACGAGATAGTTCTGCTACTCAATAAATTTAGCGTTAGAAAAGTTTGGTGCTAGAAAAGTATCAAAGACGCTTTGAAAAATTCTAAGAAAAATACTGAGCTGTTTATTGCCGGACCTATTTTCCTAAACTTAAATTTCAAGATTTTTAGACGTACCATTTGATCACAACAAAAATGACAAATGACCAAGATAATCACACTTTGAATTGAAAAAACAGCTATGAATTCGAAAAGTTTGGCGCTAGAAATATATCAAAGACGCTTTGAAAAATTCTAAGAAAAATACTGAGCTGTTTATTGACGGACCTATTTTCTTAAACTTAAATTTCAAAATTTTTAGACGTACCATTTGATCACAACAAAAATGACAAATGACCAAGATAATCATACTTTGAACTGAAAAAACAGCTCTGGATTCGAAAAGTTTGGCGCTAGAAAAATATCAAAGACGCTTTGAAAAATTCTAAGAAAAATACTGATCTGTTTATTGGCGGACATATTTTCCTAAACTTAAATTTCAAAATTTTTAGACTTACCATTTGATCACAAAAAAATGACAAATGACCAAGATAATCACACTTTGAACTGAAAAAACAGCTCTGGATTCAACTAAATATTACGAATATTACAATTATTTTTCACATCGCATAAAAGTATAATTCAACTAAATATTACATTATCACCACAAATATTACACTTATTTTCTTCCTCCTCTTGAAAAATTAGTTATTCTTGTGCCAAGACGTAAAATTCCACCACGTATTCCGATTTGTGCTAAATTATTATGGTTTTTATGTATTTTTTCCTTTCTTTTATTTTAGTGTGCTAATTTATATTATGGTTATAAAATTCAATTTTCTTCTAATGGTGTGTATTTTTATAGGAAATTGCCATCCCTATCATCGCTAAATATAAAGTGAACATATACATAAAACAAAGTGAACATATTTCAATGAAAATAAGTTGATGACAACACTTATTTGTTTGTAAGTGTTCACTTAGATCGTCTATATGTTCAGCTTATTTACGGTATATGTTCACTTTGTATTTACCGATGGCTGGGATGGTATATTTGCCGATGACACTTATAATTATTGTATTTTTATATTATGAATTAAATGAAATAAATTTAATATTTAATTATAAGTTAATATTATAATTATTGCCATAAATAAATTTTTACATAAAATATTATGTACTTATTATGTACAACATTTAACATAATTGAAAAAGAAATAAAAAATAAAATCATCCATATTAAATTAATATCAAAACTTTTAATATTAAAATATTATTCATAATATAGAATTATATTATATTAACATTATTCAAAATGTCAAAAATCCAATTCTAGCCAACTAATATTTATAATATATTAACTTAATATAAAAATTATATATATATAATTAATGTTTATAATAGAAGTATAATAAAATCATTAAAAACGATAAAAAATCCTGTTACAGTCCTGTTAGGAATCCCAGAATTCGATCTAAGCAAAGATCGGAATCCCAGAATCTGATCTTAGCTTAGATCGGAATCTAGGAATCCGATCTTGCGTTTGAAATCTGAGATTCCGATCTCGTAATACTATTTAAAAAAATCTTATTATATTAATATTATTATTAATATATTATATTAATTTAATATTATTTTTAAATTTTTCGGTTCCTAGTTTGTGAACCATCCAAACACACCTTTAACACTCCAGTTCTAACAACATATGGATTCATATACACCCTTTCTCCAGTTCTCTCTTCCTAGGCCTGTTGTCAGTAAAAACCCCCAAATTAAACCCTCAAAGAAATTGCCTTTCCGACGGCGCAGTCTCCAGACCATTGTTACCCTTTTTACCTCCACTGTTCAATCGGTCTCAATTTGAGAATAGAACACTAGAACAGTGAGCCATGTCTTGTTTCCTTGTCAAGAGAATAATGTCTTCCTCTTCTCCCTTCCACCACCACCACCATTTCCATCACCCTCACCTCGTGCTTCTGACTCCTCTTCTACGCCAATCTCTTTCCACTCGAACCCACCAACCCAAGGAGCTGCCCTTCGTTGCACACTATCTCATCTCCTCCTTCGCCTTCTCCCCTGCTCGGGCGCTCAAATGCTCGGCTGAAAGGCACCTCGCCGCGATTAAATCTTTGGAGCGGCCTGAGTTGGTTGTAAGATTTCTAAAAGATACAGGCTTATCACGTGACCAGATCCAGGCTGTTGTTTCGTTCCATCCATGTGTTCTGGCTTACAACGTGGAGAAGACCCTGAAACCAATGGTTGGTGAGTTGATGGATGCAGGTTTCTCTGGAGAACTACTGGTTCACTTGATCCGATACAATCCAGCGTCCCTTTGTTTGAAAGCCACTCTCTCACGCCTCCTCTTTTGGAGAGATTTTGTTGGGAATAACAACGAGGTTTTGTTAAAGATTATTAAGAGGAACCATTTGCTTGCCTTATTTCATATTGATAACCATGTTGTCCCTAGAATAAATCTATTAAAAGAATATGGATTATCAAATCAAGATATTGTGTCACTGCTTCAGATCGGAAAATGCCGCATCACCGCTAACCTAGATTCTCTGAGGCAGAAACTTGAGCTAATTGAGGAGATGGGGCTTGAACGGGGATCCAGAATGTTTATGTGTGCCTTCAAAGCAATTGGTACTTTGAATAAGGATCACTTAAAAAGGAAAATCAAGTTCTTTATGGTAACATATAGCTGGTCAGCAGAAGAGGTGTACGCTGCCTTCAGAAAGTACCCTACTGTACTCGCTCTCTCTGAAAATAATGTGAAGTGGAAGATGGATTTCCTTATGAGAAAAGCTGGGTTTGAGTCGAGAAACATAGCTTTGCAGTCTGCACTGCTTGGGTATAGCTTAGAAAGAGTATTGATTCCAAGGTATACTGTATTGAGTGCGTTGCAAGCCAACGGTTTGAAGAAAAATTTCAGTCTTTTCACTGCTGCTGTGATGTCTGAAAGCAACTTTCTTAAGTGGTATGTAGTGCCCCATGAGAAGAATGTTCCTGGGCTTGGTGAAATTTATGCTGGTGCTTATGGTGGAAAGTTGCTCATATGACAGTAACTTGTGTGGGGAATTTTGTTAATCAATTTACATCAGCAAATTTGGTCAGGTCATTAACTGTATCTGTTGTCGTTGTTTCATACATTAACTAAGCTGCTGCAACGAGGCTTGAGTCATTTTTGTAATTTTAGTTATTGTTGAACTTCTTAACAGTCCTTGGAAGTTTGTTTGTTTGTTTGTTTGTTTTTTTTTTTTTTTGAAAAAAGGCTTTAAAGCCCAGTTTCATTGCTGAAACAAAAGTTACAATTACATGTACTAATACTCAACTATAGCTAACAACTATCTACTGCCTGATATGCCCAACAAGAAGCATGATTATCATCTATCTAGCTAGTTCTATATCATATTGTTTACTTAAAAAATTTACAAAAAACTGAAAACTCTATCACTACTCGCTAATTGCTTCCCCAAATTACCCAGTCCCCTAGTGGCAGCTCCTCAGTAAAGATATGAATTCCATTAAAATTAGTCATTACACCACTATGTACTTCTATCTAGATTAAATCCGTACCAGCACAAACCTGAATATAACACAATTGTCATCTTCAGATGGTACACATTCAGTTCCAGAATCTGTTTGGTTGGATATTGGTTGTCAGTGATTGTTTTCCTTTGTTCGTTTTATCATGCTATTCATTTGTTGTTGATAATTAACAACTCATGCTAATCATTTCCCCCAAGCTATACCAACCAACAAAACCAAATTGTGTTGTACTAAAAGGCTAAACCCCAGATTGCTTATTTATTTTTATTGGGGTCCAGGTATTATGTGTGGTAGCAGCTAGCTAACATGTAGTGAAGTGATCTGATGATGACAGTGGACAAATGTAGGGTCAAATAGGACGAAATATGATTTGTAGAATATTTGCTATTGGACTGATTTGAGCTCTGTAGTTTGAATGGTTTCATTTTTTAAGGGTTTGCTATTTTGGATTTTAATACTGTCTTACACTTTTGTGTCCATCGTTGTTTAGAAGATATTCGGTGCACTGTTGATAATAGAAGTTCTAATTGATTTTAGAACTTTTGATCTGTTGTTTGCTGGGAATTGCTTCTTCCACTCCCCAAACTTAGAGATCCACTCCTCTTGGACGAAAATGCCCTTGTTATGTCACATGATTAGACTGGAGTTCTGTCACATGAGAATAGTTTCAGATCACGGTTTCTGTACCAAGGGGGGCATGAACCATATTTCCTTAGCAGTAATGATCTGATCCTGCAGACTGTCAAATCTCAATCAATAGCCTTGAATATACAAGAGAAGTTAAAGAGTAGTGCTAACAGTCTATCTAGTTGCAATAAATCTTACCCAAAGTTGCAATTTCGTTTTTTTCCTCCCTCTATAGGTGAAGTTGTAGTTACTGTTTTTGTTGAATTTGGTACCTGTTCTGGTGTTCTGTCAGATGTCTTGATGAGTATCCTGCATAAGGCTTTTCTTAGTTCACATGAAAGGTTATTTCACAAAGATTTTAGGTTGTAGATGAGTTTACAATTATGGATTGTTGGGCGCTTTATTGAACTAATAATGATCTATTTTCCTTCTAATAGAAAAGGTCAGTAATTAGTGCTCTATTTTTTGTACAAGAAAAGAGAAAATAGTGGTAGGTTGATACTTCAATTATTTTTATCCTTTATGATGCAATCCGACAGATAGGTACTAGATGATATTATGTTGTCCTACATGAACTTACACTAATTTATGCCTTTATATTTTTTTGTAATGAGCTGCTTCTTCGTTATACAAATATAGAAGGAAATAATATAGTTTTGGTGTACCAAATAAAGAAAACCTCCCAAAGCTATTTTTCCAAAAATTACAGACTGAAGATCACATCCCACTTTGTGCAAGAAAAGAATAAATTCGTTTCAGTCTTCCAATCAAGTTTCTATTATTTTTCCCCCTATACATAAATCTGTCACACTCTTCTATTTTAATTAAAATTTGAGAAGAACGTTCTTGCTGTTTATGCTCCATAAGGTCCCTCAAAACGGAGATAGTCGTACATATCTTGTGTAAGAATTTTCTGAGTTCACATAAAAGGTTGTTTCACAAAAAATTTAGGTTGTAGTTAAGTTTGCATTTGCGAATTGTTGGGCGCCTTATTGAACTAGTAATGATTATTTCCTTTTAATAGAAACGGCTAGTAACTATTGCTCTATTATTTTTACCCGAGACAAAAAATAATAAGGTAGTTCAATATCTTTTCATTATGATGCAATCTGCTGATAGGATCCAAATGCTACTACAGAGGAAGGAGCTTTCATCAATTATATCTAGAAGCAGAAATAATTGATAAGTTGTGTATTGGAAATAAATGAAAAATAAAATAAATAAGTATTTTGTTCATTTCCCATTCTAAATTTATAGTATTTCTTTTTTCACTTTTTCTTTGCACTTAGATTGAGAGTAACTAAATATAACTTGTGTTGGTTGACAGAGGTTATGGTTGCATCCCTTAATTTCCATTCCCAACCAATCAAAAATAAAACTTCTATTTTATAGTCCACTCTTCAATAATCCCGTCCAGAACCTTCAATCCAAAGTTGAAATTTTTGGAAAATATCAAAACGGTAGATACAACACTAAAAGTTCATTTAATTAAAAGGCACTCTTATAGGTAAATCTATTTAAGTTAAATAAGTTATATCGACAATAAATTTACAGATAATTTTCGACAGTCACTGTCATGCTGTCTGAAAGGGAAACCAAGATATTTACAAATAAGTTATATTGACAGAAAAAATATTTGACATCCACTACAATCGTTCATAAAAAAAATTATAGAATATATTTTATAGTTTTAAAATATCAAGTTTGATAAAATTATAAAAGTTCCCTGCTAAACATTCAAAAGAATTGCAAGTTTACGACTGATTAAACTAACAGAAGAAGGACAAGAATGTAGTGAATACAATCTTCTAATAAAAGTTTATGTCATATTTGCAAAAAAGAATAATATTGTACAAAGGTTTGTTTTAACTTTTTAACATTAAACAATATCGAAGGAATAGTGGCAAAACCAACCAATGAAACGGAACATTATTTATTTATTGTCGAAACAACAACAACAATAACACATTTTATGACATTTGGACTTCCAACAAAGAAAGTTGCACACACTTTCCTGCACAAACTGGATTCTGTCCATGAATCTAACAACATAACAAGAAAGAAGAAACACACAAGGTAACAAAACCAATCAACAGAAAAGAGAAAACCCACTATAGCTTTGTAGTTCTCGCTCGTAAGTCGTATCAGACCATCGTATGATCGCTTGTCCAAACCAGACAGGGTCGAATCGAGTATACACCCATTCGGATGGACCATTTCTCCAATTGTCTCGTTCTAGGGTTTCAGATTCTAATCGCTGAGTCCCTGAGCAGTCCCTATTCTTGCTATTGTTCCCTTCAATTCGAGATTCGAGCATACAACATAGAGTAAAGCCATGTCTTCTTTCCTTGCCAAGAGAACACTTTCCTTCTCCTCCATTTTCTCCTCCTCTTATCCTTTCCACTCCCACCATTTCCATCACCTGCTGATTCTGAACCCTCTTCTACGTCAGCAGAAGAGGTGCACGCTGCTGCCTTCATTGTTTCTGTGATTGTTTCCATCACCTGCTGATTCTGAACCCTCTTCTATGCTATCAATTTACATCTGCAAGTTTGGTCACAGAATTGACCAGATATGCTATCATTGTTTCTTACATTAACTGTGCTGCTGTAATTAGGATTCCACTTTATAATTCTAGTTTTTGTTCAAATACTTTACTAGTCATTGGTAGTTTGTAGGTCTCAAATGCTCTACATTCGGTTCCAGAACCTTTATGGCTTTAAATTAGTCATCCCTAGTTTGTTTCCTTTGTTTGTTTTATCTTGCTGCTCATTTTCCGACAACAAATAACCACTCGTGCTAATTCTATACCAAGTTACCAACTTGTATTATGCTTAAAGGGTAACCACAGCATTGCTAGTTTATTTTAAAGCTACTTTAAATTTTCAATGTTGTTCTGCTTCATCTATGTACTTTGTTGGGGGTCTATTTATTGGGGCTGATTTTTAGCTCTTTCGTTTGAATGGCTTCATTCTCAAAAGAAATCGTTATTTTGGTTCTCAAGTACTTTCTTACACTTCTGTTTATGAGTTTTTTAGATGATTTACAGGCAGTTAAATGTACTATTGATATTAGGAAGAATTTGATTTTGTGACTTTCAGTCTGTAGCTCGATCTATGTTTGCCATAATGCTAGCTTCTAATTGAAATAAATATTGCAAAATGTTACAATTTTGTTTATTCATCCATCTATAGGTAACTTTGTTGCTCTGGTAGAGGTTTTACGATTCTTTGTTGAATTTGGTACCAGTTCTGTTCTGGTGTGCTATCAGATTATCTTGATGACTATCGTGTATAAGGCTTTTCTGAGTTCACATAAAAGGTTATTCACCTGAAGTCCTTTAATAAACCCACAGTGGGTTGTTTGCAAAAGAGTAAAGACTCATCTTGTCATATCTATCTATGATCTCTTTTACGTGGACGGCAGTGACATTTTGTTTTTATTTTTTACTTTTACTACAACACTGGTAAGGTGGAGAATACATTGCTTAATTAGTGGGCATTATACAGAGGAAGGATATTTTAACAATTATATTCGGAAGGGGAGATAATCTAGCGAGGATACAGAAGAGATGTATAATGTATTGGAAATTTATGAAAAGGAAGTCAGTATTTTGTCCATTTCCCTAGTTCAATAATATATTTTCACTTTTCCTTTGCAGTTAGATTGAGAGGATAACTGGATAACTAAATACAACATGTGTTAGATAGTCCGCATTTCAATCCCGTCCAGAACTATAAATTTATAAAATGAAAATGTTTGAAAAATATCAACACAGTACCACAGTAGCTACAACAGTAGTTCTTCTAATTTTAAAGGGCACTAGAAGCTCATCCGTAACCCAAAATGCTGTAAATCTTCTAAATTTAATAAGTTCTATTGACAATAAACTTATTTTACTATAAATTTAAAGATAAGTTATTTTGACAATAAATTTCTTTGACTTCCATTACAACCGATAAAACTGTAATCATAAACAAATTATAGGATTATATTTTATAGTTGAAAAGCAATATTGTGAATGGAGTTTGGCAAAAAAAAAAAAAAAAATCAATTGGTCATCCATCAAACAGTTTGAAAAATTGACAATTTTGAAAATAATCCTATAAATTATCCAGATCCTTCTGAAACAAAATTGTCAATTTTTTATAAATTTTGCAGCGTGCAAAAACTTATCGGTCGCAATTTTTTTGCTAAATCTATGTTTATGTTTAAGAACTTGAGAAATTATGGTGAATTAAAAGCAATAAATTCCTTTTCTATTTTTTGGGGGCACGGTTTTATCTTTTATGTTTAAACAATTGACCAATATGATGGACAGAGTTTATTGCATATATATTAAGCATACTTTTTATGATCAGGATTAGAGTCCAAGAGTTAACATTAGATCAATATCAAACGAATAGTTACACTGCTACAGAACCAACAACTAAAAGCAAGTTGAACACACATTTCCTCACAATTTGAGTAGCAGAAACACAAATAAGCGACACGTTAGGCAACAACTGGCAACGAGTTCACATCTACAACGAACGAAAGCTGGAGTTCCTCGATCCAAAGACATAACATAACACAAAGAAGCAACACAAAAGGTAACATCATCAATCAGCAGGAGACCCACTAAAGCTCTCTAGTTATCACAAGTCAACAAGTCCCAAGTTGCGACTCCCGTCCCGCCCCAGTCCCCATACGATACAGAATTACAGATACAGATGGGGTCCAACTAAGTTCCTATTCGCATGAACCGCTTCTACAATTCTCCCTCGGTCTCTCAGACTCTCACCCAAAACCCCCAAATCAAAACCCTCCTTTCTCCACTCTCCTCTTCCTCTTCGCTGCTGCTCCAGAAATTACATTTTCCGACGAAGCAGCTTCTCTTCTAGTCTTCTTGCTCCAATCAGTCTCCATTTGTGAATTGAACACTCAACCATGTCTTCTTTTCTCGCCAAGAGAATATTATTATTCTCCCCCTCTTCTCCCTTCCACCACCACCGTTTCCATCTGCCGGTGCTTCTGACCCCTTTCTTCTTCCGCCAGTCTCTTTCCACTCAAACCCACCAACCCAAGGAGCTGCCCTTCATTGCACAGCATCTCATCTCCTCCTTCGCCTTCTCCCCTGCTCCGGCGCTCAAATGCTCAGCCGACAAGCGCCTCACCGCAATCAAATCCTTGGACCACCATTCTCTTTCAACGCAATCCCAACAATCCAAGGAGCTTCCCTTCATTGCACAGTATCTCATCTCCTCCTTCGCCTTCTCCCCTCATCGAGCGCTCAAATGCTCGGCTTGTTCCAACCTCAGGGCAATCAAATCCTCGGAGCGACCTGACTCGGTTGTAGCATTCCTCAAAGCTACAGGTCTATCACATGACCAGATCAATGCTGTTGTTTCATTCCACCCCCGTATTCTGGCTTACAATGTGGAGAAGACCCTGGAACCAAAGCAGCGTCAGTTGATTGATGCGGGTTTCTCTGGTGATCTACTAGTTCAGTTGATCCGACACAATCCAATGTCCTTCTCTTTGAAAGACACTCTCACACGCCTCCTCTTTTGGAGAGATTTTGTTGGGAACAACAATCAGGTTTTGTTAAAGATTATTAAGAGGAACAGTTTGCTTGCCACATTAGACATTGATAACCATGTTGTTCTTAGAATAAATCTATTAAAAGAATATGGATTATCAAATCAAGATATTGTGTCATTGCTTCAGATCGGAAACCGCTGCACGACCAAGAACCTAGATTCACTGAGGCAAATACTTGAGCTAATTGAGGAGATGGGGATTGAGCGGGGATCCAGAATGTTTTTGTGGGGTTTAAAAGCTATTGGTGGTTACAGTAATGATAAAATAAAAAGGAAAGTGGAGTTCTTCCTCGTAACATATGGCTGGTCAGAGGAAGAGGTGCACGCTGCCTTCAGGAAGTACCCTGCTCTACTCACTTTCTCTGCGAATAAAGTGAAGTCAAATATGGATTTTCTCATGAAAAAAGCTGGGTTTGGGTCAAGAAGCATAGCTTTGCAGCCTCAGCTGCTTGGGTATAGCGTTGAAAGAGTATTGGTTCCAAGGTATACTGTATTGAGTACATTGCAAGCCAAGGGTTTGAAGAAAAAATACAGTCTTTTGAGTGCTTCTCTCTTGTCTGAAAGCAACTTTCTTGAGAGGTATGTAGCGGCACATGAAAAGGATGTGCCTGGGCTTGGCGAAGCTTATGCTGGTGCTTATGGTGGAGAGGTGCCGACGTGACCGTAATTTGTCTGGACAGGAATTTTGTGAATCAATTTATATATGCAAATTTGGTCAGATTATTAACTATATATGCTGTAGTTGTTTAATACATTAACCAAGCAGCTGCAAGGAGGCTTCAGCTATTTTCGTAATTTTAGTTATTATTGAATTACTTTAGTAGTCCTTAGAAGTTTGTAGGTCTCAATTGTTATACATTCGGTCCCAGAATCATTTTGGTTGGATATGGGTTATCCTTGGTTGGTTTCCTTTATTTTCTTTATCTTGCTCTTTATACGATTAACAATTCATGCTAATCATTTCTACGAAGCTATTTCAACCAACGAATCAAATTGTGTTTTACTTAGGCTTCGCTCCAGAAGGAGAGAGTCGGAGCGAAGGAAAGGGACTCGGTACTCTCCGATTTTGGGAGTAACCGATTTCTCCCTCTATCTGTCTCTCTGCTCTCCTCCCTTTCCGTCCATTCTCTCCCTCTATCCGAACTCTCCTCCCTTCCCTTCGCTCCGACTCTCTTCTTCTGGAGCGAAGCCTTAAAGGCTAAACTCTGCATTGCTGGTTTATTGTTAAAGCTACTTGAAATTTCAATTCTACTCTACTTATCTATATTTGTTGTTGGGATCTTGGTATCTGTGTGTGGTAGCTGCTAGACAAAATGTAGTGAAATGATCTAATGATAAGAGTGGACAAATGGAGGGTCTAATAGGAAGAAAAATGTGATCTGTAGAAAAATTGCTCTCGGTCTGTTTTTAGCTCTGTAGTTTGATAGGCTTTCTTTTAAAGGGGTTTGTTATTTTGGATCACAAGTACTGTCTTACACTTCTGTGTCCATCATTGTTTAGAATATCTACTTGCAATTAGGTATACTGTTTACAATAGGAAAAACAAAAAGATGTTTGATCTGTTGGTCGCTTTATTGTTGTTTTAGTTCATAATTAGATCAACAACAACAACTAAGCTTTTTGTCCCAAACAAGTTGGATAGGCTAAGAAGTTGAAAATTCAGATCATGGCTTCTGTATTAAGGAGTAGTCATGGACCATATTTTCTTGCAAAGTGGTGATCCGTCTTGAAGAGTCTTAATTAATAGACTGGAAAATACATGAATATTTATGAGTAGTGCTCAGATTATAAGACTGCTTCTTGTTGCAATAAATTTACACAAAGTTTAAATTTGTTTCTTTTCTCCTCTATTTATAGGCAACTTTGTTGTTACAGTATTGATTAACAAATCTGTGTTTAATTTGATACCAGTTCTGGTGTGCTATCCGATTTCTTAATGGTATCATGTGGAACCCTTTTCTGAGTTCTCATAAAACGAAGTTTCACAAAGATATTAGATGTAGTTAAGTTTACAATTATGGATTGTTGGGCGCTTTATTAAACTAGTTATGATCTTTTCTTTTTTTTTTTTTAATAGAGGCCAGTAGTTATTGCTCTAGTTTTTCTAAAAGAAAAAAAAAGGTAGTAAACTGGTACTTCAATTTTTTCATTATGATGCAATCCGGGGGATGAGATCCAAATTCTACTGTAGAGGAAGGAGGTTACACAAGATGTGTACTGAAAATAAATGAAAATAAGTTTTTCCACAAAAGAATCAATTACATTATCAATCTGAATTAAAATTTCCGTGCAATTTAATTTCTAAAATATTGAAAGTGATGATAATTGGGGTCTCCCATGAGAATTAAGGAAATACTCGGAGGAATTTCAAAACGAATGGATCTCTTAAAACACGTGAAAGAATTAGAGTTTTGATTATTCCATTTTTTTAAAGCTGCTGCCTTCCAACATATGACATCAGAAAACACATGTACTCTATATTACCAACTACTATGGCTTAAGTAAAAGTTCCTACGAAACATTCATAGCAATTTCAAGTTTTCAACTGATTAATCTAAGAGAGAGACAAGAATGTACTGAATACAATCTTCGCATAAAATTTTATTTAATATTTGCAAAAAAGAATAATATTGTACGGAATTTTGTTCGTTTTAAGCATATATATTATTTAAATGTTTTTTTGGTTTAGAATTCAAAATTTAGCATCAATCATCAATATCCGACGAACAGTGAGTCAGTGACAAAACCAACCAATGAAACAACAATTTTATTTTATTTTTTGGTCAAAACAACAACAACAACATCACATTTTATGACATTTCGTAAGCCATACTTCCAAGTTCCAACAAAGAAAGTTGCACACATTGTTCCTGCACAATTGGAGTTGGTCCATCAAACAAAACACGAGAAGAAACACATAAGGTAACAAGACCCAACAGCAGAAGAACCCCCATAGCTCTGCACCTCTCCCTCGACCACGAAGTCACGAACTGAACCCCCAGACCCCAGTTGTCAGTCGGATCTGACCGATCGCTTGACTAGGGATAGGGTCGAACCGAGTACACGGTCACCCATTCGAATGGGAGTCGGATCCTCTGGTCGGCGACTTAAAAACGACCAGGTGGTCGTTTCCTTATCTGAGCCGTTGGATGAAAACGAACGGACCCGATCTTAAAACTCTTTTTTCCGTCCCAAAAAAAAAAAAATTGCCGTATACAATTAGTAGTTCGTATCGTTCCTTTCTTTCCTTCGTACAGAGAGGCAGATGTTTCAGTGAGAGAGAAGAGAGAAGGAGATCCAGCGAGAGAGAGGAGAGAGAATGAAAGAGAGAGAGAGAGAGAGAGGGGGGGGGGGAGATGAGGAGATCCAGCGAGTTCTTAGTAGCTGATTTGATTGGACACATTTCGGATCTTCCCAGACCGCCTGGCCTTTCTCTCTCGTCCAGTCCGAGGAAATTCATTTTCTTCCATTCCGACACCATTTGTTATTGCTTGGGTTGAGGAGACCTGGGAGAAGGTAGCAAAATAAAATAAAATAGAAGGAAATTAAGGAGGAAAAAAAGAAGGATGAACAAGAAGGCAGCTGTTTTTAAAGAACTTAATGACAAGCACATGCATGTGTACTGACTTACAGTGCTGGTTACTGATTGGAAATATAGAAATGACATGCATTTTTTTTTTTTATCGAAAGCATCTCACAATAAGGCATTTCATGATTTATGTTATATTATTGGGATGAGGTCACAATCCAAATGCAAGAGTCTTTGGTTGCCCCTCTTAGCTCTGAGTGGATTGAGTGGATTGATATAGAGCGGTTGTGGTACAGATGCTATCATTCTTATTTCAGTGTCTGTGTGAAAAAAGAATAAGAAAGAATTAGCACACTGCATAGCTTGATGCTAGTATGCTACACTTGATACTTGTGTGTTGCTCTTGCAAACGATTGGTTTATAAGAGTTCTATTTTTTTTTTTTTGAGAACTAATAGAATAAAGTTGTTAGGTCTTTTGTGATTATAACAAAGAACGTAGAGATATCAAGAGGTGCTTATGGTATATCATTGGTACACAATTAGATGTGTATCAATTCAGAGCAAACTAAGATAAAAAAAAATAGAAATTGAACACTTAAATAGCATCATAATATTGTAATCTAAATGGAGATTATTAAATTGATTCGATATTGTTAAAAAAAAAATGAAGATTACAAAGCATTCAGCTCTAGCCTCTATCTTATCTGATCTAAACATACTCCAACAACCCACTACATTATTACAGTGCATCTCAAACTCAAGAATATCCAAATCAAATAGCATGGATTAGCTGTAGTGCCCTGTTCTCACCCATGCCTCGTGCAATCTGAGCTGACACTGGTGCAATTGCATGACTCAGCTCTAGGATGTCCCCTTTGAGTGCTCCCCACCATTATCTTAGTTCAGACTGTAATCTGAGAACTCATAACGCAAAACCTTCATCTCTCAGGGCCTTCTTTAACAATAGTAAACTAAACACTCAATAAATAGTGGATGGAAAGCATCATTAAATTAAGAAAATTAACAACACTGAAATTAAAAAAGAACGGACCAGTATATGAAATAAAAATCCAACTAAACATTTTAGTACCATGACTCTTTCATGATCAGTACCAGTGGCAAAACAAAACACATTTTTATACATCAATCTCAAACAATTAATAAAGAGATGTAATAGAAATTGAATAGATTACAGTACTGTAATTGAGGCATTTTAAAAAACAGTGACGAGATATTACAATTACTGGTTTAAGAGGCCCACCTTGTTAGCCTTTCAGAGCCAATGGGCTATTTTCTCAGCATAAATCCAAGGCAAGCAAGCTTGAAAGAAATAACTTTTCTAGTTAATATGTAATACTAATCATAGCAATTTATATGGTTTATTGTTTGAGCAAACCGAAACTAAGAAAAAGACGTACCTTTCCTAGTTCATTGAGAAACCTCAAGTAAGCTTATGAAATTGGTACTACCAGAAGTACTGAACTACTGATATTCACGAAAAAAAAGACATTGTTGTTATTTAAAAAAAAAGAAGACACAAATATATCAAAGATTGAACTATATTACAAATATAAGCAAGGTTACCTTTGTATATGGATCCGACGGAAGTGATGAAAACTAAACCAGATTGAAATTAAACCAGAAGTTACTAAACCTCAAATTATAACATTAGTGTGTTGAAAGCATTTTAAATAAATAATAAAAAAATAATAATAAATGGTACTAGTGAGTTGAAATCAAAGCCAGTAAGCGCTACCAGCAAATTAAAATAAGTAATAGGAGCAAAATTATAACCGATAAAAATTTCTCGATCAAACAAAAACTAGAAATCTGGTGTTTGCAGAAAAGAAAAAAAACGGAGCTAGGGTTACTGAACGATGGCTGAGGCAGTACGAAGAATCGATAAAATAAGAGCACATCGTGGGCGATGGCTGATGGAGAGGAGATGAGGCAGCAGGAAGAATTGATTAAATAGGAGCAAAACGTACACAAATAAGGAAATCGAGCCAATGAAGATCGCGCTTAGCAAGGGCATCGGTGTCGATCTGCATCGACGATTTTCAGCAATTTTTCTTTTCCTCCGTAAATTGAATACCCTCGCGTAAAAACTCCCTTTCCGATTCACTTCGATCCAAACAGAAAATATTTTAGATTTTTCCCTCCATTGCCATCCCTTCCCATCCAGTTCCTTCCTACCAAGCGGAGTGTTGAAGGCGAGACGAATTCGACAGAGAAAAAGGAGAGAGTGGGAGAAGGGATTCTGATACAGAGAGTATACGGCGAACAGAAGCGTATAAAGTGCGTTTTTTCTTTTCTTTTTTGGACGGATGAATTAATCCTCTTGACATCTAACCGTCCGTTTAGATCGGACGTCTTATTTTACGAAACGACCAGGTGGTCGTTTTTAAGTTGCCGACTAGAGGATCTGGTTCCATTCGAATGAACCGTTTCTCCCATTCTCTCTCTCTTTTTTTTTGGCAAAATTTTTTATATGCCCTCCAACTCTTTTTCATTTGTTTATTTCTCCCTATACTCTTGTGTATTTCTTATTTACCATTAAACCCTTCTAAATGATTTCTTATTTATCCTTCAACTTTACCATACATAATTAACAATGATTTTCTTATAAAAAAAGCTGAAAATTAATCCGAATTAACTTAAAACGACAAAAATACCCCGGCTATTTTTTTCCCCGTTTTTCCTTTCGCGCTCCATTTTTTTTCCCGCTATAACATCTGAGCCTTAATTTTCCATCTTTCTCCTATTTGATATCTAACCCTTTCGCCTTCCTCCCTTTTTCCATCTAATTCACGTTCTTATCTTTCTCTCCTAACTCTCTCTCATCTCTCTTTGAGTCTATGTTAATATCCACTTATTATGGAAGAGAATCGTATAAAAGTAAGCTTTGGGTTAATTCAGATTAGGAGTATAGCTGAGTGAAATCCGCATTTTGCATACATGTTAATGAAGGATGAAATTACAAAATCAGAGGATACCAACCCCACTTTAAAAACCAAAGAATGTAGTTCATTTCCTTTGTTCAAATCTTTGAGTCATGTGCAAGCATTCAATGCATTGGATACATAGTAGTTATCCAGAGAAATTTGTGTTCTTTTGAGATTTCGAAAGACTTGAAGGGCTGTTCTAAAGTCAAAACACTAGACATATCCAATCATGAGGACTGTCCATGAAACCACATCTGGGTCAAAACCTTCTTGAAGGTTTGAAGAGCATCCTCCATTTCTCCTAACTTTACATACATGGAGATTAATGCATTGCCTACAGAAAGGCACGAAAATGGACCAATCTTTAGTGCAAAAATGGATTTGTGTGCCTTCTTCCTTGACAGAGCATGTGTTAACTAAAACTACAAAGTCACCCTCCTTCAAATCTAGATTCAAGCAAAGAAGTTCTTTCAAAAGGCTTATTTATAGCTTCTTCCCTGAACCCGTTCAAATTGAACCCTGATATGACCAAGGTATACAAGATGGGTCAGTTCTTTTTAGCCAACCGGAAAAGTTTTCTCATATGCTCTATCTCACCTGATATGATTAAAAGAGTTTGATGTTCAAAGCATCTTTTAATTTTCAGTTCATATTTTTTTAAAGTAGGCATGCTAAATAGACAGGGGTATTTATGTCCTTCAAAGTTAATTCAGATTATTTTTTAATTTTCTTATAAAAAAATCATTGTTAATTATGTATGGTTAAGTTGAAGGTTAAATAAGAAATCATTTAGAAGAGTTCAGTGACAAATAAGAAATACATAAGAGTATAGAAAGAAATATAAACAAATGAAAAAGAATTAGAGGGCATATAAAAAATTTTGCCTTTTTTTTTCTTTCTAGGGTTTGACATGACTAAACCCCAAAATCGAACTTTTTCTGATTGCGGCCTACGGGCTGTTAAGTGTTAACTCTCAAAAAAAAAAAAAAAGAAAACTGCCTCTCCTCTCCCCACCTCACTCTTCGCCGCTGCCCAAGAGATTGTTGATTGCGTTTTCCGACGGAGCAATCTCTCACTATTATTGCCATTGCTCCCTCCCTCCAATTTCCAGTAAGTCTCAATTTCAGAGTACAGCATAGATAGAACCATGTCTTCTTTCCTTGCCAAGACAACATTATTATTCTCCTCCTCTTTTTCCTTCCACCACAACCATTTCCATCAGCTGGCGCTTCTGACCCCACTTCTACGCCACTCCCTTTCAACGCAATCCCACCAACCCAAGGAGCTGCCGTTCATTGCACAGTACCTCATCTCCTCCTTCGCCTTCTCCCGGGATCGAGTGCTCAAATGCTCGGCTGACAGGCACCTCGCCGCGATTAAATCCTCGGAGCGGCCCGAGTCAGTCGTGACGTTCTTGAAAAATACTGGTCTATCAGATGACCAGATCAAAGCTGTTGTTTCATTCTATCCCCGTATTCTGGCGTCCAACGTGGAGAAGACCCTGAAACCAAAGGTCCGTGAGTTGATGGATGGGGGTTTCTCTGGAGAACTACTGGTTCTGTTGATCCGGTACAACCCAAATGCGCTTGAAAGGAAAGATACTCTCTCACGCCTCCTCTTTTGGAGAGATTTTGTTGGGAATAACAACGAGGTTTTGTTAAAGATTATTAAGAGGAACAGATTGCTTGCCTTATTTGATATTGATAACCATGTTGTCCCTAGAATAAATCTATTGAAAGAATATGGATTATCAAATCAAGATATTGTGTCAGCACTTCAGATCGGAAACTGCTGCATGACCACTGGCCTAGATTCTCTGAGGCAGAAACTTGAGCTAATTGAGGAGATGGGGCTTGAACGGGGATCCAGAATGTTTATGTGTGCCTTCAAAGCAATTGGTACTTTGAATAAGGATCACTTAAAAAG
Organism: Rhynchospora pubera; assembly: GCA_028095005.1. NCBI lineage: Eukaryota > Viridiplantae > Streptophyta > Magnoliopsida > Poales > Cyperaceae > Rhynchospora > Rhynchospora pubera. Next base: position 239,424 of record JAMFTS010000011.1, on the reverse strand, counting down.
GAAAATCAAGTTCTTTATGGTAACATATAGCTGGTCAGCAGAAGAGGTGTACGCTGCCTTCAGAAAGTACCCTAATGTACTCTCTCTCTCTGAAAATAATGTGAAGTGGAAGATGGATTTCCTTATGAGAAAAGCTGGGTTTGAGTCGAGAAACATAGCTTTGCAGTCTTTACTGCTTGGGTATAGCTTAGAAAGAGTATTGATTCCAAGGTATACTGTATTGAGTGCGTTGCAAGACAACGGTTTGAAGAAAAAATTCAGTCTTTTGAATGCTGCTGTGATGTCTGAAAGCAACTTTCTTAAGAGGTATGTAGTGCCCCATGAGAAGAATGTGCCTGGGCTTGGTGAAATTTATGCTGGTGCTTATGGTGGAAAGTTGCTCAGATGACATTAACTTGTGTGGGGAAGAATTTTGTTACTCAATTTACATCTGCAAATTTGGTCAGGGCATTAACTAAATAGCTGCAACAAGGCTTGAATTATTTTTGTAATTTTAGTTATTGTTGAATTTCTTTACAGTCCTTACAAGTTTGTAGGTCTCAAATGTTACACATTTGGTTTCAGAATCTGTTTGGTTAGATATTGGTTGTCCCTGATTGGTTTCGTTTGTTCGTTTTATCATGCTATTCATTTGTTGTTGATAATTAACGACTCATGCTAATCATTTCCCCCAAGCTATACCAACCAACAAAACCAAATTGTGTTGTACTAAAAGGCTAAACTCCAGATTGCTTATTTTTTTTTTGGGGGGTCTAGCCGTCTAGGTATTTATGTGTGGTAGCGGCTAGCTAACATGTAGTGAAGTGATCTGATGATGGCAGTGGACAAATGGAGGGTCAAATAGGACGGAATATGATTAGTAGAATATTTGCTATTGGACTGATTTTAGCTCTGTAGTTTGTATGGTTTCATTTTTGAAGGGGTTTGCTATTTTGGATTTCAATACTGTGTTACACTTCTTTGTCCATCATTGTTTAGAAGATATTCGGTGTACTGTTGGTAATAAAAGCCAAATTGATTTTAGGACTTTTGATCTGTTGTTTGCTCTATACTTTTTTGGTTCATAACTAGACTGGAGTTCTGTCGCATGAGAATAGTTTTAGATCACGGTTTCTGTACCAAGGGGGCATGAATCATATTTCCTGACCAATACTGATCTGGTCCTGCAGACTCTCAAATCTCAATCAATAGCCTTGAAAATACAAGAGAAGTTAAGAGTCGTGCTAACAGTCTATCTAGTTGCAATTAATCTTACCCAAAGTTGCTATTTCAGTTTTTCCTCCCTCTATTGGTGAAGTTGAAGCTATTGTATTTGTTGAATTTGGTACCTGTTCTGGTGTTCTGTTAGATGTCTTGATGAGTATCCTGTATAAGGCTTTTCTTAGTTCACATGAAAGGTTGTTTTACAAAGATTCGAGGTTGTAGATAAGTTTACAATTATGGATTGTTGAGTGCTTTGTTGAAATAATAATGATCTATTTTCCTTCTAATATAGAAAAGGCCCGTAATTCGTGCTCCATTTTTTTGTACAAGAAAAGAGAAAATGATGGTAGGTTGATACTTCAATTCTTTTTGTCCTTTGTAATGCAACCCGATTCTAGATGCTATTTTGTTAGGTTGATACTTCAATTCTTTTTATCCTTTGTGAATCTGTGATGCAATCCGACAGATAGGTTCTAGATGCTATTATGTTGTCCTACATGAACTTACACTAGTTTATGCCTTTATATTTTTTTGTAATGAGCTGTTTCTTCGTTATACAAATAGAAGGAAATAATATAGTTTTGGTCTACCAAATAAAAAAACCTCCGAAAGCTATTTCTCCAAAAATTACAGACTGAAGATCACATCCCACTTTGTGCAAGAAAAGAATAAATTCGTTTCAGTCTTCTAATCAAGTTTCTATTTTTTTTCCCCTATACATAAATCTGTCAAACTCTCCTATTTTAATTAAAATTTGAGAAGAACTTTCTTGCTGTTTATGCTCCATAAGGTCCCTCAAAACGGAGATAGTCGTACATAATACCACTAAACGCAAAACCTCCAAATGACTGTGTAAGAAAAATTGTATTTTCGCCTTGAAAAAGCAATTTTCCTTCAATGGGCACTTCATAATTCCACTGAAATCCATGAATCCCATGTCGTGCAATCGCATTCCCGTCACCGAATTGATATGTTCTGAAAAGGGTGTCTCCATTGGGATAATTCACTCGAACCTAAAATGATGACATTTTTTTTAGAGGACTAAAATGATGACATATTGTAGGTGAGATTTTGTGGCAAGATGCTAAGATAGAGTGATTTGTCACCAATCATTGCATCATGTATTATGTATGAAACCCATCAATATGGAAAATGTTGAGTCCATGATTAAAAAAAAAAAAGTTACCTCTAGTCTTGCCATATGAGCAGTCGCAATAGCGATTCGCAACATATAGAAACATTTTTGTTGTATGTTCGTGAGGTTGAACTTGATCTGCCAGGTGGTTGTAGAATATTTATTTCCAACATTCCTACAGCATTCTCGAAGAACACAATCAATAGTAACAAAATGTTATCGGACAAAAAAGAATTAAGATGCAATTACAATAATTCGGAATAAAGAAAAAGTACTCAGCAAGGGCAGTTTCCTAGTAGATATAAAACATGATTACAAAGGAGTGACTAGTGTCAAACATATAGGACATATATACTTGTCCAATTTGATAAAATTTTAATTTTTAAAATTGGAATGGCTGATCCAAACAGCTCAAATTATTTTATGTTATAAAATCTTCATGGAGACCAAATTTTATATTTTTTCAATTTTTTTTACTATTTTTTTGGAATTTTTCAATATGCTCAATCTAAAAAGTTCTGAACCCTCCAATTTTGAAAATTCGAAAAAAATAGTTAAAAAATATGAAAAAATATAAAATTTTATTTTCAAGTATATTTTAATATAGAGATCATATTGAGCGGTTTGGATCGACCGTTTCAAATTTTAATATTCGACGTTTGGATCGTGTTTGACGTCTTATATGTTTGATTCTAGCATTACTCTTATACTTTATCTAACATATTACAGATAAAGGTATGTTGTGAACAAAAATGGTAATAAAAGATATGGTGATATGGGGCATCAAGATGTTTAATCAATTAATGTTTCTCCATTTTATATCTAAAGATGAATTATGCAGGCCTATGATTTATAATACCTTGTTACTTGGGCAAAGAACCAATCCTTTTTGTAATCACTGGTACCAACTTTATAAACTAGGTCATCTTTTGGGTACAAGTCTGTGTACCTCTCCCAGAGGCCATACTGTCGGTACCTGAGATTAGTGAAAAGAAAAAGGAAAAAACATATTAGCAAAGGGGATAAAAATAAACAGATAAAGTTATTGGCAACAGATTTCACAAAGGGGGAAAAAAATTATGGCATTGCATTTCAAATTTTAAGGAGATTTAGATCATACATTCTTCCTTAAAGGAGGTGCAAGAGTAGAAAAAAGCATCTTAATAAAAAAGAAAAGTAATTTGTTCAATTAAGTACATTGATGTTTTTTAGTTTTCCGAGCATATTTAAAAATTTCATATAAAAATTTATTAAACTTGGGTAAGAGCTGACTAACTTCTCAACGTTCATGTACAGATTGTTTATATATTTTGGATCTGGGTCTGGAATGAAGAACTCAGCTGCACTTCTATCCGGGACTCCAATCTCCCATAATGTGGGTCCTGCTCTTGGAGGTTGGAATGTGAGCACGCCAACATCAAATTTGGAACCTAATTGCATTCAGTTTGAAATTAAAAGAAAAAAAAGACACTTTAAAATAAAACATGATACGTATTTCCATGTAGACACAGGTAGTATTGGTACTAAGTAGTAGTATCATGGTATATCTTTAGGTAGGTACGAAATTATCAATTTCACTTGTTTCTCCTGAAGCTCTAGTTAGGTACTAATGTATGATGTCTACAGATTTGAAATAATACGAAAATGAGAAACAAAAAATTTACCAGCTGAGACAGGTATTGTGACATTATGCATAAAATCACCAACAAATCCAGGGGCCCATGCGTATAAGCTGTAATTTCCAGGTATTATATTGTTTATGGTGAAATAGCCATTTGTATCAGTTCTCGTCCAAAATTGGTAGCCCTGAAAAAAAAAAGAAAAAAATGTAACAAACTATGTGCGCAAAAATATCTGATACATATATACCATTGTCCACAAGAAAAATAAATAAGTATACGGAAATTAGCGACAAAGAAAATAAAATTTTAAAAAATTAAGATTCAGCAATAGAAAATTGAAAATAATTTTCTTGGTGCGAGTGCAATATGTGTGAAGGAACATTAGTGTAAGTAGTCTCATTTTTGTTCAATTTATAAGAATACATTTTATAACATTAGAAATACCTTTCGAGAAAATGGTGAAAAATATTACCTTGCATTCTGCTTGCCAGGATCCAAGCTGACCAGGTAAGGCCAATCCCACGTAAGGAACATCAGCCAGCTTACCACTTATGTTACTGTACCTGTAATATAAGTAAGGAAAAATTTTGGAATTTCTCACATATCTTATCATTAATGTAGACAATTTTTGGCTTGAATTTTTATCTTTATTACCCTTATGAGCTCTATCCATCAAGACAAATTAAGAATTACCTGTCATAAATTAAGAATCTTCCAATGACTGAACCTCTTTGACTGGATTTCAAGAATTCCACTGAAGCAGGGAAGTTATACGGCCAGCTGTCGACCTCCTTTTGCATCTGTTATTGTTATATAAAAAAAGTTCCATGCATAGGTTATTTTTTAATTTTCCCTCTTTTGTTATAAATATAAGCTGACATTAATAAAGAAGTATTTACCTGCGCTTTGGCATCCTTCCATAGAAGATCACGAGTACTACCACTATGATTTTGACTTGAATTTGAATTTAAGTATATAAAAACTGGACCCAAGGTTTTCTTCCAGTAATCTCCATCTTGTAGGTTGAAGTGTATATCTTTACCAACATAGTGATCTCCTATAAACATCTGTAGATATATACACATTGAGAAAATATATTTGTTGCACAAGGGACATCTTAATCTTCTTTACCTTTAATTTCTTTTTAAACAAGTACAAGATTAGAGTCAATTTGCTCACTGAAAGGGAAGTGGGGCCTGTATGGGAGGTTAGATCCTGCTTGAGGGGTCCACCGGTCTTGAACTCATTGCTCGGTGTTATGATCCAGAAACCTGTTGACGGATTGTCGCTAATCCATCCATGAACCTTGTTATCCTTGTTATCTAGTGAATACTGGTATTTGTCATCTACCTATAAAAACAACACCGATTACAAAATTTTTAATAATTTGTAAATAAATGAATAGCATGTAAATGACTACTTGTTGATAATATGTAAATAAATAACATGTGATTTGTTATTATTCTGTCATTATGGGAATAAATTAGTAATTGGTAATTACCTCTCCTTTTAATTCAGGCTCACTAGGGTCAACTAGCAGCATGGCCTCTTTGTAAGCTAATTCCTCACCCCGTGGTGGTTCCCTATCTCTTTCAGAGGGCATTTCCTTTTGCCTATTATCAGATATCACCATATAGTGAAATCTGAAATGCAAATAATTGGAAGTTAGTAAGTTACAACAAGCTTTATTTAAGGAAATTGATTACAACAAGTATATTCAATGAAAATAAGTTGAATATACATGTAAACTTCTGAACAAGTGATGACAACACTTATTTGTTTGTAAGTGTTTACTTAGATTGTCTATATGTTCACTTTGTATTTAGCGATGGCTGGGATGGTATATTTGCCGATGGCACTTATAATTCCTGCTTTATTTAATTATACTGACATGCTAGAAGTTATTAATTATTACATGCCTCTATATGCCATTTTGGTGCCAGCTAGTACCAAAAGGCTATTACTTTACTTGCCAAGGTACATATTTTGAATATTAATAACAGTTCTGCCTTCCATTGAGCAGCTATTTTATACATGCATTTTAGATATATATCAAATTCTATAAATTCTTAAAAAGGAATACAATGGGAAATTTACCTATCACTGTTAAGCTTGAAGGCAAGCCTGGCGTCTGCAATATCAAAGGCAGGCCAACCATTCTCATGCTCCAATACAGAATATGTGTACAACCCCGAAACTCCTCTGAGCATAATGTACCTAGAAGAACAGAAGTTTAAAACTTCGTGGAACTACTGTGCAATTGCTCGACCAAGGAATTTAGAATACATAGATATAATTATATCATGTTATCAGATGTAATAATTGCATTAATTCTGATGAAAAAGAAAAAGAAATGATGCAAATCAGCATAGAGTAATTAACCTAATATCAGTATTGAGGTAAGCCAATTTACGTCCAAGGGATGCATCCCAGCGTCTCTTGAAGGAGATCTCTACCTGGTGGTCTGTTTCCATAATTGCCTTAAACTCTGTTCCTTCTAACCTACTCAACATGACAATAATAATTGGTGACTTTCTTGGTATAGGGCTGAATAAGATTAATTGGTTGAGTTAGTGTTTTACACAAACAAAGAAAAAATTAGTTGCATATTCACCCATTGGATAAGCTAACAATAACCAATTAGCTAGCAAATCCTCTTTTTTTTTTCATGCTTTCATTGTTGAGGGCATAATTTTTTTTATATACGAAATTTAGGATGGTAGTTACTCGTGAAGGATGTTTTTGACTTTTTATAAATTAAATTATCAATATTCTCTCTTGTCAAATTTTAAAGAAAAAACAATTGACAGTTTTACTTACATGTCCATAACAGCCGCATTTTTGGATCCAGGATAGTTCCAATCTGCATCCCAATACCTAATATATGCATTCAAAATGACCATATTAGTTATATGCATCCTATTTTCCATAAATTCAACTCCATCCAGAACTAAGTACTTCTTTCATGTATCCTTTAGCTGATAATTTAATTTGAAGCACATTAATGATAAAGACAGACTTGCTATCCCATCTTCCACAAAAGGAACATTGATGATTTTTTTCTTCAGAAAAAGAAAAACAGCATTAAAGCTAACACCAAAACAACTTTGGATTATTTTGGAACAATTTATGTTCTCTGGAAGCAGAATGGTGCACACTTGCAAGAGAAAATTAATGTTTCTGATTTCCTTTACTAAACCATACATATAGAATTTGAGACTTTTGTGCAGATAATAAATCACATATACCCTCCTAAGTTGCTCTCTCCATGAGTATAATCAAGCAGATTATCTATTCCGTTGTACTTGATGGCAGTGATGTGGCCTTGGGGTTTTGTAAAGGTAACTCGAAGGATGCTGTTATCCATCACCACCTGCAAAAATAGCATTTTTTAAAAAAATATATTAGTTTTAAGTACTTTACAATTTGGTGCAATTTTATTCAGCTATAGCATATGATGCAATGGATTATGATACGACCAACACATAATCAAGTTTTGGCTTGTCAAAAAAATCTTTAAAACTTTTAATTTAACAGGAAACTCATAAAAGAAAATCTAGCTATATGGTGCTATTACCACAAGTTAGTATATATAGATCGCAAGATAGGATGTTGGTGCATAATTGATTAATTTGTTATACAATATATATTATTATATATCTTTATATGTGTGTTAGTGCATGCATGTGTATGGAGCATAATTCATATAAATGAGATAAATATTTTGCTCCTAATATTTTTCTCCTTTAAAATGAGTAAATGAAACGCTAGTTAAGGAAATGTTTAGGTGCAGAATTGCTGTAAGTATTTCCATTAGACTGTCAAATATTTGCTAAATGTCCATATAAGATAAAAATACCTGGTCATCTTGTACATGCAAGCGAACTCTCTGAGACCCTCTCTGTGTTTGAGAGCTTGCAGTAGAAACAAAAATGAAGATTACTGATACAAAGAACATAGGCACCAGCTGATAGCGTTTCAACAACATCCCGTCCCACATGTACTTATGTCTTTGTTTCTTTGGCGCTTATTACTTGTATCAAGTCCTTCTACAAAAGCCAATGGAATGGTTGTTCAGAAACAAACAACCTTCTAGTTAGCCGCAATCAAGCAGTTTTCCTTTGTTAGTTAATTTCTCTGACTTTATGCAACTTGTTTGTTGAGTAGATCACTCTAGCTTTATAACAACCTCCACACCTTTGACAGTTTAGTGACCAAACTTCCACTTGTGACCGTTTTCTTCTGCAATCAGATAACTAGTTCCATGTCAAATTAGCTTCTTCAGTCAAAGTACGTAATTTTGGATGATATTCAACTGAATTAGCATTAATTTTGGCATGAATTATGCTAGTGTATTCCAAAATCGCCACATAATCATAATGTTTTGTAAATACTAGACATAAAAATACTAACGGTATAATTTTCTTTTTTATTTTTTAAAAAGAAAGGAAAAGAAAGAGAGAAGAAGCGTGCTCCATTTATCATATTACGTAAGAGAGACGTGTGTCAGAAATATTAAAAATAACACAAGGAACACACGACTCCCATAAAACTCCCTTTACCTCCCTTATTTTATTTCTCTTTCAATAATAATTTTACACAGCATGAATTCATCCTCTTATCTCGTCTAGAGGAGAAAACCAGAAAGTCAAATTACTTCTTAATTTTATGAAGTTTCTATATTTAAAAGATACAATTAACAAAAACAAATATATTGCAATCCCTTCATATACGTATACATCTCCTTTCCTTTCTTGCATCAACACAGGTCATGTATAACATTCTTTCCATCATTGCGTGGATGCAATCCGAGTGCAATCTTAACACTTCCCCTCACGACGGAGCATAGATGTCTGTCATGCCAATTTTCCTTAGACTTTCTTCAAATGGCATAGTCGCAACTGCTTTAGTTAGAATATCTGCTAATTGCTCTGTTGATCTAACAAAAGGTAAAGAAACAATGTGAGAATCAATTTTTTCTTTAATAAAGTGTCTATCTACCTCGATGTGTTTCGTCCTGTCATGTTGAACAGGATTATGTGATATGGCGATAGCAGCCTTATTATCGCAATATAAATTCATCTCACTTCCGGTGTCAAACCCCAATTCCATGAGCAATTTTCTTAACCATAGTAATTCACAAATTCCTTTCACCATGCCTCTAAATTCAGCTTCAGCACTTGATAAGGCAACAACATTTTGTTTCTTACTTCGCCATGTTACTAGGTTACCTCCAACAAAAGTGAAATACCCAGATGTTGATTTTCTGTCCACAATATTTCCTGCCCAATCTGCATCTGTATATCCCTCAGTTTTTAGATGCCCATTTTTGTTAAACTGAATCCCTTTACCTGGCGTTCCCTTTAGATAACGCAAAATTCTTGTGACTGCTCCCATGTGTTCTTCACTTGGATTATGCATGAATTGACTCACCACTCCCACTGCATAAGCAATATCAGGTCTAGTATGTGACAGATATATTAGTTTCCCAACCAATCTTTGGTATTCTCCTTTATCTGCCAAGCATTGATCTTGATTTATGTCAAATTTTGTATTTTGTTCCATGGGAGTACTGACTGATTTGCAATCTAGCATACCAGTTTCTGCTAGGAGATCAAGAACATACTTCCTTTGTGATAGAAATATACCTTTTTTCGTGCGTGTTACTTCAATTCCCAGAAAATATTTTAGACCTCCTAAATTCTTCATTTCAAAATCCCTTGATAGCTTCATTTCAAGCTTTTCAATTTCAGCCTTGTCATCACCTGTTATGATCATATCATCCACATAAATAATGAGAATTGCAATCTTACTTTGGTTCCTTTTAAAGAACATAGTGTGATCTGAATTTCCTTGAGTGTATCCATAGCTTTTCATGGCTTTGCAAAAACGACCAAACCATGCCCTTGGCGATTGCTTCAAGCCATACAATGCCTTTTTTAATTTGCACACTTTGTTTCTAGATCCAGTATCTTTATAGTAGCCAGGTGGTAATTCCATATATATTTCTTCTTCCAAGTATCCATGTAGGAATGCATTCTTGACATCAAATTGATGTAGTGACCAGTCAAAGTTAGCTGCAAGAGATAACAAAACTCTGACCGAATTTAATTTTGCAACAGGGGAAAAAGTTTCTTGGAAGTCTATTCCGTATTTTTGTGTATATCCCTTTGCTACTAATCTCGCTTTATACCTTTCAATTTTTCCATCAGCATTGTATTTAATGGTATACACCCATTTACATCCCACTGGTATTTTTCCTGGTGGTAAGTCAACAATTTCCCATGTACCATTTTTTCTAAGGGCCTCCATTTCTACTCTCATTGTTTTTTCCCATTCTTTGTCTTTAATAGCATCTTCTGCTCTCTCTGGTATAGCAATAGAAGATAAGCATTCTGAAAAATTCTTCATTGGAAGTACCAAATGTTGTGTTGAGGTGTAGTTGACAATGGGATATTTTATTTCTTTACTTGTTCCATCTTCAGGAATATATCTCCTTGGTGGTTTTCCACGATTAGAACGGGGAGGTAACCTAGAGGTAGGCTCAAGAATACATACCTCATTCTCACGCATGATAGTTTCAGACGCAGGTCCACTGTTAGGTGCAAGTGTACTTTCTGGTGCAGGTGCACTCTTTGGTGCAGGTGCACTCGTCGATGCAGGTGCACTCCCCGATGCAGGTGCACTCCCTGGTGCAGGTGCACTCGTCGATGCAGGTGCACTCCCCGATGCAGGTGCACTCCCCGATGCAGGTGCACTCCCTGGTGCAGGTGCAATATCAAAAGCACTATTACTATTTTCCAACTCTACATCTTCCTCCACTGACCATTGATTGACTTCCTCATATGCTAGTGGATCTGAATCAACCAGTGGGCCACACAAAAAATTTAGATCTGGTTCTATATTCGTGTTCTCCCCTTGAACCAGAACTTGATCTTGCTTAAAGAACGTTGCATGTTCTAAAAAAGTAACATCCATGGTGGTATAGAATTTTTTATTATCTGGGTTATAACATTTATAGCCTTTCTGGTGCATCCCCATCCCCAAGAAAACACATCTTTCAGCCCGTGGTTCTAATTTGGTGCGAAATTGTTTTTGTATGTGAACATAGGCAACGCAACCAAAGATTTTAGGTGGTAGGTTTAGGACAGAAGGTATAGGTGTATGTGAGAAAAGACTTTGGATGGGTGTTTTATAATTGTTTGCACTTGTAGGGGTTCGATTTGTTAGATAGACTGCATAAGAAATTGCATTATCCCAAAAAATTTGTGGTACCTTGTTCTCAAGAAGTAAAGATCGGGTTATTTCAAGGAGATGTCTATTTTTCCGTTCTGCAATTCCATTTTGTTGAGGTGTTCCTACACAGGTTGTCTCATGAATGATACCTTTCTCCTTAAAAAATTGTTGCACATTTTTATTAACATATTCAGTCCCATTATCACTTCTGATGATTTTTATGTCTTTCCCAAATTGAGTATGGACCATCATATGAAAATTCTTAATAGCATTACTTACTTCATCTTTTGTCTTGAGAAGAGAAAGCCAAACCATTCTGGAACAATCATCAACAAATAAGACATACCATCTATAACTAGATTTAGAATTGACAGGTGAGGGACCCCAGACATCTGTATGCACCAAATCAAAAGGATTTGCACATTTATTTTGACTACCACAATAAGTTATTCTGTGACTTTTGGATTTAATACAAGTTTCACAAACTAAATCATTGGAATCCAAATCAAAAAACAAATCTGGTAATAACTTTTTCATATAACTAAAGGATGGATGTCCTAATCGCCTATGCCACAACCAAATTTTATCTCTCGCTCCAAAATTTCCTCTTATTGCATAACTGTTGCCCAGTTTGAGTTCATCCAAGTAATACAGCCCATCACGTCTAATACCATGGCCAATTATCCTTTTCGTTTGAGTATCCTGGAACACACAATAGTCAGGAAACATGAGTACACTGCAATTCTGGTCCTTTGTAAGTTGGCTGACCGAAATTAACTTTGTTGCAAGAGAGGGAACAACAAGTGTATTTTTCAATGTAAATTTGTCAGAAAGTATAACTTCCCCTGTCCCAAATACAGGATATATCTCTCCATTGGCATTAATAATACCAGATTTTGTCGAGGCGCCTATATTTTTTACTTCCTTTACATCATAAGTCATATGATCAGTTGCGCCCGAATCGATAATCCAAACTTTATTTTTCTTATCATTGCTGCAATTGGGAATTGTACATTTACCAATACTGGTTGTGCAAATACCATTCTTACCTTCACTGTACCCCTCTGTTATTTGCTGGGGTTGAGAAGTGGTCGGCTGAGTTGGCTGGCTCGGTGCAGGCGGCGGATGCGGGTGCACTGTCGAGATGCCAGGATGCGGGTGCACTGCCGAGATGTCAGGACCAGAATGCGGGTGCACTACCGAGATGCCAGGAGCAAGATGCGCTACAGTTGAGGCAGCCATCGCCTTCTCCCCACCTCGCTTCTTCTTGTCACCCTTCCACCATTCTGGGTAACCTACGACCTCGAAACACTGCTCCTTTGTGTGCCGATGTTTTCCACAAACTGTGCACTTCATCTTGGATTTGTCAACAGAAAAGATTTTATTTTGAGGGTTGAAAACCTTACCAGAGTTGTAACCACGAGAAACCATGGCCACCGAGTTAACCTCTGACCCGCCTTTGAGCATAATACCTTTGCGAGCCGCCTCGCGTCTAACAAAACCATAAGCTTGTTCAATAGTTGGGAAGGGCCTCAAAAGTACAACTTGTGCACACATGCTGTCCAAAGTGTCATCAAGGCCATCTAGGAACATATACACTCTTGTCTTATGGACAAAGGTGTTGAATTTGGTGATATCCCCGGTGCATTCCATGGGATTTGGACAGCGAAAATCAATCTCTTGCCACAGCCCTTGGAGCTCGGCATAATACTCTTCAATAGGTCGCCCATCTTGTTTGACTTGGGAAACTTGTCGATTGAGAGCATATACTTGAGCTTCATCACTTTCATCAAAGTATGTAGTAGCAATGGCCTTCCAAACATCTCGGGCAGTAGGACACCGCATATAGCCACCCTTGAGACGAGGTTCCAAGGAATTGATAATCCATTGCTTGACTATGACATCATCAGTTTCCCATCGACGATAGGCTGCATCATCAGACTTGAGAGATGGTGGAGGTTCAGTAAGGTGGTGTAGCCTGTCTCTGCCGCGAACGTACATCTCCACAGCTTGGCACCAGATTGTGTAATTCATGCCATCAAATTTAATCTCGATAGCACTGGAATAAATATTGCTATCAGGTTGTGATGCAGGTGGTGGCACGGGGTTACTCATGGCTGCTGTTTGCATTGCTGCCATTTGAGTCATCATTTTGGCCATCTGCTCGATTAGAGCGGCCGTAGAGGACGATTCTGAATTGTCAGGCATGGTCGCGTGTTGTAGAATTAGCAAGCGGAAACGATTTGTACCAGATGCTCTGATACCATGTCAGAAATATTAAAAATAACACAAGGAACACACGACTCCCATAAAACTCCCTTTACCTCCCTTATTTTATTTCTCTTTCAATAATAATTTTACACAGCATGAATTCATCCTCTTATCTCGTCTAGAGGAGAAAACCAGAAAGTCAAATTACTTCTTAATTTTATGAAGTTTCTATATTTAAAAGATACAATTAACAAAAACAAATATATTGCAATCCCTTCATATACGTATACATCTCCTTTCCTTTCTTGCATCAACACAGGTCATGTATAACATTCTTTCCATCATTGCGTGGATGCAATCCGAGTGCAATCTTAACAGACGTGTACCGTGCCCATGTTGGAAACATGTTGCCATTTAGGCTTTAATACTGTTTCAACAGAAAAAGGAGTGAGGCCTTCAATATTTTCAACTGGGCCTAACAAAGACTAGACTTTGTACCTCGTATTTGGTCTTTGATTTAAAAATCTCTCTGGGCTTAAGTATTTGACAATTATTGTGCTGCGTCGCCTAACGCCTAATCCTTTCTGTTATTGCTTTCTTTTTCTTTTTTTTTATTCTTTGACAAACTCTTCACTTTGACTCTTTGACTGCAGAGAGCTAGGAAACAAGGTTCTCATCAGAAATTAAAAAAAAAACTCAAATTCGGATCATAATATATAATATAATTTTAAGTGTATTTATGTATTTGGTACTATAATAATAATATCAAGTCTACTGTACTTCTTCCTTTTTCTTTAAACCAAAAAAATAATAATAATTTAGGCTTCCTCTTCCTGATGGTGCAACAAAAATAAAAGACTTAACTTCCTAGCTATTTCTCGAGCGTTCGTTCAGTATGGCAGTCTTGGCGAAAGTGCCTAATACCGTTTCCTAGAAGCCTTGGCAGAAGGTGAACTGGTGAGAAATTCATTGAGAACAGAAAAAACAAAATGATTCAAAGAAAGTCCGCGAACCTCACAGCGTGCAGGTGTAAGTCGAAGTACTGCTAGCCATAGACAAGATCTATCTAACTTTCTATTCACTGTCCTCCTTCCTTCATTATAATCCTTCTAGAATCCAAGGCATAATTAGGGAAATTTTTTTTCCCTTTTTAACCAATGAATCATATAGTGCCTACTTAATTACAATTAATATTTCGTTTCACTGAGCAATCAGATAAAACGATGTAATCATTTTGGTCATGATGAGGACATGTATTTCATTATTTGCCTTGTTGATCGGTACGATCCTACACAGTCCAAGTCAACCCCAAGTCAACTTTGCACATTGTTTTTCAATGATCCCGTTTGGATCGTATGGGAATAGGAGGAATAGCTTCTTCCTAGACGCAAATTTATTATAAACAATCCAAACTCTTCACAAAGTTATACATTTTACAATACTTTCCGTCTAGAAATAGACTATTCCTCTTGTTCCTAAACAATCCAAAACGGAGCCAATAAGAATTGCGACTTTGATTGTATATTATACTATACAAAATTTAGGACACTTAGATACGTATATATATAATTTACGGTCCAAATTGAAAGAGACAACTATTGTTTTATTTGACAGAAATTGGCGGAGCTTTTCCGCAATATGCTATGCGTGGAAGCACTCAGAGCTTTCAAATTTACTCCCAATTGCATTTTAACAGTTTCGTATGTAAAAGAAAAACTATAATATTTATTTTGGTAAATAATATATATAGAAATCAAGATGCATTTTTCATGAAATGTTTGCTAGTAATATCTTATGATAGCACAATATAAATTCTGATAGCTTCGTAAGTACTAAAAATTTATATTTATTAATTTCGATAATATTTTGGTAAATAATTACTTAGTTAGTTCACAATATAAACTATAATATCAAAAGATTCAATAAAAATATGAAATTACAAAAGATATAGTAAAATAATTAAAGATCAACAAAGAGTAAGAAAATAGATTATAGATTAAATGTTACAATATCTTTCTTTCCAATAAATTAACAACGAATTCATCAGGAACAAATTAAATATCATGAAGTTGAAGATCAAACTCTGCCTGCTTATAAAAGTATTATACTCTGCCTTTTATATTAGTTTGTTTTAATATTACACAAAGAAAAAATATTTAAATACATCTTTACTATAACTTATTTATTGGCCCGGAAACGATTACACTAAGATCTATATATGGCGGAACTATAGCAAATTATTTTGAATACTGCATAGAACACAACACGACTTAAATTTGAACCTCTTGATATTGGATTGCAAAAGGACTTGGTTGGGTTCGCCCATTTGAATTTGATCCATCAGACCACCTTTTTTCACAAATTTACAAACAAAACCAAATTCACAAAGAAATTCACTGCCTATTGTGCTAGTCAATACTCAGCCGAAAGCTACAACTCTTGGCCTTTAATTTTAAACATGCATCTCAGTTTAAAGAAACTAATATAGGAGGTAAATATGCATTGTTTTTTCCAGATTTTATAAGTACATAACATGCATTTTAACTTTTAAGCAACATACCTTGACGCATAGAAGAATTGCCAAAATACATATGATTATTTCAAATAACTTCCTTCAAGAACCTTAAAGTTCTTCAATGAGCACCATTGTTGATGGATACAAAGCGCTCCTCTTCTCTCTTTCAGGTAGATGAATCTGACTCTGTTTTGTTTGTTTCACTCTGAACTTATGCAAAGAAGGGAAATAATCTATTTATAGCAATAACACGGAGATATCTGTTAAGGAAACACCATGATTTTCCCAAAATACCATTGTATGATGAAAACATAGTTACCTCTGTGCTAGATACATTAGGAAGGAGGTTACAAAGGCGATGTATAGGATAAGCGGAAAAGGAAGTTAGGATTTTGACAGTGCTTTCCTAAAATTAAAAAAAAAAAAGATTTTGTACATCTTTCATCATTTTTCCTTCTTTTCTTGTTGCACCTAGTGTTCTAAATATATATGCGTGTCTGGATGTGGACATGACATGTCTAAGGACACACCACGTCGTGTGTTTCATGTATAAATTAGACATTCGAATTATGAAATTATTCTTAAAAATAGACATTATAAGAAATTTTTTTTATTATTTTTATAAAATTTACCATCCTTTAACCCTCATTATAAAACTTGTTATATCTCGAGGATCTCTTGTTAGCTCCTCGATCTGCTCTGTTTTCTGATTTTTCTCTCTCTCTTGACAGCTGTTGTCAACCCTCTCAAGAAAAAGAAAAAAAAAAGTTATGCACTTACAGAAATGATACCGTCATGTAACCGACTAAACAAACATTTACCGATAATTATGCATCCAATTATTATCAGATATGAATAATTAGTTGTATAGAGTTATATCTAATGGGAGAAATCGCTTAACAATTATTTAATTATGAATATTAGATAATCATTCAAAATTAATTTTAAATTGAAATCCCGAGTACTAAAATTGCCAAATAATTTAATCCGCTCAAATATTCACAAGAGATACATAGCCTATATATAAACATGAAACTAATCCGTAATATAATACAAATATAGAGAAGTCAAATTTTAATTATAAATACCGTAATGGTTCGATTTTTTTTTCCCTATATACCACATACCAATGCCATCAATGAAGACTGCAGCTCAATTTTTGTACTACGTATACTGTATTCACGATTCATAACACTGGCCTATGTGTCTAAAAAATCTATGCAGGAAAGAGATACACGAGATCGCGTGTGGGGAGCTGCCACAGAAAGTTTCAGCCATTTACTAGTGCCAAACTGCCAATTGCCAAAGTCCCGCAAGTTGACTATTTTGACTCATTGTGATTGGACGGAAATTTAATAATTTCATTGCTTATCCTAGGTACTCCCTAACTATTTTCCCTCCGCCTAGCACTCCATCTCTCCTCTGTCTTTGCTGGTACATCCCTTCTATTTTTGCATACTAGTTGTATTCCTTTTTGGGATTCGGTTTCATTAATGCATTTGATCAATTAGTGCTGCATAAGAACATTTGAAGCTTGATCAGCTTTTCCTCTGTAGGCAAAAAGGAGTTCTAGCCAAATTAGATGAAAATAGTCATTTTGTTGTAGCTCAAAATTAATCATATAAAAAGTCAAACAAACAACCTATATTTTCTCATAAAAATGATCATTATTGGCAGGAGCTCACAATGTAATAAAGTAACAGATCATTTGGCAACCAATTTGTAAATGCCTTTGTACTCTCTTCTTTGATTATATTTTCAATCCTATCAGGATATCATTCCTTTAAATTGTATTTTCTCTGATTATCATTTGGCAAACCATTTTCGAGATAATATACATCATCTTAGTGATTTTCTTTGCTATGTTAATATTTCCTTTTGTAAGCTTGTGATTTTTACATGTTGTAAGTATTTCAATATTGAACATAATTATTATTGGCATTGGACTTTTGTTGTATGATGATCATATTTAATATTGTGCACTTTGCACAATGTAAAAATATTGAACTAGTCATTTGAATATTATTTATTGTTCAGGGATCTAAACTTGTATAATTTTTTGTTAGATTTCTGTCTTGTAATTCTTTTTTTGCATTTTTAATGATTTTTTATATTTTAGTAATTATACGATGTCATCCGGTTTTGGGAACAGTTAAAACCCTGTACCCTTTGCTTCACCATTTTGATGTACGATACGGTATTAAAAACATAGAATGCAACGCAATGTTGCCGTTAAATATTCCAATTTTTTTTAAATGTTCCAATGTAATTGTGTTTTCCTAATTCATTAATTAAATTGTAATTTACTACAATTAATAAGTGATATGATTTAGTATAAAAACTAAAATGTCTTATTACAACGAACTGATGGTGCCTGTTAATTAATTAAATATCCGTTATTCGTTCTCTTTCTGTGTGTTATGAAAATTAGATAATCATTAAAACTTTTGATTCTGTCAAAAAGTTTTATTAATTTTATTCTGTTTACTGCTACTCGTCTATTTGCTACACTGTCCGAAACTAATTGAATTTCAAGAGTAACTTCCTTGGTGTTTTTGCACCATAAGGTGGTCCTTCAAATCGGATATAATCATACATAATACCACTAAACATAAAGTTTCCTTTCGTTGTCAGATAAATCGTGTTCTCCCCTTCGATCAGTAACGCTCCATCTATCGGCACTTCATAGTGCCGCTGAAACCCATGAATTCCATGCCGTGCAATTGCATTCCCATCGCCGAAAAGATATGTGTTAAAAAGAGCTTCTTCAAGGGGCTTATTCACTCGAACCTGGTCACAAATATGTCTTAAGAATGGTTTCTTGTGGAAGTAATGACTAATTATATTTGGTACCAAAAACTATGTTTTGGGTACATGCAAGCTGTATGGGAAAATTTCAGTCCAATAATAAACAGAATAACCTCTAATCTTGCCATATGAGCAGCAGCAAGAGCAATACGTAACAGGTACGAACTGTTTTTCGGTGTGGAGGAGATTTTAAACTTTATCTGCCATGTAGTTGGATGATATTCTTCTCCGACTTTCCTACAAAAGAGAAGAGAAGATAATACAAAGACATTAACATAATTTGTCTGCTATTTTATTTATGAAAAGTGACTGCAAAAATTGAAGACTTGTTTTGAAATCTGCATTTCACAATTTACAAAGGTTTGAGATTGTAACTGCAGTTTTTATATAAAAGGGATAGTACCACGTCTGGTACATATTTAAAAAACGAAATTGTATTATCCGTAAAAAGTGGTGGGAGAGATGTGATGATTTTTTTTAATTTTTTTATGTTATTATGTGGGCTTAGCAGCATAATTAATGATACCTTGGGGCATGTGCAAAAAACCAATCTCTTTTATAATCGCTGATACCAACCAAATAAACTAGGTCATCTATTGGGTAGAAGTCTGTGTACCGGTCCCAGAGACCATACTGTCTGTACCTGAGAAAATTAAACAAAACAAATATATAAAATAACATGAATCTTTACTCAAAAACGAAATATAAGCTTGAATTTCTCAAGGTTTTCAGAAGGAACAGAAAAGTTCACTTAAAACTGCATTTAGCTTTTAGTAAATAGGCAACTAACTTTTCAGTTTTTGTGTAAAGCTTGTTCGGATATCTGTAATTTGGGTCTGGAATGAAGAACTCGGCTGCACTTCTGTCAGGGATGCCAATTTCCCACAATGTGGGTCCTACTCTTGGAGGTTCAAAAATGAGCACTCCTAGATTAATTCCACAACCTGATGTTAACAATTTCAATTCAGCAGTCAGAAACACAATGGAACAAACCAAGTCTTCTTTAGCTCCAAGTAAATTGTTAAACGCCAGAATGACTAGCAACAAAATTGGGAATATCCTTGGTGTACCAAATGTTTCAGTTCAATTTTTGTTTTAAGCAACTCCAAGTGATAAGTGTGGGACCAACTTCTTGTATCATAATGCGGGCATTATTGTTTATAAATCATAAATATATACAACTCGTTGAACTCGACACTTTTTTGTTGACTACAACGTTGGAAAGGTAAGCAAATGAGCATTTCATAATTTTACCAGCTGAGATGAATATTGTAACATTATGCATGAAATCCCCAACAAATCCTGGCACCCATGCATACAAGTTGTAATTTCCTGGGATAACGTTGTTTATGATGAAATTTCCATCTGCATCAGCTCTCGTCCAAAATTGGTATCCCTAGTCAACAAAAAACAAATTGCAATAATCTCGTAATTAGTTATTCTTAAAATTGAAGAAAATTGAAGTTGAAAAAGGTATCCAAGTAAATTATATATTAGGCCTGGTAAGTTTATATTAAGAAAACGTGGCTAGTTATTGATTATCACTTTTTACGTAATTTGTGTTTATAATACTGATATTATTATTGTTGGTACGTACTATCATAATTTGTATTAATTAGCTTTTATTATTATTATTGTTATAATATTATCATTGCAACTATTAATTAATATAATGACCAATACCAAGAAAAAAAAATAATATGATGACAAGTGGTACCTTGCATTCTCCCTGCCATGAACCAGGTTGACCAGGTAACGCCAATCCAACATAGGAAAAATCAATTGGCTTATCATTTGTGCTGACGTACCTATCAATTATAGTAACAGAAAAAAACGCTGTAATTTATGATCACAACAGAAAAAAAATTGAAACTTGTTTCAAGGAAAATAAAATAAAATAAAGGAGAACATTGATACATGGAATACAATGCTTTTAGTTAATTCTGTTTTCTTTTCTACCTTGTACATTTTTATTCCATCAGGAACACAGCTGTTACATTCCCTTAAATCAGCTATATACCCCTCAAATCATAACCAATTAGAAATATCCCCTTCTAATCTTTAAATTTGGAAATATCCCCCTCTAATTATAATTTATATAGATATTTACCCTTTCATTATTTTTACTAACATTTTAAAATTTGAAAATCAATTATTAAAATTTAGGACAAAAGTGCCCTCAAATCCTTTCTTCTTGCACCTTTCCTTTAACGATCTATCTCAGAAGTTCAGAACAAATTCAGAAACCTCGAACTACTCGAGTTTAAATGCTAAATTTAATAGAATTAAAATAGCATTTTCGAACTAGCTCAGGGCCAAACGTGGAAGAAAAGTACTTGCTTGGAGTTAGATCAATCTATTGGAAGAATGCTGCTTTTCAAGAAAAATCAAGTAAACAATGGCAATTTGACTTGGAAGTTTGAAAGCATAGAGCTCATTTATATACGAGTAAATATAGCAACCTTACACGTCATTTAATTTTTTTTAGATACGCCACATCATTTCAAATTGAGAGAACAACGGTATGACCGTATGAGCTAGATTTTCTAACTTGCATGGGACCATTAAAATAACAAATGCAGCGCCAATGGGAATCGGAATCGAAAGGCAGAGGGAAGATTAATCGTCACGGAAAAGGGCAGTTTTGTCCAAATATTTAAAATTATATTTTTCAGAACTAAAATATCACTAAAAATAGTTAAAAGGGTGAATAGCTATACAACTTATGATTGGAGGGGGATATTTCCAAATTTGAAGATTAGAGGGTGATATTTCCAATTGGCTAAGATTTGAGGGGTATATAACTGATTTTTCCTTTTAAATATAGCTCCATAGTAAGAGCAGTATATGCAATTTTCAACGTTGCATTGTGGTCCAGAAACTTTTGAAAATTATCAATTTGACAGTCGCAAGAATTTCTACTAACGTTTCTTGACAATAAAAAATATAAGCTACATATGTACCTGTCATAAGTTAATAATCTTCCAGCAACTGAACCTCTTTGGTTTGATTTTAAGTATTCCTCTGAAGCAAGGAAGTTATAAGGCCAGCTGTTAACCTCCTTTTGCATCTATTAATAGTTAAAACATATATAAATTAATTGGAAGAAGGGGCAATTTGGTAATGTTCTCAATTTTATGATATTTAAAAATTAATGTCGCAGAAGCACTAACCTGAGTTTTGGCATCCTCCCATAGTTGATTACGTGCAGGAACTCTCTGAATTTCACTTTGAATTTGATATAGATTTGAATTTAAGTAGAAGAAAATAGGACCCAAGGTTTTTTTCCAGTATTCTCCAGCTTGTAGTCTGAAGTGTATATTATCACCAACATAGTGGTCTCCAATAATCATCTATAAGTAAATATATATACACATTTTCATAAAAAAATTGTTTAATTGACTTCTCTTTGAAAATTTACTTATTCAGATGCTTTTCCCATTTTTTTGCCCATATTTTGTGTGCATATAAAAATTTACAATGCAGAAATTTTTCTGCAGTTTAGTACACATTGTTTGTTTGTCTCATCGTTTCTTTTTCCTACATTTTATTTTTGCCATGTCTTTGCCCTGTTGTACTTCTCAATTGAACCTTAATTGGTTACCTGCTGACTTTGTGCAGGTCAGCCATTCTACCGGGTTAGCAGTGGCACAGTGTGCACAGACGGATCAGGGATGGACTTGAAATTGAAATGTTCAATAAATAGTTACAGTACTGTACCGCAAGGGAAGTGGGTCCTGTATGGGAAGTGAGATCCTGTTTGAAGGGCCCACCTGTTTTGAACTCGTTACTTGGTGTTATAACCCAGAAACCAGTTGTCGAATCGTTATCAATCCATCCATGAACCTTGTTATCTTTGTTGTCCAGTGAATACTGGTACTTGTCATCCACCTATACGGATCCAAAAGTTCAATTCAATTGATTACTAAATACATATCTCCCAAAAAATATTTATAAAGTTTAATAACAGCCAAAGTCGTTAAAGCTTAATCCAGCAGTGTTCAGCACTATTTATTTTTTATTTTGCATTTGGCCTACTTTTAAGTAGAAAGATAATTTCTTGTTAATACTAAATAACTAGCTACCTCTCCTTTTAAACTTGGCACACTTGGGTCAACAAGCAACACCGCTTCTTTGTAAGCCAATCTCTCACCTCGAGGCGGTTCTCTATCGCTTGCAAATGGCATTTCCTTTTGCTTATTATCTGATATCACCATGTAACTAAATCTGAAACACCAATATTGCATATTATAATAAGCTTAATAATACACATGTTGGCGTATTATTAACAGATGGACATAGACACACAAACATTTTATGTTTCTTTGTGTGTGTCTGTACTTTGGGATGTGTTTAATTTACTCAAATTTTGTCCATATGGCTGCCAACAATTACTTACAGGATGTTAGAAATTCGGATAATATGTCCACTCAGAAACTGTTGCACACTTTAAAAGGACACAACTAAAATTTTACCTATTGTCAAGCTTGACGGCAATCCTGCCCTCAGCAATATCAAAGGGAGGCCAACTTTTATCATGCTCAAGTATCGAATATGTGTAAAATCCTGAAACACCACTAAGCATAACGTACCTATATATAGAAGAAAAAAAAATGTGTATTATTTCTTCATGTAAGCAAGGTGAGAACAAGAACATAGGTAAATTAAATGATTGCATAAGATCTGCAACTTCTTTTAACAGCAAGGAAATCACACATTCACACTATATATTTATCTCCTTTTCATGTTGGATGTGGTAATAGCATCTGTACCTTTAAAAAGGGAAAAAAATTGAGTGCAAACTATAGAAGGTAAATTAACCTGATATCAGTATTGAGGTAAGAGAATTTGTATTGAAGGGAAGGTTCCCAGTTTCTCTTGAAGGAGATTTCTACCTGGTCTTCCCTTTCTACAACAGCCTGAAACTCAGTCCCATCTAACCTGCTCGACATGGCAATATTGATTAATCAGTGACTTTCATTTTTAGTCCTACAAACTATTGGATAAATTATTAATTTATCAGAAATAAAATTGACTACAAAATTCTCAATTACATTCTTATAAAATTCGTGAAACCATTTTAACAACTTGGCGTTACCAGAATCAATGCCTTAGCACATGTTACACCAAATTTATTCACTATGGAAGCATAATTATTTCATACAACCTTCTGAAATGTTGTCATTTACTATACTAATGAAGTATTGTCAAACTTACGTGTCCATGACAGCATCATGTTCTGATCCAGGATAGCTCCAAAATACATCCCAATACCTAAAAATATACATTATCTCAAAATTCTCATCACTGTGTGCAACACTATGTCAAAAGGGACTTTCTTATTAACATGGATAAGGTTTAGATTGCAATTTCTGTTTTATAAGAAGCAATACAAGATTATAACATGGCTGATTTCATTTACAAATCTATATTGGGCACGAGGAATCAATGCAAGTGCACGCACCCTCCCTGGTTCTCTGCTCCATGATAATTTAATAGATTCTCTATTCCATTGTATCTGATGGAGATGACACGGCCTTGAGGCTTTGCAAAGGTTACTTGAAGAATGCCATTATCCATCGTCACCTAAAATTTCACTCCATTTTTAAAAAATTTCTTACTTTTAGTTATCATATGTTGGCTGCATGAATTGTTGCAAGTTTTATTCAGCAGCATCTTGAAATTAGTTGCTTTCAGCTATATATGATAAGGCGCATGTCACAAAAATAAAGTCAATTCATATAAGCCTGCTAAACATTAAGTAGGTTACTAAAAAAAATAAACTTATCATGAGTTATAGTTTTATTAGTACAGATAAATAAACTTGCAAAAAAAAAAAAAAAACAGAGGATCCTCCAATCTATTCGTTATGTATACATAGATTTGTTTCAATGATATTATTCCTTGTTACTTAATTCATTGCATATTTTACATTACAAAATCACTCAATAAAATGTTGAGATCTACAGACTGCATATAAGCTAGATTGTTAATAAATACAAATTCAGAAACACATAATTAATCAAGAATAACATACCTTGCTATCTTCTACATGCAAAGTAACTCTTTCAGGCCCCATTAGCGTTTCAAAGCTCATAGTAGCAGCAATGAGAATATTGAAGACTACAGAAGCCAGCAATATAGGTGCCTCGTAGTTTTTGAACGGTGTCCCCATACTTGGTACCTTTTCTTTCTATTAGAATTACTTCTTTCATACGAGCCAATGTAATTTATGATTGTTTCAGTCCTATCCTTCACTTGGCAGCGTTCAAGCAGAATTTGTTCATGCAAGCTTGTTTGTTGAGTAGATCAATGTAGCATTGAGTACCAACTGCGCAACTGTGGCACTTAAATTAGTGAATTGTTGCCGAACTTCCACTTGTGCTTGGTTTTTTTTTTTTCTTCCTGTAGTTTCAGATACCAAATTCCATGTCAAACTTCTCTCATATAATTTGCAAGTAATTTAATATGATGTAAAACAGACGTAGCATTTAAATTTGGCATATAGACTAGTGGA
Organism: Rhynchospora pubera; assembly: GCA_028095005.1. Taxonomy (NCBI): domain Eukaryota; kingdom Viridiplantae; phylum Streptophyta; class Magnoliopsida; order Poales; family Cyperaceae; genus Rhynchospora; species Rhynchospora pubera. The sequence continues at coordinate 214,177 of JAMFTS010000011.1, read as the reverse complement.
ATTTTATCTGTGTTTCATTAATACTACTTTGTACTATTACCAGAATAATGGAATTTATCTGCGTTGCATTCATACTACTTTGTACTGTTACCTGAATTAAAGGATATGAGTCTTTTTGCGTTCAGTAATGACTAATAAATGTTGTTGGACGCATTAGTTCCTGTGGTGCCTTCCTGTGAATGGGAGACAAATCGGTATATTAAAAACCCTTCACCACGGTAATTAATGAATTAGAGAGAGGTGGGATCGGATTGGTACTAGGGATGAAAACGGAGCGGATAAAATCCGCTCCGATCCGTATCCGAATCCGAAAAATACGCATAACATCCGATCCGTATCCGTATCCGAACATATCCGTATTCGTATTCGTATCCGCCAAAAAAATATGGATGCGGATATGGTTTTGAGTTTTTTGACAATATCCGATCGGTATTCGTATCCGACATGGATATTATCCGTATCCGATAGATATTAATCCGTTTATCCGTATTTTTAACGGCATAAGATAATTAATATAATTACTTATCTACATTAGAGAATACTTTTAATTATATAATGCTTAATTTTTATTAGATAAGTTCTCTTATAATAATATTTTTATTTGGAACATAAAATTATTTTTATTTTTTTATTATTGAGACGATTATATATGATAATAATACTAAAATTAAATTTTTTTTCTCTAATCATGTTGATTACATATGATTAATATACTTTTTTTAATGTATGATGACATTTAAGGTAACATGATATGATTTGACATTGAATAGTTAAATATACTGTTGGAATTCAAATTGTGGAAAGACTTAATTTATTGATCAATTCTATTAAATTTGTACTTATGTGGTGCTTGCAATTTTATTGATTAATTCATAAATTTGATAATTATGGTTATATATGTGATTTATTGAATCCAATATATTTGTTGAGAATCCAACCAATAATGTTAATAATAATTTAATTTATACATATTATATATAATATTTTGATGAAATTTTTGATTTAATTGGTTGAAAGAATAAATTTTGTACACTACTTACCTTATTACCTTATTATCGTATAATTTATATTGTTTGAATATAACTTATTGCATGACATGAAAATTTTTTTATGCTTCAGCTACTCTCATATATAACAAACTTTTATACGCAATATGAAATTTAAAAAAATTTCTAAAGAAATGAAATAAAATAAATTGATCGTTATATGATTCGTATCCGACAAAATATATTCGTATTCGACTCCGTATCCGATAATATCCGAACCGTATCCGCATCCGTTTAATATCCGAACCGTATCCGTATCCGAACGCATCCGTATTCGTATCCGTATCCGAGAAAAAAATATGGATGCGGATATGGGAAGACCTACATCCGCTCCGTATCCGATCCGTTTTCATCCCTAATTGGTACGCATCAGTTCTCAAATTGGAGAAAAAAAATAAAGTGAGAGATGAAAAAACGCGCCACATGTCTCAAGCAATGTAACAGATGGATATCATGCCCTCTCTACAGTTTCAAGAACTAGGACTGTTTTCTACTGCAATTGATCAAATTTGAAATTCAAAGACATGGAAGTAGAAACCGAAAACAATTCAAGTCCAAGCTACAAATTGAATGATGCAAAACTTGAGAATGACCCAGAACCAAAATTTTGAATATCAATACAGAAAAGGATGCCAATTATATTTATAGAATATGTCCTCATAATTAAAAGGAGGAGTTTTTTATATTGCCTAAATCTTTATCAAATATAGATAAATATGCTAACTTAAAGTCTTAAACACAACTTATACGTAACTGATGAATTATACATTACAAAAAGTTAATTATGCACTTGTTGTCACATATACTTACAAAACTATAAATTACTTCTTGAATAAAATATAATATAATACTGCATAAATTAATACAGTACAATTAAATATTAATTGAATAATAATTAATTATATTATTATCAACCATGATTTTTTTATAAATCAGTTATTTTTATTGCATAATCGGTAAGTTCTTATTCGGACTTTTATCCAGCGAGCTATACGTACTCTAACTGATAAGCTAAGAAAATAACCTTACTTTTAATTATACTAGTATTATCAATTCAATACGGTACGGATATTATGTATTGACACCCTATGTGTTTCAAGCATTAAAATAATAAAATTATATTTCCTCCGGTATGGCCGCCGTCAAGAGGACATAATAAATTATGCCTTTTGGTAATTCTTGAAATTTGCATGAGTAATATTATTATGTTGGTCACATATATGGAGTACCGTTACCGGGGACGAACGGAGGTCGGGTACGCCTCTGGTACGACACTGTAAGAGTACCGGTACCTGAATAATTTAATTAACTTGACCTGCGTGTACGGGTATCAGCCACTAACAAAGCGCCACGTGTCCATATCACTTCGGCAAATCAAGAGATGGCCATAATATATCCGAGTACGCAACACGTGCGTGCGTCAGATGGAAGCCTCACCGAAATTATTTTATACAGGAATTCAGACGCAAAAAATTTTTAATAGAAAAAATTATTATTATTTTTTTTAATAAGAAGAAAGTTCGAATGCATTTTATAAAAGCGTACAGTCTCTCTCCTTCGTACGCGTTTATAAAACGCGCTCGAAGGCTTCGAACGCGTTTTATAAACGGGTAAGAGGAGAGAGCTTCAGTTACGCCTCAAAAGGCTGGTCAGACCTTCGTACGCTTTTATAAAACGCGTTCGGAGCCTTCGAGCGCGTTTTATAAACGTGTTATTAGTTTTTCATATTTTTCATTCAAACCGCAACATTTAACTTATTAAAAATAATATTTTGCAATAAGGTCCCTGCATGTTTCATATTTACAAAATTCTCAAAATTTTATTTCCAATTAAAGATGTATTAAATAGATGTATCAAAATTTTATTTCCAATTAAAGATGCATTTAATTGCACATATTTTTTTTTGAACATGTGTATAATATCATTTTGTTTGAATAATTATTCGCCGACGACCCTGTAATTTTACTATTTAATTTTACATACTTATCTTTTGAATTGTAGTCTCTTCTCTTTTTTTTATTTTATGTTAGCCATATATAATAAAAAGTATATAATATGGAAATAATTAAAATATAAATTTTTTTAAAAAATTTTGAACATTAAAACTTTAAACAGGCTTAACTTTTGATAGGAAGGTCCGTTTGGGGCGATCAAGCACAATCCAGAAAGATCGCGACGAGATCTACACATGTTACCAGAGTAAAACCCTGTAACGACCATTTTTGGAGCCAAAAAACGCTCTCTAGACCTCCAAAATTTACTTTGAAAGTTTGCAAACCTAAAAACCACTCTAAACTACTAAAAAAGTTTTTAAAATCATAAATTAATCATTAAAAAGAGAAATGCAGTAAATTAAGTGACTTTCTTGATAGTTATTCAAACAAAATAATATTAATGTCAAAATTAATATTCTAATGTCATTTTTAAATAAGATTAATATGAAATTAAATGTGATATTTTAAAAATTGTAAATTTAATCTTAATTTTAAAAATAAATTTAACTTAAATTTTCACAATAATTTTTCTATTAATTTTGAAAAAAAATGGTAATAACTCAATTTCGAAAAATTTACGCCTTCCTACCCGTTTATAAAACGCGCTCGAAGGCTCCGAACGCGTTTTATAAACGCGTACGAAAGTCTGACCAGCCTTTTGAGGCGTAACTGAAGCTCTCTCCTCTTACCCGTTTATAAAACGCGTTCGAATCCTTCGAGCGCGTTTTATAAACGCGTACGAAGGAGAGAGACTGTACGCTTTTATAAAACGCGTTCGAACTTTCTTCTTTTTAAAATAAAAAAAAATAATTCTTTCTATTAAAATTTTTTGCGTCTGAATTCCTGTATAAAATAATTTCGGGAAGCCTCATGTTCTTACCAAATGCACGTCTGCTGCCTCCCTCACTCCCAAGCCATATATACTGACATACTATCCGGTTTTGTATTGATTCCCCACTGTAGGACTAACCATGCGCACAATCCGGACAAAAATCATACATTTTGTTGTGCTCTCCATTCACCAAATCATGGACATCTCCATTTTCTATTTCAGAAAAAATATACTTTTATTTTTAATTGTTTGAAGGTCTTTAAAAAATTATTTAACTATGAAAATTTTTGCACTTGCTCAAAAATATATAAAAAACTATGTGGTATAAGATATTCTAATTATAGGATAAAATATTTTAAATAATTTTTTGAATCTCACAAAATTTAATCTCCATAAAAATTTATTTCTTTAATTGTTTGGAGGCATTTAAATTTTCATTTTCTTATAAAAATTTATGTACTTATTGAAAGATATATGAATAATTTAGTAATATAAAATTTTTCAATTATAGACTTATAAAATATTTTACATAATTTTTTAAATCTCATAAAATTTAATCACCAAAATATTTTACCGTTCTAAGTATATCACCAAATCTCATCATATTTAAAAAAATATATAATATAATATATATCGCCGTACCCGTATCAGAGATTTTTGAAAATTTTCATTCCCTTGTACCCGAATCGTACCGGATACGGTACTCGTACCCGTACCCATGCAACATAATTAATCTTGTTTAGATCACTACGGGCATGTTTAATTGCACAAGGATGCATATTTAAACAGTTGCATCCTTAAGTTTTTTATGCCATATGAGCACATTTAAAAGCAGCCATAATTTACTATACGACACTGTTTTATGTGATAATTTCAAAAGTTAAATCTTCAAACTCTAGACCCGCAAATCTAATATATATTAATTTATTCGAAACTAGGAGTATAATTTTGCAATTTATTTTTAGATATTGTTGATAAAATTCACTTTCCAAACTATTTTGCTTTCACTTGCAAGATGCCTTTGCGTCAGCTGATTTAGAATATATATATATATATATATATATATATATATATATATATATATATATATATATGAGAAAACCTATTGTGCATACTAATGTATTGGGACTTCAATGCATACTAATTTAGATCGTTGGATCTGCTGTAAGATCCGTGCAGATCAAGTTCGCTCGATTAAAAAATTAAGATGCGCCTTCTCCTTACTCTGCTCCGCTCCCTTTCTCTATCGACTGAATCGTTCCTTCAGAAAACTCTCTCTTTGTCGCCTGAAAATTAAAAACCTAATCTCTCTCGCCTCTCTCTTCCGACTCCAACTCCTCTTCGTCTCCGACAAATGAAAATCTCTCTCTTCTCGATTCCGACTACTCTCTCTGATTCCAGTCAGTCATGCCTAGTGCTCTCCCAGTTAGTCGCGCCTCTCTCCCAATCAGTTGTGCCTCTGTCTTGCCTCTCTCTCTCATTCTCATCCTCTCCTAGTCGCGCCGTTGTCGCCTCTCTGTCGAATCGCTTTCTCTCTGCCAACTAACCCTAGAATGTTGAAGCTTCCTCTCTGCCGACTAACCCTAGCTGGTTGAAGCTTCCAGTTCCAGGTAACTCTCTCCTTCTCTCAATTAAATGATTTTGCAACTTCATTTCGGCATCTATGTTTTGAAATTACATGAATTTTCAAGTTGCAATTTCATTTCGACATCTCCTTCAGGAGTAGACTAAATGATGCACCAAAGTTTATCCCTTTTGACTTTTTAACAGAGTATGGGATTCCTCTGGTTTAATGTAAAGAAAGTATTTAGAAACTAAAATAAATGTCGTTATACCTTTATTCATCTCTTAGGGGCTTCATGAATGGAGATGCGCAGCATTATCTGGTCTTACTGGCAAAGGGTGTCAGTTTGGAGTTGGATAGTAATTTCTATGTGGGATCGTAAACTCTTACCCCATTGTTTAGATGTATTAGTAGTTAATTTTTTTAGGTTTATGATTTTCTAACCCAGTCGGGATCTGTGTCTTTTTTCTGTTTTTTACCAGTAGTTGGTTTAAGCTTTTTTTCTTAGGTTTTTTTTCTCTGTTAGCTTTTCAGGGGGTGCTTGGTGTTCAGTAGACTTTTGGCCAGTAATTGCTTTATGAATAATACTCATACTTTTAGTAATTGCTTTGTGGCCAGTATAGAAATTAAGCATGACATGTGTGATCATGTAATGTGTTGTTTAAGATAGCAGAAAAATAATTGCTAACATGTGTTGTTTAAGATGCTTACTAATAAAAGTTTCCCTTCTTAATTTGTAATTTTCAGCATGAATGAGAATGAGAATAAAAATGAGCAGGTAGCAACACATGAAAATAATGATATTGGCTATACACGGGTCAAAGTAATTGTCCAATCTGTTTATGTAGGTTTTTTATTTTTGTGATGTGATAGATCAATCATCATTACTTAATTAAACAGGTCTTTACTCTTCTTTTTTTGTGTTGTGACAGATCAATGGTCAGGTGTTTGAGGAAGAGAATAATGAACAGGTTGCAAGGCATATATGAGAGTGGAATTAGTAGATGGAGGTATTTGGTGAGTTTCCAGGTGTTGCATTTGGCTCGGCAGTTGACTAAGTATTATATTTCGTGATTAGAAAATTTTTTGGGGTGACCTAGCAAAAGGCACGAACTGACAGTGTTGTTTCAGCAATAGTTGTATGACTAAATATAACTGATTTTAATCAATAGTTTTATGCTATCAGTACTTTGGTTATAGATTTGTCTTTCTTGTTTGTATGAACTGACAATGATGTGTAAGCTCAACAATGCTGTGTAAGCTCAAATATTATCTTGGTATTGATATGCCAGTGATGAAAGGCGTGTACTGGAATTGTTTACTTTATTTTTTTCTTTGGTTTTTACTCTTTATTCTTTGCTTTAGTTTGCTTCTTTATTGAAATTATGCTTCCATATCAAATATTATCTTTGTTGAAGGTACGGTTTCATATTCTGTGGGCTTGTTATTTTAGTGGGATTACATTAGCATATATTGTAAACAAATGTATCACAAACAGGTACATTATATGCATATTTGCCTCTCCATGTGTTTCTATTATTGCACTTCTCATTTCTTTTTTTGACATTTCCTTTTTATTAAGTTCAAGAGGATCAAGCAGTTAGTTGCAGCACCCAATTCAAGAGGATCAAGCAGTTAGTTGCAGCACTCTAGAGAGAGTACATGCCATGATACAACAAGCTACTTTTATTTAGCATTCATAGTATAGTATAGAGCATACACTAGAGAGATTACACTAGGTACAGATTAACAAGCCTACAACTTGGAGCTTACATTAGAGCATAGAGAAAATAGAAATTTCATTCTAATCATATCTTCTACCAAATTGCAGCTACTGGCCTCTTTCAGGGCATTTTTATTTCCATACAAGAAGTCAAACAAACCTTCAAACCAAACAACAAGAAAAACATAAAAACAACTAAACTAATTAAGATTGTAATGATAATTATTTCTTTCCATTCCTTATCCTTCTCCGTCTTTTCGAGTTCAACTGATTAACAAGTCCATTAGTTACTTCCTTAGCTCGGTCTTGAATGCGTGCATGATGGCTTAATTGAAGTGGGGAAGGAGTTAGGGTCTATAATATAGAGAAATTGAAGAGAGATGCTGTGTTGGAAAAAAAAGAAAATAAAATGACATACGATTCTAGACAAAAAGAAAATAAAATGAGATGCCAGACAAATTAGCATTATTCATGTATTATTTTTCTCTACTTTATCACATATTTGCTGTTAATTTATTTTCTATAGAGGCCTTTTGGACTGTATTGCTACAAACTATAGTTCTAGGTACATTATTCAGTTAATTTTTTTCTACTATCAAAGAACAGAAAGTAGCAAACCTCAATAGGGACGTCAATTTTTTCTACAAACTATAGTTCTACGCAAATCTAGGGTTTTGGTTCTGTTATAGAACAAATTTCTGTACGAGAGAGAGTGAAAGAGGGAGGGAGAAGGTGTACCTCTCGAAGCTCTCAATCGAGACCAGCACAATTTCTATATGGTTGCGTCGAATGTGAAGGAGACAAAAAAAGAGGCGTGCCTAGGAAAGCGAGAGGAGTCGGAGACGAAGAGAGGCGCAGATGCGCGACTAGGAGAGCCAGAGTAGTCGGAGATGGAGAGAGAGAGACAGGCGAGAGAGCAAGGAGGGAGAGAAGATCTAGGTTTTGTTCGTCGGCAGAGTAGAGCGGAGCAGAATAAGGAGGAGGGGACAAGTTAATTTTTTAATCGAGCGAACTTGATCTGCACGGATCTTACAGCAGATCCAACGATCTAAATTAGTATGCATTGAAGTCCCAATACATTAGTATGCACAATAGGTTTTATATATATATATATATATTGCTAAAATGCTATACATAGCACGGATGGCCTTCGTGCTACGGATTCGTTCTTGAATTTCATGCTTCAAACAACCAATCCAAACCGTTCATTATCTTCTTCATATTGAAATTTCATTAGAAACCAAATTTTATATTTTTTTACTATTTTTCTCAGATTTTTTAAAATCACTGTTATTGAAGGGTCCAGAATTTATTAGATTAAGTATTTTAAAAAATCTGAAAAAAATAGTAAAAAAATAGCGATCATGCTCATATCTTTTTATATTGAGTTAAAAAGGTTCAATGATTAATAATATCCAAATACAAAATGTAAAATCAAACATATGAAAAGTAAGTGTAAAATATACATAAAGGCTCCGTTTGGATGCGTTGAGAATAAGATAGGAAGAAGGAAGAAGGGAAGAAATTTATTGAGAAGTGTGTAACTTTTGTGAAGAGTTTGGATGGTTAGAAATAAATTTATTGATAAAAAGTGATTATTCCATATTCCTTATTCCGGAAAGAAGCCATCGAAACGGAGCCAAAAAAATTAAACCCTTTCTAGCTGACTAATTAAGAATTTTATTCAACCAGACAGAAAAAATAAATTGAGGATAAAATAGAAATTGGTTAATAAGAATCTTACTACTGTTGCATCCTTGTCTCTTCTCTATCTTTTTCACTTTAAACTTGCTTCTCTTTCTCACTCTTTCCTTCTTCAGATACTTTCCGAGTAATTTCCTAGTCTAAGGGTGCGTTTGGATCGTTGGAAGAAAGAAGAAGAAGAAGAAGAAGAAGAAGGAAGAAGAAAAAAAAATTATAAACAATCCAAACTCTTCACAAAGTTACACACTTCACAGTACTTCTTCCCACTTCTTCCCTTCTTCCCTTCTTCCCACACCTATCCAAACGCACCCTAAGAGTTGGAGTTGAAGCAAAAGAAAAGGAATAGTTGGTGTTCTTCACTTCTGTTTATTATGTCAAATGACTAGAGATATGAAGCTCTTTTGTTTTGCCTCGGGCAGCAATTAATTGCGGTGGTGTACAATAAAAATACTTTTTTTGAACTAGATTGAATTAATTCTATAAATATACCAATGTTAAATTTATCATGCTCTAATCTGAAGTAAAGATGTTTTAAGATCGATACAAAACGTGGCAAATATGAAACTGTGTAATTATATAGAAATAGTGTGTTTGTTTCTATGCACGTGCGTTTTAAATTGTACAATCAAAATCCTGCTCTATATCAGGTCTCTCTAATCAAATTGCGGACCATCTGTAATTAAAAAGAGTAAAAACTATCTAATTAAGTTATTGTCAACTAATAATATTAAACTATTGTAGCTTATAGCTAGTACTAGAAAATCATAAAGGCGGAACGTGTAGAAGTTGAACAGCAGACAGTAGTCAAGCTATCAAAATAATACTAGTCATTACCAGAGAAACCATCCTAGTCATTACTGGGTCTCAGCAAGGGGCTGTTAGGAGTGACATTGGGAGGCCACCTGTCAGAAAATTATCTTTTGATTTCCCGGCAAAAGTGGCTGCAGACGGTGTTGTTTGTCTATCGGGTGCAAGTGTGTTACACTCCGCACCGACGGATTGTGAGGCACGAGGAGAAACGGTACTTTTGGTTTTTATCTGATAGTCCATCAACCTACGTACGTCGTAATAAAAGAAACAAACAGAATCAGATATAAACTTTAATAACCGCTTATTTAACGACTCAGTTTCTTTATACTAATTATTAGAAAACACATTTCAATAAAACACAATTCAGTCCACATAATGCAATCAATCAATTTAAAACTGCGAATCACCTTCTCTGAGGGTTACTGACGGTTTACTTTTATGTCGCGAATCACCTTCTCTGAGGGATACCAACGATTTACTTTTATACCGCGAATCACCTTCTTTGAGGGTCACCAACGGTTTATTATCACACCGCGAAACACCTTCTAAGAGAGTTGCCACAATAGTTGATAGCATAATTCATATAATCAAATATACCCATCATGATTGCAATAAATAAATCCAGTCAAACCAAATGGTAATTAAATCAATTCAATTAGTATAGAATTAAATATAAAGAAGTCCAATTATTCGATTGAGCGGTCCAAAAATCAAGTTGACTGCAATGTAGAACTTCCAATCGATCGGCAATTCAAACTAATCAAGTTGTCTTCAATTATGCCGAAAATGATAAAATCATTTAGAGGGAAAATATCTCCATGAAATCGGAAGGCTGGATAGTGGTTTCAAAATTGCAAACCAAAAGAGAAGAAGTAAACAAATGGTATCATTTTTCTAGAGAGACCAAAAATTAGGTGAGAAAAAGAGATTATGAAAATTACATTAGTTTTCATCATTAGCTTCGAACCAATAGTACATACAGACTCCTATTATGGAATTGAGAGGTTATATATCTTCCAACGCATCTAGTTTAATACATGTATTTGACTCGTCAAACACTTTCTCTCTATACATATATTTAGAGGAGCATTCCGCTGCCTACATTTTTCGTTGTCCCAACTACCACAAATAATAGGCCGTTAGATTAAAACGTGATAAGTGATCAGGATTGTAATTTTTCTTAAATCAATTTATCGCCTTCTGAAAAGAAAAAAAAACAACAAACGAAAGATAAGAGAAACCTCCGACTGCTCTTCCTCCGCTGACGGGTTGGTCTCTTCTCGACTCACCTCTCTCCAACTCTCTCCCTCTTCGTTGCTTTAAACTCTTCTCTCGCATGCTCTCTCCTCACATTTTGATAGCAGAACAGTGGCTACAGTGAGGCGATGGAGATATATTCCCTCTCTTTCTATATATATATAGAGAGAGAGTGTTTGACCAGTCAAATACATGTATAAAGCTAGATGCGTTGGAAGATAACTTGTCTATTCCTTATTAATAGTAGTCTGTACTGTTGGTTTGAAGCTAATGATGAAAACTAATATCATTTTCATAATCTCTCTTTCTCACTTAATTTTTGGTCTCTCTAGAAAAACCATACAGTTTAACCTTTGTTCTTATTGGGTCCATGTTCTGTCACTACAAAAAAGATGGCATTTACATAGACTTCATAGCTAGACCTTTTTTTATTTATGTTGGTTATTGTTCTATTGCTAAATTTATTTGATACATTAAACTAGCAATTTTTTTAGCAAGACTCAATTTTCTATTGATAGCTCCTTAAAAATCTAGCAATTTATTTTTTATAAACTTTTCGAATCTTGTAATATCTAATGTAGCAATAAAAAATTGCTAGACCTTTTAAAATTGCTACACTAGTTATTACAAGATTAGAAAAATCTAGTAAAAATAAATTGCTAGGTTTATAAAGAGATATTAATAAAAAATTATGTCTTGCTAAAAAATTTGTAGATTTAGTACATCAATTAAATCTAGCAATAGATCAATGTAGGGGTGAGCAAAAAGCTCGTAACTCGTGAGTTATTCGAACTCGACTCGTGAAAAGCTCGATTATAACTCGAGCTAAAAGAACTCGAGTTGGCATAACTCGAGTTGAACCAACTCGGTTAATAAATGAGTCGAGTTTGAGTTAGGCTCAACTCGGCTCGTTGACTCATGAGCTGACTCGTGACGTAATAAATTTTAATTTTTTGGATATCATCACCATGATCTATGAGTATTAATCTTGAGTTTCAAGACATATTTTGCTTCAAATCAATGAAAAAGAATAAAATTGATAATAAAATTTATTTTTTTATATTATTGTAATACTCATAAATAATTATTGCATCTATTCACTATATTTACGAGTTGAATACCGAGTCACGAGTTGACTCGAGTTACAAAATGGCGAGTTCGAGTTGGCTCGGTTAGCTCGGAACTGCCTCCCGAACGAGTCACGAGTTGACTCGAGTTGTAACGAGTTCGAGTTCGAGTTATGCTCAACTCGCTCGAACTCGGCTCGTATACAGCCCTAGATCAATGTCCAACATAAATAAAAAAAAAATCTAGCAATAAAAATTTATGTAAAGATTATCTTTCTTTCTTATAGTGTGTGGAAATTAAACGGTCCAACTCCAAGAATAATAAAAAGAAAAAGAAAGAGATAGGAGGGAACATGTTGTACCTAGTATCGGTTTTCAAAATTTGGATTATTTTTGGAATATTTTTAATATTATTTTTAGTAATTTTTTAGGCTGGGTATGTATGTCGTCGGGGATTGTATCTTTTCTCCGGCCCAATATGGCCGTCCCATTGCAATGACCCAATCCAATTTCACGATCCGTAGTGTTTGAACAACTTGGCCCAAACACCGTGGGTCTAGGCCTCATGTGCTGATTGATTAATAGCGATGGATCTCGAAACTCTACGGAGAATTAAGGACTGAGGCACTGTGTTCGGTGTTCCTGTCTTGCGGGTCCCAATAGAGTCCCACGAAAATGCGTTGGTCATTGAGACTGAGACCCGTATACGACTCGCTATAGTTTTGGTCATACAGAGAAGTTGCGTATTCGTCTGAAATCAGATTTGATATAGGAATATTGGGTCGCTCTCTTCACTCCGCGCAGTTAGTGAAGGCAACAAAACCCTATAAACCCTCAGTGGCTTCCTCGTTGTTTCAATTTCAATTTCAAACAAAAGGAGAGAGGAGAAATTGGGGTAAAACAAAGGAGAAAAGGGAAAAGAAGTAGAGTAACGCCATGCTGAGCTACCCCCAACCTGGAGAAATCACCATCTGCGAAATCAATCGCCAATTTGGTACGGATTCTTCTTTCTTATAATCCGATTTGGCGATTTCTTCTTTTTGTGTCTTGGTTTCTCTACTTTGCAATAGTATCTTGGTGTGGAAGTGTTTTAGGTTGTTGGGTTTAACTGGAGAGGTGTTGATGCAAAATTACTGTTTGGGTTGGGAGGGTTCATATGAAAAGTTACATTTGACTATTTGTATTTGTATGCAAAGTTTGTAAAAAGTAGTCTTATTGTCTCTCCCTTTTGGTTTTGCTTGCTGTAGTTAATGCAAAAGAGTTCTCTGATGTCCAATCCAAGGATGCCTATGGTGAAATTCTTGTAAGTTAGCTTTTAGAATTTTACTAATTTCTCATATTGAGGGTTTTAAATTGAACATTCTCAAAAATGGGAGAGCTAAATTGAAATTATGCAGTTTTCCCTTTCAACCATCATTAATAAATTTGTTGCTTATCTAATTTCAGGGAACTGTTTTCAGTTCTGTTCCTTTTGACCCTGGTTTTCTCTCTCCAAATCATGATCAAGCCATGGAACAGGAAGTACCAGAGGCTGCTACTAATATTGGTTTAAACAGCTTGACAGATACAATTGCTGGTTCCTTCAAGAAATTATTATTTTCTAGTGATAATGTGCGTGAGTTCATTTATTTATCTATTTATTTATTTATTTAGTGTTATGGTATATTTTCTGATTTACTTCTTCTCTTGACAGTTGGAATTGCCAGCACAAGCAAGTACGCAAAAAATTAGCTGGTTCCCACACAAGCACTGTCTAGCATTTATTTCTGGTCCAAATCAAGTCACTGTAAGGGACTATGAGGATTCAGGTTAATTAAATAAAACCCTTTTATTTTGGTGATTGCAAATTGATCCTAACAGTTGGCAGCATTTTTGACTGGACCAAAATTTTGACTGAATTATCCTTCACTTTTTAAGACCTCAAGCTCCTCATTTATGTACTTGCTGATGTTAGAAGTTCGCAAAATAAGTTCAGTGGAGTTATACTTTTTATGGTCAAAGTCTTATTGTACAGCAGTGTTAAGTGTCTTATAGATATTTATAATGTTACTTTCATTTGTGAAGGGAATACTTGTTTTGGGCCATTTGAGCCCTTTATGTAACTACTTGAAAGAAAGTGTTTTTTTTGTACTCTGATTTTTACAGATAGAAAAGATGTATGCATTCTAACAAGTGACTGCCAGAGAGATGTCAAGTGTATCGAGTGGAGGCCTAATAGTGGAAAGATGGTTGCTGTTGGTTGTAAGTAAGTGCCCACTTGTGTCAAGTCAAAAGATTTTGGTAACAACTGGAACTTATTTATGGCTGGATTACTTGTTTATTCTTTGTAATACCTTAGTTAAGAATCATTTGGGAATGCCAACAAAATATATAGTAGACTAATGTAAATGTAGATTGAACAAAAAAGAACATTGTGTTTGTGGCATTTGCCAATAGTTCCCAAGCCCAACAATACTAGTATTTAACTATTTACAATTAACTTGAAATTGCTAAAAGGTCAATTCAGTTACCTAACTAGATAAATTGTTCATGGCTTTTACTTGCAACCCTGAGGCTTTTAATTGTCCACATATACACAAGAACCAGATTGGTGTCTTTTGTAAAATATGATATCTGGCTTTTATTGAGATATTTGCTGTAATTTGCAGTAATGGAATTGATACACTGTTCCTTGTCTTAATGCACTAACGTTTTGTTTTTAGACGTGGGATTTATATTTGGTCAGCATCATACCCTGCCAACACAGCAACTGTGAGGCATGGAAATGCGCCATCTATTGGCACGTTTTCCAGAGGCTCCGGAATGAAAATGGTCTTGTTAGATGTGCTAAAAGAAAATGACTATAACCAAGTAATTAGTGCCCTCAGCTGGAAACCTGACGGGAGATATCCTTTTCATTTTTTCAACAGAAAAGCAAGTAGGAAAAAATTTTGTGTGCCCTGCAGAATCAGAAGTAAAGTTTATGCTTCTTGAAAGCATGGAAAGTATTGCCCATACACCACTTGTAGGATAATTGGATAAACCTTTTTCTTTCTAGTTCTATTGAGGGAAGCAATTAGGAACTTACGAGATACGTAGCAAAAGAGATAGGGTAAACTTTACATTATGTTATGTCACATGATAATATGTATATGAGTTTATTATTCGACCATTATATTTTGTTTTGCTTAACACAAAATACACATACCTAGCATCTGCATCATATGAGAGCCCTTTTTTCACAATATGGGACGTTGCTAAAGGTATAACACATATTCCTCCCTCCCTCTGACACCTGTTGTTATTTAGTGTACTTTTTTTTATCTTAAATAAACATAATCAAGGTAAAATCTATTTTATGCAGGGGAAGGAACTCCAATTCGACGTGGATTAGGATCATCTATCTCTCTTCTGAGATGGTCACCTACTGGAGATTACCTCTTTACTGCTAATATGTATGCCATCACTCCTATACCCCCCCCCCCCTCCCCACCCCACCAAACCCCCACACATGTAATGTAGTTTGGGTGGTGTTTGGCTGATTATAATTCTTTTTTTTTTATTATTTGTGGATGATTCTTACTGGGATATCCGCATCTATTTGCTGTCAAAATCTCCTTTATAAAGTCATTCAGAAGTCCTAATGATTGAAAGTTTGAAACCTTTAATAACATTACAGCCTGATCTTAGCAGTTGAGTGGAAATTCTCACAAATTGAATTAATTTTCTAGGATGTGTATTCATTGACTGAATGTTTTGATTCAATAGTAATACTAATTTTTAGGTGAAAATCTGTGTAAAAGTAACTCCTTTAAATTCTAATGTTTTATTTTTTTTACGTCTCTCTTCATTTTTTATTTTTTGTACAAGGGATGGCACTTTCTATATCTGGGAGACAAGTACATGGACATCTGAGCCGTGGTCTTCAACTAGTGGTCATGTCACTGTAAGTTCTATCCATACACATCACATTTGGTTTAACTAGAAATGGTTGCTATTTGTATATCTTTTTTTCTCTCATGATATTAAATTGTAAATTGATATGGTCGGTGCATTGTTTTAGCCTTTTGTAGAAATTATGATGTATTGTGTGTCTTATGATGTATTGTGTGTCCTGCAAGTTAAAGTGACAAGCTTTATATAATATACCTTAAAGCTATATTATATGCTTGTGTTTTCTTAATTTAAAGATAGAACACCCAAAACATCTATTTCTGTAGACACTTATAATCTCAGTTCAAGTGTTTTTAACCTTCAAATACCCCATTGCCCTGAAGCCCAATCTGTAGGAAATAATATTTCTCAGCAGATGCGACTACAACTAAGCAAACTAAGTATCCTAGGCAAACTACCTCTATAAGGAAGCTCAGACCCACGTCTTGTAAACCTTACTGGTCCCTGCTTATATAAAAACTTAATAGCTATTGCGTACTGTTTTCAAGTAATTGAAGTATTTTGCATGTATTATGCATCCTCATGCCAGTTATACACATAATGCCATTTTAACTTGGTATGCATCCTATTACTGTTTAATGTTTACTTATATACATAAATACCGATTTGGCATATTATGCATCCTAGTGCCGCTCAAGTCAGAAAGATTGATTGAAGGATATTCTTTAATTTTTGTAATCTATCAGGGAGCTGAGTGGGACCCTGAAGGGCGTTTCATATTGATTGCATTCTCCAATTCAACCACGCTAGGTTCCATTCACTTCACATCAAGGCCTCCTTCCTTGGGTAATAAATTGATTGTTCTTTACTTAATTAGATATTAACAATTGCAAATTTTGATTTATTTTGGTTATTAGATTTTGAACCGAAGGATTTATTTTCAGTATAAGAGCTTGTTTCTTTTTTTTTATTAATTTGTTCAGTTATGTGGGTTGTTACATTTGGCTTTCAGTTTTCTATTTCAACATTAATAATTGAGAACAAAATTTTCCAAATAATAGAAATGTGTCACTTTATCTTTTGTTCTTGCTGAATTTAAAAAAACATATATATAAAGGGTGTGTTTGGATAAGCTTAGAATAAGGAATAAGAATAAGAAATTTCGGTATGCGTGCTTATTCTTATTCTTGTGCAATCCAAACAACACAAGAATAAGGAATTTGGGCCCTTATTCTTATACTAACAAAACCATGGTATAAGAATAAGGAATTTGGATAAGCACGCATACCGAAATTTCTTATTCTTATTCCTTATTCATGGCTCATCCAAACACACCCAAAAAAAATTACAGTGAAAGGCTCTTTTCTAACATGAAAATTATGATTGTTAGACTGGTGATCTTATTTGCACAAGGAAGACTATTGTTTTTCGTGTGTTCATATTTTTAATATTTATTTAGTTTGTTTACACCTCTCGCAATTGAATATAATTTAGTTGTCTGGTATAAGTCCAGGGTCACCTTAATTGTCCACTGGACCTGACCCCTTGCACACAACAAGAAAGTGAATAATGTGAAAGGCAATAGCAATTATACCAAGTCTGTCAGTTATGGTGCCTGTATCTTGATACTTGATCCATTTGTACAGATGCACAGCTTCTACCAGTTGATCTGCCAGAGCTTTCCTTTTTGATTGGCAGGTATAACATATCAATTGTATAATAATGTATATCACTACATAAGTAATTGATATCATTAAGTAGAAACTGATTTAATACTTTTTACCATTCTTTAGTCGAGGGATAGAGAAAATGGCTTGGGATTCCTCAGGAGAGAGATTGGCTCTATCATATAAGTATGGTGATGATAAGTACACTGGTCTGATTGCTGTATATGATGTTAGACGGGCCCCAATAGTCAGTGTGTCATTGATGTGAGTACATGGATCTTTACTTCATTATCTGTTACTTTGTTATTTATTTTAACAAAATGTTCTCTTTAATTGCTTCAGAGGATTTATTAGAGGACCAGGAGAGAATGCAAAGCCACTTGAATTTGCATTCCATAACAAATTCAAGCAAGGCCCACTTTTGTCTGTGGTAAGATGAAAGTTTTTAACTTCCATTTGAATACTAATGACTAAAGGGAACTTTCTATACTTGTGTATTTATTTGTGGAATTTTGAACCCTGCAGTGTTGGAGTAGTGGCTTGTGTTGCACCTACCCATTGATTTTGCGGTCACACGTAGTTCCTTGACTGGATGCTTGATACAAAGAGAATATTATATTTTTCATCTTTTTTGTACATTTTTTTGTGTTTTTTTGCTTAACTGTTATTCGCTCTCTTCTAGAATTCCATTTTTTTTTTTCTGTTATGTGAAATCTTCTGTAAGGTTCTCGCAATTGTCATCCTAGATGTATGTTTTCCAGCTGCATTTTTTTTGTTCGCTTTCATTGGCACGGTACAATAGCACTTGGGACAAGCAACAAGTCCAACTGGGTTATTAAATATTCTATAAATATGTACTTCTGAACTTTTTTTGAAGATAAATTGAGGTCTAAGTAGGGATGAAAAGTCCGATCCGTATCCGAATCCGAAAAATGCGTGTAACATCCGATCCGTATTCGTATCCGAACATATCCGTATTCGTATTTGTATCCGCCAAAAAAATATGGATGCGGATATGGTTTTGAGTTTTTGACAATATCCGATTCGTATTCGTATCCGACATGGATATTATTTGTATCCGATAGATATTAATCCGTTTATCCGTATTTTTAACGGCATAAGATAATTAATATAATTACTTATCTACATTAGAGAATACTTTTAATTATATAATAGTTAATTTTTATTAGATAAGTTCTCTTATAATAATATTTTTATTTGGACTAGTAACATAAAATTATTTTTATTTTTTTATTATTGAGACGATTATATATGATAACAATACTAAAATTAATTTTTTTCTCTAATCATGTTGATTACATATGATTAATATATTTTTTTAATGTATGATGACATTTAAGGTAACATGATATGATTGACATTGAATAGTTAAATATACCGTTGGAATTTAAATTGTGGAAAGACTGAATTTATTGATCAATTCTATTAGATTTGTACTTATGTGGTGTTTGCAATTTTAGAAGGTCTCTTATTTGCTTTCACTTTTAGCCTTTTATTTATGTGTTAAAAGTTGGAACCCAACAAATAAATTTGCTTACTTTGATTTTAAAGAAGTTCACTTCTAAAGCTGTACATTGTAATTGAAGGCAATGTTATTAAAATTAACTTTTATATTTTAAAGAAATACTCATTTGGCTCAAACTATGAAAAATAATAGATATTCATTCGCATGTACTACAACTGATATTGACGAAATACTAATATAAACACTGAGTATATTGAATAACATTATATTTAGAGAAACTGCTATTGTAAATAAATAAAAAAGATTAAAATGTTATCCGTATCTGACAAAATATATTTGTATTCGATTCCGTATCCGAATACATCCGAACCATATCCGTATCCGTTTAATATCCGAACCGTATCCGTATCCGAACGCATTCGTATTCGTATCCGTATCCGAAAAAAATATGGATGCGGATATGGGAAGACCAACATCCGCTCCGTATCCGATCCGTTTTCATCCCTAGGTCTAAGCCACCCAACTTATTTTTAAATTAAATGTCTATGAAAGATCCTCCAGCTGAGTTTCGAACCTGCGACTTTTCACTCAAGGAGTTAAGGTGTATTGTTCTTTGCCATTAAACCAAAAGATGATTCTCATGTACTTCTGAACTATTAATAAGGCTCTAAATATTTGTAATTTTAATCAGTCCCGTAGATTTCTTGATTTAATTCAATCAAGCTATGATATCTTCAAACATGATTTTTTTGAACGGAAATTACAACAGGGCTTTCCTTTCTTTCTCTATCAATCAGCCGCTCTCACTCTATTGAGAATCATTGTTTAAGAACTTGAGGGACATGGGCGGAACTAGAATTTTGACATAGGGTAGGCCGATCAGCCGACCGTGGAGTAAAAAATAGCACTATCTGTCGTGGCCGTGGAGTCTATCGCGGTGTCGATGAGAATTGATCTCTAAGTGTTTACATTGAGAGAGATGGAACCTCTACTTAGACAACTAACTAGGTCAACTGGGCTCATTTACTTCAGTTTTGGACCTTTGGCGTAGGCCCAACTATAACCTCTCTAATAAATTTTGCTACTTTGGATTGTGCATAGCGCACGCCCGCCACCCCTGGTTCCGCCACCCAATGAGGGGGCATCTGATTGATAGATGCGAGGTTTTAGCCTAGATAGCTTCGTTGATTCAAAAGTGTCAATCTCACCCACTAAGAGGGAATTTCTCTCATAAATTTACGAACTTTAGTTCGAATTTAAGCTAAATTGTTTAGCTTTTTTTTTTCTTCTGTTTTTTTTGGTTGGGATTGTTCGATAGAAAACAAATAAATAGTTTAGTGCAGATTACTAAATTGACGCTGTAATTAAGATGTAATGTACCTAGCTAAGCTATCAAAGCACTTTGGTCATAGGGTCAAATTATATTATTGTCATTCCGTTTTTTACCTAGAAAACATTGAGTTACAAAAAAAAAAAAAAAAAAAAAACATAAACAAAAAGAATGGCCATTTTTCACCGATCATCGTTGCATTCTATGGGTTTATAGTGCCGCGCAAAGAAAGCACACAAAATTTGAACACAACAATCGTTAAGCGGAGATGCCTTTATTAAAATACACAGGCAGCCTTTTATATATTAGGTTAAGAAAGAAGTATAGGAAAACAAGCATTACAATACACTGGCTCTCTTTTCTTACAAGACTAGAAATTTTTTATTGGATCATGCTTTTTGCGTTTCTCCTTTTGCACTTATTCCATTTCAATTCCTTTTTTATTATTATTTTTCTCATATCGACTGCATAACTTTTCTATGCAAGTGCTAAGGCGAAGGACGTGAACGAATGTGGCTGGATCACTACATTCATTTGTGTGTTCGCATCCGTCAAAGCCGTTTGTACTGGCACCACCTTCAATACCGTACAAATTTCAGTTAGGCAGTCGTTGGTATATTATGGAAGTGTGTTATACCAAAAAAATTGGCAACATCTTTACCTTTGAAGGGTTCGATAATGAGTTCTCGTCCATCAAATCATCAGATGTCAAAACAGTAGTAAATGAATTGATGGCCGAATGCAATATGGGCTTTGGGCCTTTGTATCTTACTTTTATGTACCGAAATATTGTTATTAGGTTTAATTATTTCCTTTTAAAATGATTATCTAAATTAGGTTGTAATGGAAACGAGATAAAAAGGAGGCGGGGCGACGAAAGAGACAGAATTCGTTTTTTTATATCGGCAATAGCCATTATTTTTATTTGAGAATCTGTGTGATCTCAATCAAAATCTCTCTTGTTCATATTTTTCCATAGTCTTTCTCTATTGTTCGTGCATCATTTGGTATCAGAGCCCAGGATGACGGATGTGAATCGTGGTCGTGGTAGAGGTCGTGGTCGAGGAGGTCGGGGTCGTGGAGTCAACCTCAACCTCGAAGAAGAAGAGCCGCGCCGCCGGGACCAACGAGATCTAGAGATTGCTGCGTTGGGAAGACGAATTCGAGAGTTAGAGCGCCAACTCACAGAAGCAGGGATGGGCTCTACAAATGGAGAAGAAGGGGAGGAGTCAGAGTCCTTCAACTCTTCTGAAGCAGGCGACGAGGAGGATTACAACCCGTGGGGGAATCCAAATCAGGGGCGAAACCAGAGATTTCGACCAGAGCCTGAACAATCCTTTCAAAACCTTGGGGTGAAGATTGATATTCCAGAGTTTGAAGGTAAATCTCATCCTGATGAGTTTATTGATTGGATGCATACTGTTGAGCGGGTTTTTGATATAAAGAACCTGACTGATGATCAAAAAGTGAAGTTAGTAGCCATTAAATTGAGAAAACATGCCTCAATCTGGTGGGAACATGTGAAAAGTAGGCGTGTTAGAGAAGGAAAACCAAAGATCCGAACTTGGGATAAGATGAAAAAGAAAGTAATGGCCAAATTCCTACCTACCCAATACAAACAGGAAGCTTTTATTGATTATCACAACCTTAAGCAAAGAAACCTGACAGTGGAGCAGTACACCAATGAGTTTGATATGTTGCGGATGCGATGTGGTGTGGTGGAAGAGGATGAACAGATTGTTGCTCGGTTTCTTGCCGGGTTAAGACCAGAAATTGCTGATGTGGTGTACCTACAACAATATTATTCCTTTGAGGATGTATGTAGGTTGGCCTTGAAGGTTGAATCACAGTAGAAGAGAAGGGTTAATGGTTCTAGATTTCAGGGTCGTTCTTCAGGAATTGAGACAGACAGGAGAGCACCTCCTTCAAAACCTAACCCGACAACAACCCAGATCCAAAATTCCAAAACCTACCCAGAAAAAGGACAATCTAATAGAGGAGGTTCCACAAACCGGCGGTGTTTTAAATGTCAGGGTTTAGGACATCTTATTGCTGACTGCCCTAACAAGCAAATTGTCACACTGGTTGAAGAAGATGTGGACCCAACATATGATGATTATGGGGATGATGATGAGAATCCTTTAGCTGAAGATGAGGATATCACTTATGCTGACTCAGGTGAATCATTGGTGGTTAGAAGAGCATTGAGTGTTAATATTGGTGAAGATGAGATGTGGCTACGACACAATATCTTCCATACAAAGTGCACCAGTGGAGGTAAGGTTTGTAATGTGATTATAGATGGGGGTAGTTGTGAAAATGTAGTGTCTAATACCATGGTTGAGAAGTTGGGGTTGAGTACTGAAAATCATCCACAACCTTACAAGTTGTCTTGGTTCAAGAAGGGTAGTGAGGTGAAAGTGTCAAAGCGGTGCCTTGTGAAATTCTCAATAGGAAAGAAATATACTGATGAGGTCTGGTGTGACGTGGTTCCTATGGATTCTTGTCATATTTTATTGGGAAGGCCATGGCAGTTTGATAGAAGAACAAAGCATGATGGGTTCAAAAACACCTACACTTTCCAAAAGGATGGTATATCCATTACTCTTGGTCCTTCAGATTTGCGAAAAGAGGCGAAGAGTCAGTTGTTATCTCGGGTGGAATTTCAGAAGGAAGTGGAGCAAAAGGGTGAGGTGTTTGCCTTGGTGGTGACAGAGGCTAATGATGATGGTCAAGAACTCCCTCCACAGGTCATGTCATTAGTGAAAGAGTTCGCTGATGTGGCACCGGCGGAATTGCCGTCCGGATTACCACCTATGAGAGATATCCAACACTGCATTGACCTTGTACCAGGGGCTGTTATTCCTCATAAAGCTGCTTATCGCATGAGTCCAAAAGAACATGAGGAGTTACAGAGACAAGTGCGTGAGTTATTGGAAAAGGGTTACGTGCAGGAAAGCATGAGTCCGTGTGCGGTGCCAGCCTTATTGGTTCCAAAGAAAGATGACTCATGGAAGATGTGCATAGACAGTAGAGCTGTTAATAAGATCACCATCAAGTACCGTTTTCCAATTCCTCGGTTTGATGATCTAATTGACCAATTGCATGGAGCAACTGTGTTTTCCAAGATTGACTTGCGGAGTGGGTATCATCAGATCCGGATCCGACCCGGAGATGAATGGAAGACAGCTTTCAAAACTCGAGATGGCCTCTATGAGTGGAAGGTGATGCCATTTGGGTTATCCAATGCACCGAGCACCTTCATGCGATTGATGAATCAGGTTT
Source organism: Rhynchospora pubera (assembly GCA_028095005.1). Taxonomy (NCBI): domain Eukaryota; kingdom Viridiplantae; phylum Streptophyta; class Magnoliopsida; order Poales; family Cyperaceae; genus Rhynchospora; species Rhynchospora pubera. The sequence continues at coordinate 190,539 of JAMFTS010000011.1, read as the reverse complement.
TCCGTCCTTGCATTGGTCAATTTGTGGTTGTTTATTTTGATGATATTTTGGTGTACAGTTCTTCTGAGGATCAGCATTTGCAACACTTGAGACAAGTCTTTGAGGTCTTGCGAGTGCAGAAATTGTATACCAACACCAAGAAGTGCCACTTTTTCTCTGGTGAAGTGACATTTCTTGGGTACATTGTGTCTAAGGAAGGTATTCGGATGGATCCAGCCAAGGTGGAAGCAATCACAGGATGGTCAACACCGACAAACCTCCATGATATCAGGAGCTTTCACGGTCTTGCCTCATTCTATCGAAGGTTCATTCGTAACTTCAGCACTATCATTGCTCCTATCATCGACTGTATCAAAGGAGGCAAGTACAACTGGACAAAAGAGGCTGAGGAGGCATTTCAATTACTGAAGAAAAAGGTAACTGAAGCACCCGTTCTGGTTTTGCCAAATTTTGAGGAGATTTTTGAGGTGCACTGTGATGCATCTGGTGTGGGTATTGGTGGCGTGTTGAGCCAGAAGGGTAGACCAGTAGCATTTTTTAGTGAGAAACTGAATGAGGTCAGGTTCAAGTACTCTACTTATGATAAAGAATTTTATGCCATAGTAAGAAGTCTCGAGTACTGGCGGCACTACCTCATTTCCAAAGAGTTTGTTTTATACTCTGATCATGAAGCATTGAAGTACATCAATGGGCAACACAAGCTGAAGCCAAGACATGCCAAGTGGGTTGAGTTTTTACAGGCTTTCAGCTTCTCTATTAAACACAAGGCTGGAGTGCTGAACCAGGTAGCAGATGCACTGAGTCGGAGGCATTCACTGATAACAACTATGCGGGTTCAAGTGAATGGGTTTGATGCATTCAAGGAGTTATATGGAGATGATCCTGATTTTGCAGATATCTGGCAGAAATGCGAATCGGGTCCTTTTCAGCATTTTATCCGACAAGAAGGCTTTCTTTTCAAAGGTAACCGCCTGTGTGTTCCTAAAGGCTCGTTGAGGGAGGCAGTTATCACAGAAGGACATGCTGGAGGACTTGCAGGGCATTTTGGAGTTGATAAAACACTGGCATGGTTGCAAGACCAATTTTATTGGCCTAGAATGAAGCGAGATGTAGCCCGATTTGTGGGGAGATGCAGGACTTGTAAGCTGGCCAAAACACGAGGGACTAATGCGGGTCTATATCAACCTCTACCCGTTCCAGTAGCTCCTTGGGAAGATGTCAGCCTCGACTTTGTTCTCGGGTTACCCAGAACTCAGAGAAACAAGGATTCAATCATGGTGGTGGTGGACCGATTCTCTAAAATGGCACACTTCATTGCTTGCAACAAAACTTTTGATGCTTCGCAGGTAGCTCGTTTGTTTTTGCAGGAAATTGTCAGATTGCATGGTGTGCCCAAAACAATCACCTCGGATCGAGATGTGAAGTTTGTAGGTCACTTTTGGCGCACTCTCTGGCGCAAGATGGGCACTCAGCTGCAATTTAGCTCATCTCATCACCCCCAAACTGATGGACAAACGGAGGTGGTCAATCGAAGTCTGGGAAACCTGTTGAGGAGTCTGGTAGGTGACAGTCCACGCCAATGGGATCTCACCTTGCCTCAAGCTGAATTTGCCTACAACCGATCACAGAGCCGGACTACAGGAAAAAGTCCCTTTGAGGTTGTTTATGGATTCAATCCTATAACACCTCTCGATCTTACACCATTGTCTGTCCAGCGTCAATTCAGTGGTGATGCAGAAGAACATGCTGAACACATCAAGCAAGTGCACTCACAGGTTCGTGATCAGATTGAGAAATCCAATAAGAAGTACAAGGAGCGGGCAGACAAACATCGCAAGAAGGTGGTGTTTAAAGAAGGAGATCTAGTATGGATTCATTTGAGAAAGGCACGCTTTCCAACTGGCAGGTATGGCAAGCTACAACCTCGAGCAGATGGACCATTTCGAGTGCTTGAAAGGATCAATGACAATGCATACAAGGTAGACTTACCAGGTGAATATAATGTGTCGGGGACCTTTAATGTGGCAGATTTATCCCCATACATTACTGATAGCGAGAAAGAGACATCTGAAGCAGAGGATGAAGTATCAGATTCGAGGACGAATCTTTTTTCTTAGGGAGGGAGAATGATGGCCGAATGCAATATGGGCTTTGGGCCTTTGTATCTTACTTTTATGTACCGAAATATTGTTATTAGGTTTAGATTAATTATTTCCTTTTAAAATGATTATCTAAATTAGGTTGTAATGGAAACGAGATAAAAAGGAGGCGGGGCGACGAAAGAGACAGAATTCGTTTTTTTATATCGGCAATAGCCATTATTTTTATTTGAGAATCTGTGTGATCTCAATCAAAATCTCTCTTGTTCATATTTTTCCATAGTCTTTCTCTATTGTTCGTGCATCATGAATCAAGTGCGTTTATTGAAGATGCTAATCCAGACACACAGATCTTGAGATTCACAATATCACTTCCAAAGTTCACAATCTGCAAAAAGGAATAAGAATTATCGTACGTCTAGTAGTTTTTAAAGGGGATAAGTCTTGTATTAATTTAATTAAATGATTCTAATTGAAAGACCCAACTAAGAGTGTTAAAGTAATAAAAAAACCCTCTCTAATTGTCAAAAAGCTGTGAAGGTTTGTTAGATCGCAAAAGTGCATTATGGATCAAAATTAGTTTTTGAAACCCAATATTAGATTAAAATTAATCTTTTTCTCTCTTTATATATTTGTCAAACGGAATTATTTTACATATTTACCTTTATTTTCAGGAAACTTGAGTTATCTGAGTTTTTATATGTGATTGCGGATGCAGCAAGTGAGCTTAAATCAGACTGAACTGTAGTAGGGTTAAGAATGACACCATCCGATTCCCTAAAGTAATGTTGCATCCAGTAACTAGGCGTTCCATACACATATGATGAGTTAAATACTATCACATCAGGGTTCCATCTGTTTCAGTTTTTAACAAAAAAATAATAATCAATCATTTTTTATAATGACATTATTACATGGTTAGATTTAATAATAGGACTATCATAATTGACCTTCGATCAATATTGTCATTTACAAGGAGTGGTGCATGGCTTGCCATCTCCACAATATCACTGCGTGGGAAGCAAGAAGAGTTAATTAGATTTTGTTAAAAAATTATAGATGCATGCATTAACATTTAGTCAAACTTTGATGCATGAATTAATTACTAGATTTTTATAGTTACTACATTTTCTCCTCAAACTATATGCATGAATCACTTCAAATGATGCATGCATAATGGCAAATTTATGACCAGCAAAAAGTGTGCTACTGCATCAACATGTGTTTAATTTATTATTAATTGTTTAATTAGTTCCCACTTAGTTATTACTTCCTCCTTGAGGTAGACTAAAATCAGCCACGACTGACGGATGAACCCGTCAACCGCGATTATATCTCAACTTTTGAGGTTCTAATGGCTAATTCAAACCGTTCAATGTATTTTCCATATTGAAATCTCATTGGAGACCAAATTTTATATTTTTCTGAATTTGTTTACTATTTTTTTGAGATTTTTAAAAATCATTGTTATTGAAAGGTCTAGAATTATTTAGATTAAAAATTGTGTAAGTTACCAAAAATACTAAAAAAATTCAGAAAAAAATGTAAAATTTATTCTCAAACAAGATTTTAATATGGAGAACATCTTGAACGGTTCAGATCGATTGTTAGATTCTCGAAAATTGAGTTTTCAACAATCTCATCCATCAGTCACAACTGATTTTACTCTACCTCTTACTTTTTTTTAGATGGGATAGAATAAAACTGACCAACTACTGTGTGCCAAATCATAAGAAAGCTTGGTTGATAAAAAGAAAAATGGAAACCTATTTTTTTCTAGTCCAATCAGAAAAGCAGCCTCAGCTAATGAAGCCAAAAGGGTGCCCTTGCCAGCATCACTTTGCCACACAGCATATTCACTAACAAAAGCCTAAAAACTGAAAGTAAATTAGACTTTTTTCCATAAATGAAAATTTGAATGAATATTGATATGTCTAACTAACCTTTGGCCCAGATCTTAATGCGCTGTTGAATACAATTTCCTGGGAAAAGATGCTGCTAGCTGTCCCATATGTCTGTTAACAAAAGTGTTTAGTATAAACCAACTAAAATAATAGTGTTTCTTGCAATGACAATGAATATTTTTTATACATGGTAATAACTCATAACAAACCCATTTTTGAATTCAACAGCTGCATTATTTGAGGAATTTGCAAATAGAACCCAACTACAGGCAAACATAATGCGCATTCCGTTAAATATTGACAATTTTTCAAAACAATATTAACCCCATCTAATTCATATTATGTAAAATCAATTTAAGCTGGTTTACACATTCGGATTGACCAATTAAAGCAGCTTGGTTGACTTAATAGTAAAGTTTATGCAATTAATTAATATATTCATTACTGCACCTTGCTTTTGTAAGCAACCAGGAAAAAATATTGAATAATCTGAACTGCAAGTGTGAGATAACTGCTGGTTGCACATGGAAAATTTGCCAAGTATCCAGGTATTTAATTGAAAATTAGGTTTAAATACTTACATGAAAGTCACAGAAATCAGCAGGGTGATCCAGTGTGGTACCCGACGCATCACAGTTTGTTATAATGTTCACATCTGGATACGCATTCTTTATCGCATAGTAGAACTTTAAGTAATTTGCTGCCAGAAAACAAAACTAGTCATTACATTTCAAGCGATTTAGCACAAAATTATTCACTAATTCTACAGGTATCTCACAGTTTTAAAAAAAAAATATTTAATAAAAAAATAAGTGTTATATGCTGCATGCAGATCAGCTTAGAGCTTATGTTCATAACTTTGTGAGATATTTGTGTTAGCTTAGTGTAATGGTTCAGATACACTCCAAGTCCTCTTTCATGGATTTCATCCCAACTCAAATTTTTATATGAAAAACATAATAAGCAAATAACAAAATAGAATACTAGATTTGATTAATATCACTTCCCCTCATCCAGGCAAAAAATTGCAACATTCTTGTATCAGTTAAGGGCTCCGAGCCTCCGAGGGGTTTGTTAAAAAATAAGGGTGTGTTTGGTTCGCTCACGAACAGTGGACAAACTAGGGACGAACAACAGCCCATGAACAGGCCCACGAACAACTCCTAGTTCGTGAAAATCGAAGAATTAGGAACTAGCCAAGAAGTTCGCGAGCAGTCTAGTTCGTGGTTGTTTGTTTCTCGCGAACTAGCCTAGTTCGCGAACTTCTAGTTCACGGATGGTGCATTTTTTTTATGTTTCACTGCCCTAAAAAATTTATATATCGCAATATATAAGATAGTTTATTTTGCATTTGAGTTTTATGTTTCTGTTTTATATACTTATATCTCAAAAAAGTGGAGGTATTTTCAAGGCACAAGAAACAATTAAAAGCACTCAAACCATCCTACCTTCCAATAAGATATTTAAGGGAGTATTTATTTATTATTATTTTTTTGCTTGCATATAAGTGATTAAATTATAATTAGCTGGCAATTACAAATGATCAGATGTACAGTGCATTTATATATTGCGTGCTTTAGAACAGCATGTCCTTGTTTGAAAATATTGCAAACGATTTGGAGATCGATTAATAAAAGTTAATAAAAGAATCCATGAAAGTAAATGAAATAATAAATAAACCTGTATAGTTGTTCTTGCCACAGTCTTCATTACCAATAGCCATATACTCCAAGGTAAATGGCTCAGGGTGACCCATTGAAGCCCTAACTGAGCCCCATGATGAATCAGCACTTCCCCTTGCAAATTCTATACTATCTAGTGCGTCCTATAGCAAAATAAGTACAAAATTTCTAAGACATACAGTACCCAATTTAAAGTGTAATCGCTTGGCTAAGGGTCATAGAAAATAAATAGCAGCCTAAAATTTCAAATACATGCCTTAACCCAGGATGCTATGTTAGCAGTATCGACAGAGTCTTGGTGGCTGAACCCTGCAACATAAACCAGAAAAATATTTCTAAAAAATTTACTCCAACATATTCAATAAAATTTATCTATATAACAGAAATGAAAAATAAAAAAGGTTACCATTGTTTATAACCCACACTGGAGCAGCACCAAGATCTTCAGCAAGCTACAGCAAATTACAAATGTACATAAATAAATACCCAATTCAAATTGGATGTGGTCTTTAGGACAGCATAAGTTTAGTAGATCCTGCCCAACCCAGATTATCCAGTTTAGTGTAAATGTAGGCTTCAAGTGTATCTAAACCTTTAATGAGTGGTTAACCAGTTGAGTCTTGAAATGTAAGCCTAATGTATTTTCTATACCTGAAGAAACTCGAAATAGCCGAGCCCGTCATCGCTCCAATAATTCCATACATCCCCAAAATGCCCTGGCCTCTCTTCCCATGGGCCGACTGTGGCTGTCCATCTGAATGCATTCCATAGCCTCTCCCCTTCCACAAAGCAACCCCCTAAACAGCACGGTAAAATTAAAAGACAATTAGCTAAAAGAGGACTTCAAAAAAATGCCCATCTGAACTTATTCCATGACCTTGGTACGTAGTACTAATATAAAAGTTAAATTACTTTATTGTGGCTAATGGACTAAAGATACAAAAAAGAGATGAAGATGTTTAAGATGGCATTGTGATTTGTGACTAGAGCATGTGATGAGACTAGTGATTTATCTATTAAAATAAAATTACATTGAGAGTCAGCCTTGAGGCTTGAGCCTCTACATTTTTCTTTTTAGTGATTGATGAGAATGAGATAAAGGAGGACCATACAAGAATAGATTCCTTTGGTATATACTATTTGCTAATAGCGTGGTGTTAATTGACAAGAGTAGGATAGGTGTTGATTGAAAAACAGAATTGTGGAGACCAACATTAGAACTGAAAGATCTTAGAGAGTACTACAGTAGAACTAAAATAAGATATAAGGTGTAAGTTCAACGTTGTCGGTCTCTGGTCTGATGAGGGAGTTATCAGTTTGGATGGACAAATAGTGATCGAAGGACACCTTCCATATTTGAGATCAATCCTAGAGAGACCATGATCGATAAAGATGTGAACAATTAAATAAGAGCAGGATGGATGAAATTATGACAACTGACATCTAACATCTTATGTGATAGAAAAGAAAAGTCCCACAAAGCAAAAGGTAAGTGTTATAGTTATATGTCTTAGAATGCTAGGTTACTAAATGACAACATATCTCAAAAATAAGTACAGCAGAGATATATAGGCTCCTATTCGTTATAACGTCTAACTCCTATTTTATTTTTATTACTATCTAACTTTGATTTGTGATTTATAACTTAACCCAATTTGTTTGGAAAAAGACAACCTTTATGGGTGTTGTTATTGTCGGTGATTTCTTTAATAAACATAATCTAAATTTTATATTTAATAATAAATATATAAATTAAATAATTTTAATAACAAGCATCTAGTCATCTAGACCTTGCCTCTGCAACCAGTGCACCAGCCGCACGCCACTCTCGTCGGCACATCTGAAATTTTTTTATTTTTTTAAATAGTAATATATTTTTTATAAAAAAATACTTTTAAAAAATATTAATGCGCCACTTGGCACGTCCATAATTTTCTTAAAAAATAGTAATTCTTTTTTCAAATAAAGTAACACGCTACTTCCATTGGCAAGTCTGAAAATTTTAAATTTTTTCAAACTCCAAACGCTGACGGAATTGTACTTATCGCCAGGTGCTCCACTCCCATTAGCGCGTTCATCAGTGCGTCCTACCAGTGCTAATATCATGGCTGGATATTTATTGTTAAAATTATTTATTTTATATATTTATTATTAAATATAAATTTTAGATTATGTTTTATTAAAGAAAATCAAGATGTTATTGTTGTATCTTACCAGGAAACCTCAGGAACGAAGGCTTCAGATTAGCAATCATGGAAAGAAGATCCTTCCGGAAACCATGCCCCTATCCAAGGACAAATGGTCCAGTTAAGTGATTAAATTCATATATTTCATAGATAATTGAAAATGTATTAAGCAATTACACAAGTTATCAATGAAGTTTTTCCCTTAACTGAATCGAATATAAATTAACAAGTTCCAATTAATGTACGGTACCTTATAAGTGTCCATTGGCATTAAGGATACTTGGTCTAGCCAGAACACCCCTTTTTTTCTAGTTGTGATCTGGATACGTCCATTCGCTGCTGAACCAGTGGCAAACAACTCAACCTGAACCTTTGTCCAATCTGACACTTCAGAAGCAGAAGAGCTGCAAGAAAAAAAATAATAATAAATTCTTATATACAAATAAAAGATTGGATGGGCATAATATTTCAAAGCTGTATCAGTCATGTCTGTGCAAACTGGTGTACCAGTAAACCAGAAAATTTGTCTTACACAATGTTAGTGGTTGTCAGAGTCTCTGATCCATCAGAGTTTGTTACTGAAACGCTGATGTTAACCGATTCTAGTGATTTGACATATAGTATCAGCTTGTATCCCTTTCCATTCTCTATATTCTGAAATTCATACCCAAGATGAACTATCAGTAGAAGAAAATTCAAATGAAATTGCATGAAAACAAAAGATTAACTGACATTAAATAAAAAAATGACTAGAAGAGCTAGGTCTCAGGTGAATAATAGGCATATATTTTGGATGAAAGATTTGCAGATACAAAACTTTTTGTATAGCCTGTCAATATATATATGTTTGGTCAGATCTTCTACATGCTTTGTAAAATACGGAATTCTACTTATTATCTTATTGGTGAATACCAAATTTGTGCATGGCTGAGGCTTTGATATTAGTACAAGACTACAAGTGATCATATCAGTACCAATAACAAGATCAACAGGGATTACCCCCAGTGGCGAAGCCAGGAGTGAGGAATGATGGGGCCAAAATCTGACTAAATTAAATTGAGAAACAAAGAATAAGAAGTTTAAGTATTAATTACTTGAAACAATAACAACAGCCATTAATCTTTCTTAACTGAAGCATCATTGAGCATAATATTTTGGATCTAGAGGAGGCCCATGAACTTAACTATATAAATTTATCTTAATAAATTAACATATGACGGGCCCAAAAATCTAATTATTAGGGGGGGCCTGGCCCTTGCCAGCCCCCCTATGTCTTCGCCACTGATTACCCCTCCCCATGCAACCTCACACGCACACGCACAAAAAAGCACCAACACCAGCTTTACTGGAAGTGTAAATAATATAAAGTGTATGTACCATGCCCCAGTAACCAGGATTATAGACTCCAACACCAGTAGAGGGGCATGCATCTGCATCACAATTTGACTGTACTCTAAGTGCCACAGGATTCCTTTTGAAGGGAGAGGTATAGTCGGTACCAACTAAGACCGTTGTTTCATCTCCGATTATGGTCCAAGGGCTGAAGTCTGACGGTGTGTTTTGTCCCCCAGCTTCAAACCCTTAATATATAGTGAAAAAACATTTTCAGCTATACCTTGAGAGAGCAAAGAAGCAATACAACATAAATAAAGAGTTAAGCTTAAATTAACCAGAAGCAACCAGGAATATGAGGACATTTCTAGGTTCAAGATATACTTAAGAAATTCGTTTGGTTTATATTCTATTAGTTCATTTGTTACAAGTTTTCAAATTGCATTGTTTTAAAGGCATAAAGTGTATACTGTTGTAAATAACTTCAAAGACATGTAAGTGGGACTTCTTTTGAGAAACAAAAAATAATTATCAGGCCCTCTTGTTACGATTACAAACAGGTAAAGTAAGTGAAATTGGCTACCTTTGAAATTGGTACGATTTTCTATTTCTATTAAAAATAAATGCCACTTAAACCATAAAAAGTTATCATGCCGGTACCTCTGTTACTGACAAGTTCAGCCCAAATTCCACCAACACCAGCATGACTCATCTCCTATAATTATTTTTAAAATATTACAAAAATTTTACCAAGTACCCTTTGAATTATGGAAGAGCTACTAAAAATTAAAAAATTAGCCAAAAGTAATTCAATTTTGATAGAACAGTCCTAACTCAATCCATAAGTCAGACTGGCTAGTGAATGTCTTTTACAATTGAAATTTAATTTTACCTCAAAAAACATTCCAAAAAGTGTGTCTGGCATTTTCTGGCCGGATTGAGATGAAGCATCAACAGCCAAAGTCGCATTATTATTTCCCTTTAATTCACAAAAAACATAATTTGCAGGAATCCATACTACAAGCAGAGCATAAATTAAAACAAATTGAGGCCTCCTTTTGAAATCCATAATTCCTTGCCAACTCATCATATTTAGAGGGGCCACCTTCTATTAATAAAACCAAAAAAGAAAAAATCAATAACATGAAAATGGTTTTCAGAATTAGTATAGAAGGAAGTACTTTTCAACAGAAAGCCTTTTATCTTGTAAGGATGACACTTTCAGTTACAAAATTTAAAAATAGAATTGTGTCGAACTCTCTCTTTTTGACCCAAAAGAAAAGACAAATTTAATATATTCTGGCCAATTTCAAACAACTGACTGTACAATTAACTATTGATTTCAAACTAAAGTCTCTGAAAATTTTCATTGTACTGAACTTTTTTCCCCTGTTTTGTTAAGTAACTGGGAGCACCACCTAGTTTAAGAATGAAACAAATACAAAACTAAGGGTAGTGATTTTGACACTCTCTGTGTTGATAAAACACTCCTTTTGGAATAAACTACCCTTTGGATGAAACAATCCCTTTATTAGTTGTGAATACTTTGATGCAAACGGCACACTCTCTCAACACAATCCCTTTTTCATGGTGAGAAAAAAACATTGCTATATCATAGATATAGAAATTACACTCCATGTAAACAGAGACGAATCAAGGAATTGCATTTGGGGAGATCTTAATTGGTTCTATTGGTTGGAGAGTGAAAAATTTGAAATTTTGCCTGAGAAGCACGCAATAAATTCATTCTAACTGATAATTATTATTTAGAACAACAAATCTTTAAAAAAAATCTTATTTAAACAATTAGTAAATATTTACATTTTAATTTTTTGATAACCTAAACTAGAACAACGATAATGCATTGTAGACATAGCCAGCAGGAAGAGATGTTTCTGTTTTTTTATATTTTTAATTTAATACCAAAATGAGACTCATGTACCTTCAAAACTTATATGTCTGTCAATGTAATATCAATTGCGAGAAATCGGGCGCAATTATATATTTTCCCCCTTTGTTTTCTATGGTGGTGCATAATGGCAGCTAGGAAATTTCTACAGTTATGGCAATTAATTAAATACTTGGAGTGTCCACATTAATAGAGGGCATTTTAGTCTTTCAAAAAATTTAGGAGTGATTTAGTAACACAGGGAGTGTCAAAATCACTACCTAAAAACTAAACATCAATTTAGGAAACATCAAACTTCCAAAAATTATTGTTCTGCTACCAGTACATCTAGCCTTACCAGTTACCAGCAACCTGTACGACTTCCATACCTAAAAGAGTTAACAAAATAACAAAACTAAAATGCAAAATTAACAGCAATAAACCCACTATAAACTGATAATATCATGCAAAATACCTGTACTCATTACACAAATAAATGAATAAAAGAAAAAAAGGGTCTCAGAAGAATAAAAGTTTCACCAATTTACCACCTTGGCACTTTTTGTTTTATGCCTTTAGCACCTCCCAGATTCAAAATATAACAACCATTTCAAGTGGAAAAGGCCAAAGAGAATGTAATTGCAGAACCAAGTACACTAGGATGGTACTTAAATAGTGAACAACAGTGAATATAGAGAATGTGTGAACCCATGTCATTGTCAGAGTGTACGAGATTAGGAGGGACCGATATCAGGCAAGATGGTATACAATAAAAACACTAGACCAAGTTGGTGCTTGGTTGCATTCAAAAAAACTAAATAAAAAAAGTAGGTGCCTGGTTCTTCACGCTTTGTTGCTTGATTGCTTCTGCGTTTCGTCGAGGACAATGATTGGTTTAAAAAAAACGTGCCAAAAATGGTATGGACAGTGGTCCCCATCACCATGTGACGGTGAAAATATTTTGGGTTTAAGAAGGACCGCTAAGCATCAGCCTAATGGCCATTAATCAAAAAAAAAAAAAAAAAAAAACGTGGTAACAACTTAATTTAATTTAGTTTAGTTCTTAGTGTATAAATTGTTTTTAGTATTATTCATTTTTCAGAGAAAACAAAGATTCTTCCATAACTCTTATTTTATTGGTTGGAGTGGAAAAATATAAAGTTCCCACGATAAACAGTGAAAAGACTGGTTTTATTTAAAGTCTATGATATCTCAACGGCCCATTTTATACTTTTTTATCTAAAAATTCGACCCAAAGTATCCATTAAGTTCTTCATATTAGAAACTTCAAAGATACCAAAATGTACAGAATGTTTTCCTTACTTTTGTTAATATATGTATACATATATATATATATAGAGAGAGAGAGAGGGGGGATTGCTAAAATATTATGCATATCACAGAAGATATTCGTGCCACGCATTTGTTTTTAAATTTTATGCTTTAAACAATCAATCCTAACCATTCATTATTGAAATCTTCTCCGAACCTTTCAGATAAGACTGCGTGTCAAATATATGACTTCAAGATTATATAAAAATATTTGCATGTCAATTGAAATAATTTTTTTTAAAAAAAAATCTAATTCAGGTGTAAATTACGGGATAAGAAAATAAAAACAAGTTGCATTTAACCTTTCAGATAAGGACTTGCAAACTTTTACATTATAATTTATAAGAAAAAATCTATATTTGAATATCTTTTGACAAAACGTGTTTGTTTTGTAAATACGAGGAGAAAAAGGGTCCCAACAAATATTAAATTTTAAGCGTGTTTGTATACCTGCACTCTATGCGTGCTGAATGAGACAATTAGCTGCTCAAAGCGACCAGGCAGAAACAGAACATAACAATAGGATCCGTCAATAAAATCTGTTTACTCGTTTATCCTATCCATACTATATTCGATAAGGCACATATAGAAAAATTTTATTTTTGTTAGTCCAACGAGCATGGGTATGGGTAAAAAAAAAAAAAAATCATTGAACTTATCGAGTAGAGCTATTTCATACCTATTATCTAATGGATAAAATTTGCAAACCATATATGTATATATAATCATGTTATTAGCATATATCATAAGATATGATATTATTATTCATTATGTACTATTATCCTACCTTTATCCTACTCTTATCATTAATTCTTAACGAATACGATAAAGTCATTTTTAACAAGTATGAGTAGGACGCAGGTAAAGAAAATTTTAACGAATACATGTATGAAAATATTTTGTACCTTATCGTACGCAGAGATATCTTTATTATTACAAATATACAGGGCAGTCTTTTATTAGGTTAAGCAAGAAGTACATAAAAACAAGAATTTACAATACACTAGCGCTCATTTCTTATATGACAAACTCTTTTATTAAATCATGCTTTTCGCTTTGTTCCTTTTTGCAATTATTTCCCTTCCATGTTTATTTATTTTTTTTTTTCACATATCAGCTGCGTAACTTGTCTGTGCAAGTGCCATGTCGAAGGATGTGATTGAGTGCGGCTGGATCACAGCATGCATCTGTGAGTTCGCATTTGTCAAAGGAGTTTGTACCGGCACCACCTACAGTACAGTCAAATTTCAATGAGGCACTAATTGCTATATTATAGAATAAGTAATGTTACCCCATATTGGCAAGAAGTTTACCTTCGTAGGGTTCGAAAATGAGTTCTCGTCCATCACATTGCTAGATGTCAGAACAGTTGTAAATGAATTAGGTGTGTCTATTGAATTTGTTAATCCAGACATAGATATCGTGAGATTCACAGCATCACTTCCAAAGTTCACAATCTGCAAAAGGAAAAAGATTTTATCGTCCAGTAGTTTTAAAAGGGTTAAGCCTTGTATTTAAAACGTACCATAATGAATTAATTAAGCAATTTAAATTGAGAGGCCCAATTAATAAGTGTAGTACAGTAATGATAAACCACTCTAAATATCAAAAAAATTATGAAAGTTGGATCAGAAAGTACATTATATGAAACAAAGGAGCATTATAGATTAAAAAGTGGATGCTTTATGGAAAGGAAATGTTAAAACCTTAAAACCTGATATTAGGTCAAAATTAGAACTCCTATCCCATTATAATTTTGTCAAATGGAGATATTTACATATATTCACCTTTATTTTCAGGCATTCCAAGTTATCTGGGCTTTTCCATGTGATTGCAGATGCAGCAAGTGAGCTCGAATCAGACTGAATTGTAGCAGGGTTAAGAATGGCACCGCCTGATTCCCTAAAGTATTGTTGCATCCAGTAACTAGGTGTTCCATAAACATGTGATGAGTTAAATACTATAGCATCTGGGTTCCACCTGTTTCAATTTTTAACCAAAATAAAAAGAATAAATTAAGTATTTTATAAGCACAATAACATGCTTAGATTTAAAAATATGACTATCAGAATTGACCTTCGATCATTGTCATTTACAAAGAGCGGTGCATAGCTTGCCATCTCCACAACATCACTGCATTGGAAACAAGAAGAGTTCGTTACTACATCTCGTTCAAAAATTAAAAAATGTTATGCATGAATTACTTCAAAAGGGCAATGCATAAAGGCAACTTAGTGACCAGCCAAAAGTGTGGTACTGCATTAACATGTTTTTACTTGACTATTGCTTTCTCTAATTGAGTTTTCATTTAATTATTTTATTTAGTCATTATTTCTTTAGATGGGATAAAAGGAAATCGACCAACTACCACATGCCGAATCAAGAATACTTTACTGGAATTTCACTATTGGTGGTTTCATAGTTGGTCATAAGAAAGCTGGGTTAAGAACAAGAAGAAAAAACCTATTAGTTTCAAGCCCAATCAGAAAAGCAGCCTCAGCCAATGAAGCCAAAAGGCTTCCCTTGCCAGCATCACTCTGCCACACAGCATATTCACTAACAAAAGCCTAATAAAAAAAAAAACTAATGCATTAGACAACTTCTTCTCACAAATGAAAATATTGAATGATCGTTGATGTATCCAACTAACCTTTGGCCCAGATCTTTTTGCACTGTTGAATACATTTTTTTGGGAGAACATGCTGCTAGCTGTAGTGTATGTCTGTTAAAAAAAGTAGTTAGTATAAAACCAATTAAAAGAACAGTATTTCCTGCATTCACACTGAATATTTTCCCATTCTTGGAAATAACTCTTAATATATCCTTTTTTGAATTTAACAGCCAACATTATTTGAGACATTCGCAAATGCAACCCAAATAAAGGCCAGCGTGATGGGAAAGGTACATTTTGCTAAGTATTGACAAATTATCAAAAAAATCTTCATCCTTCTTTCTTCAAGTTTAAATTCTATAAAATCAATTTAAGCTGATTTACATATTCATATGAACCAATTATAAAGCAGTTCAGTTGACTAATAATGGACTTCTAATCAATTACTCAATTTCTTCACAACCGCACCTAAGTTCAGCATTTGGTCTTAATTTCAACGAATAATATGTCAGATCATAATTGCAAGTGTGATAACGCCTGGGTTTTACATGGAAAACAAATGGCTTAATTTGAAAACTATCCAGTTATTTAAAATTGAACCTTAAGTTTAAATACGTACATGGAAGTCATAGTAATCAGCGGGGTGATCTAGTGTGGTACCCAATGCATTACAGTTTGTTATAATGTTCATATCTGGATATGCATTCTTTATTGCAGAGTAGAACTTTAGGTAATTTCCTGCCAAGAAAACCAGCCATTACATTTCAAGCTGTTTAGTATTAAATTATTCACTAACTCTATAGTCCTTTCACAAAGTCCATAAACAAGTCATTTTAACATATAATAATACCAAGCTTCTAAATTTCGGCAAAATAACGACGAAATAACAGAAATAGCGGTATTCTGTGTCAAACCGCATGAACGTTACAGTCTTAATTGAGAAAATGACGTAACGCGTTATTTCAGTTATTTCGGCGATATAACGCGTTATTTCAGTTATTTCGGCAAAATAACAAGTTCTTATTGCTACTATTGTTAAATTGTGTATTCAATATTGAACTATTGTTAAGTTGGTACAAGCTGCTACTGCTACTCAATATTGGTACACTGCAGTATATTGAATTTGGTATGGCCGTATGCTAGTTGTATGAAGTATCGGAGATGTATAAACATATAAATTAATAGTTATAGAATTGATGTGTGTCAAACTTTGAAAAATACACTACATCGTTATATCGCCGTTATAACATCGAAATAACACCGAAATAACATGGGGACCTGGACCGTCATACCGAAAAAAACCGAAATTTAAAAGCTTGAATAATACAGGATTTATGCTGCATGTCTGCAAATACCATACAGATTTTTGAATAGCAACTAACACACGAACTTTATGAAATGTTGGAGTTAGTTCAGTTTAATGGTTCAGATTAACTCCTCCAAATGAAGGTTCCAATTCCTCTTTTATCGTCTCCATGCCACAGCAGAATTTTATAATTAAAAACGTAATAATCAAATGACAACAGAACTATTTGATGTGATTAATATCACTTTCCCTCGTTCATGTGCAAAATTGCAACATTCTTATATCAATTTCATGATCCGAGAGCTTTGTAAGAAATCAATTGAGGCAACTTCTTTGCATTACTTATGCTTTACATGCCCCAAAAGATTATATCACAACAAGGTAGTTTCCGTTAATATTTCTAAAAGTGGGGGTGGCTGTAAGGCACATTAGACAAAAACACTCAAACGATCCTTCCTTCCTAAGAGTACCTTAAAGTTTCTCCAAAATCTATTACTGTCGAGTAGTGAGTTTGCATGAACTTGTTACCATCAGATTTTGTCGAGTTAATATAATAAGATGAGCTATTTAAGGAAGTACTTTTTGCTTGGTTTAAAATTGTTTTAATATTATCTGGCTATTACAAATGATCAGATATACAGCGCATTTTAATTGCGAGAATGAGAAAGGAAGGTGGTTAGCTTGAAAATATAGAAAAATATTTGGATATTGATTTATAAACAAAGGTTTAAATAGCGGATAGCGGACTCGTAGCGGACATGCTAATATCATAGCGGATAGCGGATAGCGGGTATTTAGCGGGCGCTATCGGACCATAGCGGATTTGCACACACAAGTGCATTTTGAAGGTCTAGTTTAGTCTAAAATAAAAAATTAAAATAATTTCATGCAACTAATTAATGCTAACTAAAATTATATTTATTTTCTATGCAGATTTGAGCATTAAATTTTAAGAATTTGAAAATGTTCAAAACATAAAAATTGTGGCCACTTTTGTAAACTTTTCATAGAATTTTGAATCACGTCAATCGGAGTTCGTATGCGAAAGTTATACCCAAAATACTATTGTTATATCAGCAAATTATAAACTGTACCGCTATTTCCGCTATTATACCGCTACATCACCCGCTATTTCCCGCTATTTCACCGCTATATCCCGCTATTTCCCGCTATAGGTCGCGCTATCGGACGGGCCGCTAAATCTGTAGCGTTGTAGCGGTGTACCAAATAGCACCGCTATAGCGCCGCTATTGCGGCCGCTACGGCCGCTATTTAAACCTCTGTTTATAAACAAGAGATGAAGTAAATATAGTAATAAAAGAAAAACCTGTATAGTAGTTCTTGCCACAGTCTTCATTACCGATAGCCATATACTTCAAAGTAAATGGCTCGGGGTGACCCATTGACGCCCTAACTGAGCCCCAAGTTGAGTCAGCACTTCCCCTTGCAAATTCTATACTATCTAGTGCGTCCTATTTCCAAAAAAGCAAATTGAATAATTGATATTAAGAAGTTTCACTTGTAAGACACACTGCATGCAATTTAAAGTGTATTTGCTGGGATAAAGGTCTTAGAAACTGAATAGCAGTCTAAAGTTTCAAATACATGCCTTAACCCAGGATGCTATGTTTGCAGTGTTAACGGAATCTTGGTGGCTGACCCCTACAACACAAAATAGAACAAAATTTTAACAAATTTATTCCAACTTATGCAATAAACTTTTATACACAGAACAGAAATGATTAAAAAAGAAAAAAAAAAAAACCATTGTTTATAACCCACACGGGAGCAGCACCAAGATCTTCAGCAAGCTACAACAAATAATAAAGTACATAAATAGATACATAGGCATCACAACATACGAAAAGAGGTCAAATCCTATTGGGTTTGGCCTTTAGGGCAACCCATTAGTTTACGAGATATATATAGGTGCACAACCAAAATTATCCAATTTAGAGCAAAGTAGGCTTCAAGACTATCTAATCCTATAAGGATTGGATAACTGTTAGAATTAAGAAATATAAATGCAATATATTTTCTATTACCTGAAGAAACTCAAAATAGCCAAGCCCGTCATCGCTCCAATAATTCCAGACATCCCCAAAATGCCCTGGCCTCTCTTCCCACGGGCCCACTGCGGCTGTCCATCTGAATGCATTCCATAGCCTCTCCCCTTCCACATAACAACCCCCTAACAGCAGGATAACAAAAATATATATACAGAATTATAGATAAAAGAGGACTTACATAGAAATGTTCTTTATTGATTTTTCCAGTAAGTTGTCAAAAATGGGTAATACTGGTATTAGGGTTAAATGGCTTTATAGCAGCTAATGGATTAGAGGTACAATGAAGAAGTGAAGGCTAATTAGCACAAAAAATATCAGCACTTACTAGTTTGACATGCATGTTATTTAATCTTTTTTAACAATAAATGTTATCTTACCAGGAAACCTAAGGAACCGGGGCTTCAGATCAGCAACCATGGAAAGAAGATCCTTCCTGAAACCATGTCCCTACCCAAATAAAAGAGGTCCAATAAGGAGATTGACAGAATAAATTTCATTTATAACTGAAACTGTCTTTAGCAATTATACGAGGTATCAAATGAAGTGTTTCACATATATTGAATATAATCAACAAATCCCACACCATGTAAGTATCCATTGGCATTAAGGAGACTTGGTCTAGCCAGAACACTCCTTTTTTCCTAGTTATAAATTGGAGACGTCCGCCAGTTGCCGATCCGGTAGGAACAAATTCAAACTGTACCTTGGTCCAATCTGACACATCAGAAGCAGAAGCTCTGCCAAAAGAGAGGGCTATTAAGTGCACACTAAATTAAGGAATTCATGGGGAAATTTTCAAAACTGCACCAGTCTTGTCTGTATGAACCAGGTGTGCTAGTAAATTGAAAGTTTTATCTTACACAATGTTATTGGTCGCCAGAGTCTGTGATCCGTCAGAGTTTGTTAGTGAAACACTGATATCAACCGAATCTAGTGATTTGATATGAAATATCAGCTTGTATCCCTTTCCATTTTCTAGATTCTGAAATTCATACCAAGGATGAATAATTAGTAAAAGAACGTTCAAACAAACATGCATGAAAACAAAAGGGCTAACTGATAATAAACAAAAATGACTAGAAGTGCTAGGTCACAAGTAAATAAAGGGCACATAATTTGGGTGAGAAATTTGCAGATTCATATTTTTTTTTATAACCAACCTACCAACGTATGTTACGAAACCAGTAAGTACTAGACAGAAAAACATTTCTATTTGTTCTCCATTTGTTGATAAACAGTAAATTAGAGCTCAACTGCTGCTCTAATGTAAGTACTTGGGACCTTTCAAATATAAAATAACTTTACGTAACTTAAATAAGCAGTTAAGTACCGTACCAGTACAAATAATAAGATGAACACAGAACCCCCAAGGCCCCAACACCGAATTAACGGTATAAAAATATAAAGTGTATGTACCATGCCCCAGTAACCAGGGTTGTAGACACCAACACCAGTGGAGGGGCATGCATCGGCATCACAATTTGACTGTACTCTAAGTGCCACAGGATTCCTTTTGAAGGGAGAGGTGCGGTCAGTACCAACTGATACCGTTGTTTCATCTCCGATTATGGTCCAAGGGCTGAAGTCTGATGGCGTGTTCTGGCCTCCAGCTTCAAACCCTAAATAGAGGAAAAGATTATGTCATGAACCTTTTTTTTAATCTTAATGTTGTCAACCATATCTCGAGAAAGAAAAGAAGAAATACAACATAAATAAAGAGTTACGCTGAAATTACCAACATGCAACCAGAAAAATGTGCATAATTTCCAGGTTTAAGATAATACTTATCCTACTTTTGGTTTATTATATTAAATCATTTGATGCTTACATTTAAAATGGGAAAATTAATTAAACCTTGTTGTTAACAACTGTAAGGACACAAAATGAAGTTTGCAATATAAGTGCAATTTCTTTTAAGGCAAACAAAAAATAATGATTCTCTGGCCCTCTTAATAATTACTTCATTAGATATGAGAAGTTACAAAAGGGGCATGTCCATGAAATATTGAACCAAAAACAACCAGGCAATATATAAGTGAAATTGTTATGATTTTCTAATTTCTATTAAAAAAGGAATACCACTTAACTACAGAAAGTTAGCATGCTGCGTACCTCTGTTACTGACAAGTTCAGCCCAAATCCCACCAGCTCCAGCATGATTTATCTCCTACAATTAAGTAAAATTAACACAAAAATTTTCCGAATTAACTTTTCTAATACTGAAAAGCTACTAAGTATTACACAAAAAAAATATAATTTCTGACTAAATAATCCAAAGTTCAAACTAAGTCCTTAAAATAACATTGGCTAGTAAATACCCTTACAATTCAAATGTAATACCTCGAAAAATATCCCAAAAAGTGTGTCTGGTATTTTACGGCCAGATTGAGAAGAAGCATCAACAGACAAAGTTGCACTTTTATTTGCCTTTAATTCACAGACACCATAATTGGCAGTAATGCACACTACAAAGAGAGCATGAACTAAAACAAATTGAGCCCTCTTTTTGAAATCCATAATTCCTTGCCAACTCATCCAATTCAGAGGCACCAATTGCACCTGGTTTTAATAAAAATCCGAAAAAAAATTAAAATGGTTCTCAGAAAGGATAATGTAGAAGGCTGCACGCCTTTGCACTAGAAGTTGGCAATATCGTTACAACTGAAACACTTTGTCGTGTCAAGGATGACACTTTCAGTTACAAAACGCATGATAATGTTTTATCTAATGTCGAACTTGAACCCTCTCTTTTCGACCCCAGAAAAAAAAAAAGAAAAAAAAAGTTTTAACCTAAAAAGTAACCAAAAGAATGTACACATAAATTGGCTCATTTCGATGGAACAAACCACCAATTTTAAACTAAATTCTCAGAAAATTTTCTTCTTGTACTGAACTTCTTTAAATAAATCCTTGTAGGCAAAAACCAACTTCACTAAAATAAAAGTTTCACCAATTTACCACCTTGTAAATTCTTGTTATGCTTCAGTTAGCACCACCCAAATTACAAAATTGAACAACCATTTCAAGTGGAGAAGGCCAAGACAGAATGTAGTTGCGAGAAACTGAAGCACGCTGGGATGGTGCTTAAATAGTGACGAACAGTGAGGAGAGAGAGAAGGCACGGTGACTTGAAGGGAGAGAATGTGAAGTCATGCCACGGTCACAGCGTGCTTGCTTGAGCGAGACGAGTAGTCGAGGAGAGACCCATGTCGGGCAAGGTGGTATACGTCTCCGCCGTTGCATCTCGATCCAACGGTGGAGATGATATCAGAGACAAAAAGCGGTGCCTGGTTCTCCACGCTTTGTTGCTTCTGCGCTTCCAGGAGGAGAAAATTATTAGTTTCAGAAATAATGAGTGGGGCCCATGTGACACTGATGTTTGGAATCACATCCTCTGCCTGCCTTTTAAGGTAGGCAGGGTGCTCACTTTAGATCCGAACCGTTAGATCTAATCTCAACGGTTAAGGGAGCCCCGTGCATGTAACCAGATTGATAGGTCCGAAAATTTTAACCGTCGAAATTAGATCGAACGGTTCAGATCTAAAGTGAGCACCCTGCCTACCTTAAAAGTAGGCAGAGGATACGGACCCCTGATGTTTTGGGATAAGGCAAGGACGACTGGACGAGTCGGAGTTTGAGTATCCTTGTCTGATAATAAATTTATAAATTTATTAATTTAATTGTTAGTGTATATATTGAATTTAGTATTATTTTATTTTTACGAGAAAAGACACTCTTCAACACTTCCCTTTTTTGGTTGAAATGCAAACACACTGTTCCCGGACCCGGAATGTGCAATAAAAAAGATATTGGGAATTTGAAAGTTGAAACTATATTTAATGTCCATAATACCTGAATGGTCCAAATTATAATAGTATTTTCCTAAGGGCCTTCTTAATCGAAAAAAATATAATAGTTATTTCATATTTGTACGGAGGATCCAAAAATATTTAATCAACTTTTTCGGGCTAAAATCTTGGAATATACAAATTTGTATTATCATTGAATTTGTTAAAAAACTTTTTTTGCAAAGATGACTTTAAAATATTTAAAAACAATTTGCATGTCAATGTGATAATTTTGAAAATATTCAATTTAAATTCCGGCATAATTTAACAATACAAAAATATTTCATGTAAACCTTCATATAAGGGCTTGTACAAAATTTTTAACATTTTTTTTTAAGTTATGTATCTCGTTTTAATTTCGGATTAAAATAATTGTTCAACATCTGTCGTTTTGTTTTACGAGGCAAATGAGTTTAATATTGATAATATTTTTGTGGTTGCTATAATAATTAACTTTTTTCTTTTCGAATTGGACCATGGAAGTTTATGTAATTTCTTTTGTGCTAGGATAAAAATTTACAATCAATATATACTTCTTGTCGTGCGTTTAACATAATTGTTGTAATTTCCTCAATTTGCTCGTTACTTTTTTTCATTTTTTTTTTTTTAGAAAAAACTACATAGAGGCTATCTAGTGGAACAATTTGCCCGTTTCATCCTTGCAAACTATAACAAGTCAATAATTAGCTACCCAATATATGCTTTTTGTGTATTTTCTATTTTAATAAACTTCAACTATTCATAGAAAATTCTTTATGCAAATCAATAATGCATAAATTAATGCAATATTCATTTATCTTTTTATTTAGATCCTTGGGTATTTATTTTGATATGTTGGTCAAGTTTAGCTATTACAATCTCGACTTGTGTTGTTATCTAGAGTACATAATATTTGTATATATTTAAATTGAGTTCAAATTACTGTACATATAATATCATGCAAATAATATTGAATATAATCGCAATTATTGTAACAATAATATTCAATCCTACACGACTATAATTATGCAAATAGCACCCAAATATAAATATATTATTATGTAAAAAGTACCATGGTTTATATTTAATTAAATGAAAATGTATAACGTAAAAAATATTAACTTGCAAGATTTTTTTTACCTATATACTAGCAAAAGATGTCCTCTGTCACACCCTCGCACCCTAACCCCGATTAGAGCGCGAGGGCGCGGCAGCTTTAAAAGACTATAACTTATCTTTGTTTTTTTTTTATAGCAGCAAACAGAACACCACAGATTCTAGAATCTCTTGTATACAAGAATACAAAAGAAAAAACATATTTTACATTATTCAAACTTGCTATGGTTACTAGCTGTCACTAGTGCCTAGCTACATCTCAGTTTTACATATACAATATTGTTTTCACAAAAACACCAAGCAGCACAAAATACAACCAACCACATCCCAAACAAACCAACCAACTAGAGTCCTCTCGCTTACGCTTGCGAGGAAGGCTCTGGTTCTAGCACCATGCCGTCTAGGGCTGTTCGGACCAGGTGTCTCAAAATATAAATAAACATAGACTTCGGGTAGGGCTTCCAAACTAACAAGAAGGGTATCTACGCTAGGAATATGAACCTTCAACTTGAGATACGTGCACTCTATCGTGGCAATAACGGGCCTAGGCAAGTTTTGGGTTTCCTGGAACCCCCAATTCAATGAGGCACAAGCAAACAAAGAGTGGATGAGAATTAAATCTCAGCGTGGATTTTAGTTCCAGTTACACAGTTCTTTATACGAATCCGGTATAGGAAATATCACCCAAATATGATAGGTCAAAATATCTTTAAAAGATTAACCATAATTAAATCAAATCAAATCATACCGAAGGCACCAGACGAAATAGGCATATGATTGGCATGCTGCAATATAACATGCAACAGAACAAAATCAAGCATAATCAAGCATTTTGCTTTCAGCAAATTCACAAATTTATTTAATTATCACTCCAATTCTCAAGGCCTACAGAATAGAGAGAACCGTTCCCAAACCATTGGTTCCAAACCAAATAGTATAGAACAAGCAGAGCGAATTATCCAGTAGCAATAGAGCTAGTACTCTAGCCGGGTCGGGGGCCAAACCGATTATCATCGGATGAGTGAATCATAAAATCCAGAATATTGTTATGCTGCCAGATTTCATATGGTTTCATTTTCAAATCAAATTTGTCTTTCATTTGATAGTTTTTAATATACAAATTCATTGAAACCATTCGAGTCCTTTATATAAGCCTGAATTAGTTCAAGCAAGTATTAACGGATATTCAAGTTCAGACTTAGTTATTTAAAAAAAAAAATCGATGTGATATCAACATGCAAGTTTATTCTTTTTGGGATTTTCCAACATGCTATGCATGAATGTAAAGTTACCGACGGTCCAGTTTCTAATAAAGATTCCGTGTAAATCCACACCTTCAAAGTCCGGCTGAGATGAGGTCCGCTATTGGGTCATGTTCAAATTATAGATCTAGATCCGTTACTTATTTGTTTAACGGTTTCTATAATTCCAAGGGTGAATAGACGAGTGCTAGTTCAACTAATTAATCGTTAAGTTGGTTCCAAGTCCATAGCCCAATACAAGTTCATAATTCAAATTTATTTAGTTACTTGCCCAATCATCTTAATCAACAAGATTACTGTAATTCAGTTGCTTACACAAAATTATAATTATTATTCATTAATAATTATATCCAAAATAAAAAAAATCAGAATCATATACAGAGTTTTCCACAATTCAAGCAACAACATACAATATATTCAAAAACATACAAATAAGTAACTAAACACAAATAAATAAAATAAGCTTTGCAATTTGTGGGATTAGAATAGTCTGTATATTTTTATTTGCCATGGTATATGTTCTATTAGCAGACTTAATCTCATCATATCCCTAGAATCAAACAATTGAAATTAGACTAATATTAATGGGTCCAAGTCTTTTAGTCTAATGTTAATCAAGCTCAGAATCACAATTAATTAGATTCTAACTTAATTCGAAAATCTAATTAATTAAAAGTCCATAAAACTATAATTTCGACCTGCACAAAAGCCCAACCAAATTCAGCATGCACAAGAATTAGCCCAACAGAGATAGTGGGCTCAAAGGAAATTATTCCGGCCCAACTATCATTTATTTTCTTTTTCCTTTTCTTGGCCCAATCAGATCCAGTCCAGTCCAAAAAGCAGCCAACACGGCTGAACCCAGTTAGCCTGACCCAGCTGACTGAGTCAGTCCGTAACGAGTTCGATATCAGGTCATATCGGATCCAAAAAGAACCCGATAAGCTTATCACATCCAATAACTCAAGCAAAAATGCATAAAGGCCCAATAATCACTTCCATGCCCTTATTTCTTACATAAAAGTTCATAAATAATTATAAATCCATCGCATGTCACAATTAAGTCCCTAAAATTTCGCACAAAAGCCCTCATAAACTATTTTTTCACAAATTCATCCTAAGTACATGGCAGTGTACCAGAAAGATACCAGACAGCATAACAGATATACCAGTAATTGGTACCAAGGTATAGTTAGACTACTTTCACCTCAATATGTATCCTAGACACAAGATATAACTAATATAAGTTATAATTCTTCAAGAAATACAATATTAGTACTATAAATGCATGTTAATGCATCATACTCAATAAATATACACAAAAGTGCTACAAAATCAAAGTTCAACATACTTACAGTTGAAATACATCTTAATATGCATGCTAATACCAACCTAACCAAAATAAACTCCACATATTCCTCACAGGTACAGGTTTTCACTGCCAATGCATGTTAGAAATGCATTATCTCCAATAAATGCATGAAAATGCAACAGAACCAAAGATTCAAGTATGTACATGCAACTATAACACAATTCAAGTCTTACTAGCCTCAGCCATGCATGAATTTACATCTCATGCATACTGAAGACACCTAATATGTTCTAGTTCTACTGCACATGCTCAAATACTCATGAAATTGCAAAATTAAATTCTATTCTTCACTGGCTAAATTGTCTAAAATTAAATACTCATGCAACTTAAGTACTAACTCATCACCTAATAACAGTAAACAAAGTTTCAAAGGTTCTCATGTTGAAATTGTCTAAATTTAATATCACCAGTTCATATAATCTAGAGATACATATAATTACAATTCAAAATGATTTTTCTGGGGTATACAGAATAAAATTCTTGTTTTTTTATATTTTCCCGGAAATGGGCCAATGTGTTTTCTTTGAGTAAGAATTTTGGCACGAATCCGCTATATATTTTTATTCGTATAAATGGTTTTTTGTACTTAACATGCAGATACCCATTCCAACAACATCATATAACCTTCATTCTATCACTGACATGCATGTTCATAACTCATAAAGTGACTACCATGCATGCATAACTTAGTCAATCTAAACAACATACTAAACTACACAAATATACTCATACTAACCAATTCTTGCCACTTATGCACCTCTAAATATGTGTAAATTACTCCTAACTAATAGAAATCATCACAAAAGTCATAGAACTGTCCTCAAGAGACAGCCACAAACACACACAAGCATATTAACACTCAAGCACGACTATCAACACCCAACCATTCACATAATAGCTCATTCATCACAGAAATTAGCACTAGAAATTAATCTAATCCCTAAAGCAAAGAGCAGTTCAATAGAGGAAATATACCTTGCTCTCGAGAGGAATTCAAATGTCTCAAGCTTTCAAGCAAAGTCAAGGCTAAGATTAAAGCTATTCTAATCAGAAACAGGAACAAGTCCATACACCTATTACTCAAAAAAGTCACACAGATTCAATGCAAGTTCGACAAGCAACAAGAACAATTGAGTTTACTAGATAGCCTCTATCTAGTCTGTCCAAAAAAACAAGAACAATTGAGTAATTGACTAAAGATTCAATAGAGATTACCTTCATGGTGCCTTAGTTCCCTCTCTCTATCTCCAATTTCAAACCCAAAAGCAAGCATGAAACAAAACCCTAATTAATTTTTGTTTAATAGAAGGTACTTCAGAACAAAGCCAAAGGAAGGAAGGAGACATAGAGAGATCATGTGCCAAGGAAGGAGAAAGACACGTCGCCTTCGCATTGATGACCTTAATAGCCGCAACAAGCACAAGGAAGAGGAGGGGCCTCCTCGTGACAGAAAGGAGCTCAAAGGATGAGGTGCCATCCTCTGAGTGGGCTTCTCAGAGGTAGCCACGAGCTTACCCATCAACACGACACCAACACAAGAGCAGAGCCACACTCTCGTGGGCTCAGGGCACAGCAAAGGAGCGGAGAGAAAGAGAGCCGGGTCAGAAAGAAAGATGAAGAAGAAGGAGGAGTCCATCTTCTCTCTTTCTCAATTTTTTTTATGCTGTCGGATTTTCTGTGGCCTAACTGTGCAGCCTTTCGTATAACAAAAATCTGACAATTAGTTTTGTAAATTAGCTATTTCACTAATTACTCAAATTTCAAGCTTCCCAAAGTCAGAATAATGTGGCAAATATATAGAAAATATTCTGAATTTTTATAGAACACTTACATGTTCTCAAATGACTGATCCCAACAAATTTTACTGTTGCTAATTTTATTTATTTAATTTATTGATCATATAATTCATGATTAATAATAATCATAATCATTCAGATAGAATTAGGACTTGGTTTACCAATTAACGATTTCTACTCTTACACCCTCATATGTGGACAAATAAAGAAACAAAATAATAGTAGAAAATAAAGATATGTTGTCCGATCTATACCAATGATATAGGTAGATACGTTGTTTACTTTGTTTCTTTATTAGACGAAAAATCAAAGCATATTGTTGTTTTGATTGATATCCAACTACAGATCAAATTGATTGAATGGTAGAAACACATGTTTACATGTTAGATCTAGAGTGTAATATTTTTTGGATCCGTGCATTTAAGTAGTAGAGATAGTAGAGATAGAGATAAATTTGTAACTCATATACTTTTATAGTGGGTCAGTGATGCACGGACAAATGGTTAATTTAATAATCTTGCCAATTCGATCTCTTTTATTTCAACAATTCAACGTGCATAATTTTATAGATTGATTGTCTATCAAATTTCATGCAAAAATTAAACCTTTTTTTTATCCCATGAAAGTACGTAACTCTTGTAAAATTTGCCCTTTGATGAACAATTAAACTTGCATCAACTCTTTTTACATATAGGTTGCATTATAAAATATATATTGCATTCGATATGTTGCATATCAATATTGAAAGTAATTTTAATGATTATCAAGATTTTCAAATTAATCCATTGTCACGGGATTTTCCCTTTTAAATATACATTATAAATAATCCATAATATTAAGTCAAATTACATAGATATAATAATTAATTATATACATTCAGTTACTATGTCGAGTCAGATATATTATATATCGTATGTTTAGATATAGTACTTTTAAGTTTATTATCCGATATCTCAATATATTTTAACAATACAAGTATACAACTATATATAATATATAGAAATTACACAGTACTACTAATATCTAATACACACGTACATGATGAGTTGTGTTATTATTAGTACGTATGTATTAAAAGGTTTTTTAAGTTTGGTTGGTGATAGTTAGAACAACAAAATTTTTTATTTAAGGACTAGCTATCTAAGAATATAAAAGAATTAAAAAAATAAAATTCATATTGCAACAAATGCGCAGGAAATAATCGTCAAAAACGGGAAAAATAATTATAGCAGTGTCTATGTCCATGTATATATGTTTTAGACGTATACATATTATATTATATCATGTATACACTAAATTATACTGTTATGCATACAATTGTATACTGTCTTACCTACTCAAACGCCAATTATTAAAGTTGTATCAATCATTAAAAAATATATATATCAACCTTAAGAGTTGACGACTCTTGTACGATTTATCCTATATATATTAGGTGGTCATACCATACAACCTATATAATCATCATCGATGTCTTTTCCTATCTTCGTCTCTAGTTGTTCCTTTCGCCGGAAATAAAAGAAACCTACCCCGAATGTCTAAATGAGCCTTATATTGCGTATAACATAGGATTTCCTACCAACAAGGAACAGACAAGTAGTATGGATTTTGCTAAAGAGGAGGGGGAGGGAAAAAAATTAAATAAATAATGAGAACGAAAACGAAGCAAGCAAATTCAAATTGAGACGCAAATAAAAGTTGCACGCTTAAGTTTGGAGTGAAAGGCTTAAATTGACTCTGATGCTGATGCATGTCGAGGAAAACACGAGTTCACATGGTCGCTCATTTGGGGAACAGGCGAACAGAGTATTATTGTCTTTTTTTCCCCTTCGAAATGAAAAAAAAAACATATATTGCAGCTTTGGTGCTGTGTATAGTGTATCTATTAATAGAACGGGTCACAATTAGAGCTGTCAACTGTTATGCACAGCCACGGAAGACAAGATTTTCGTTTTCCTTCCGTTCCACATAATGAAACAGATAAGTGTTTTGTTTATGTTCCGTTTCGTTCAACGAAATAAAAAACTATTTCATTTACCGTTCCGTCCATGATTTACCATTGATTTCAACCCATTTTCGTGTTCCGTTTTCAAAAACGAAACTCATTTTTCCTTCCATAAACGGAACGGAATGAAAACATCCGAAACGGATGAAAATTGACAGCCTAGTCACAATACCCTTTTGTTGAGATATTAGGCTATGTTTGTCGTGTTTCAAAAAAAAAAAAAAAACTATGTTTTGCAACTTGCTCACGAACAAGGAACTAGAATTAATTCTCAATTTTTGTTCCTTGTTCTTAGTTTTCTGATTTTAGAAAACTAAAAATTAGTCGAGTTCCTTATTTGTCACCATATTTGGGAATGTCGAATTAGTCTAGTTCACCCGTTCACGTCCCTCCCAAACATACCAATATTGGTATGTTTGCGAGAACTCTCGAATAAGACGAACAGTGGGTTCGTGAACATTCTAGTTCCCCACCTGCGAACATCTTTAGTTCCCCAAAAAGTTAGAACTGAGAATTAGGCTTTGTTCTCAATTCGTGAACAGCAGTTCCATATTTGGTTCGTACACCCATCTCCCAATTCGCGAACTACCTTGTTCGCTAGTGTGCCAAACATCACCATGTACAGCATTGAAATGAAAAAAATGAATTAAAAATAAATATATGTACAAGATTGTATTCAAATTTGTTAGTATTCAATTATGGAATATCGGCAATTAAAAAAAAAATAATTGATCGCTCGACGCGTGATTTGCACTTAGTAGTTGTGAACTTGGGTTGAACTTGTAAACGCGTGAACTTGGGTCGAATTTAGTCTTACAAGTCGTTACCAACTCCAACATGAATTTTTATTTTATTTTCTCTGAAATAAAAAGGAATGATTTCTGAAATAAAAAAGAATGATATATGTGTATGTACACGTATGTTTTCCTCTTGATAATTACCTACTAATAGATGGCAAAAGTCGTGATCATAAAATTGACGCATGGTTTCTGTAAAGTATGTTTAATCTCGTCCTTATAAGTTAGTATTTTAAAATAAGATACGGACACGATATGACATGATAACTTAGACAGTTAGATGTGTCATGTTCGACTATAATATCAGAGACGCAATATGATATGATAGATAAAAACCAATAAGATACGACATGAACACGACATGATACATATTACAAACACATTAGGCACGTCAAACACGAGACATGCAACTCAGTAATAGATGATTAAATTATTGGCATTGCAAATTTACAACTTGATAATAGCCGATGTATATGTAACCAATGATTCATCAAATACCTAATTGGTAATGCTTCGTAGACTATAGAGTGTCCTCATCATTTGTTATGACTTTTTCTGTAAAAGCGGGAGCCGACTATTCTACTACCGTAGTATAAATATCATGTATTCATGTGATTCATGACTAATTTTAAAGCTAAAGAAGTTGATGCTTAGGACATCCGATGAAAAGATCCAAATTTGTTTTCCCAAATCGTCCACACATAAATTTTAAAAAAATTGTAAAAAGACCATAATGTCCTTAAATAATTGAAAGCAATATTTATTTTGAAGATTAAAAGTGGTAATTTTTATGAAATGACAAAAAAATATAAGTGTGTTTCGGATAAATTTTTTTATGAATATGCTTGCAACTTCAACGTCAATAAGATTCATCTTTTAGTTTTAGGGGCGGAGCCAAAGGGGGTGTAGAGGAGGGCTTAGCATCCTGTGCTCTAGGAACTTTTAGAATTAGTATATTATCTTAAAACACAATAATTGCAAATTTGCCCCTGGAACATTATTCCTGCCTCCGCCCCTGTAATTATTTTATTTTATTGTTGTAAGAAGGTATAATTTAATTGGGAAGAATATTAAAATTAAAATTAAAGTTGATGAAAAAAAAAAAAATTTTGGGGTTGGACCGAATGTGACCTGGCGCGCTGTCGCTGATCGATTCACAGACAATGGCAGGTATGGATTGGTCAATTGACCGGCAGGACCCACATGTCAAACCGAAGCTCGGCGCAGTAAGACGCCAACAGACCTCCGGTTCTCTGCTAAAAAAGCGGATGATTTATGTAGATTGGCTGTTTTATCGATTTATACCACAAGTGTTTAAAATTTATTTTTCCGATTGTTCATTATTATTATTATTATTATGAACAACAATCATGATTAGAATAATAACTAAATAATAAAAAATATCTTAAATTATGAAGTCCGAATTAACCTATAATAATTTTCATCATCTAAAATCGAGTTCATTCCTACGTAATTTTTTTTTTGTTTTTTGTTTTTTATTTTTGAAACAAGTAGGCCGAAAATGAGCTACCAGTTTCATTTAACAGAAGTAAAATTCTACAACGTAAATCTACTAAAGTCTGCACTGAAATTCTTGGAATATCTCACCAACAACATTTCATGTATTTACAACGTAAATCTACTCAAATCTGCACTGAAATTCCTACGTAATTTCATGTTTTACAGTAGTCAATTCTTGGAATATCTCACCAACAACATTTCCACCGCATGGAAGTGAAGAGCGCTGAAATTTACTTTGCCCAATTCCAAAAATTCAATAGTTAGCGTAAGTTCTATTCGCCAATCCACATAAATCCCGAAAGTAGTTGATACCGCATATATATTTATTTTTTCCTCCAGATGGGGTTTTTTTTTTTTCGAAACCTTTCCTCCTGATGGTTTATATACCATATTCTACGAGTACTATTAAAGTTCTTAAAAATGCTAACAAAGAGGCTAAAGAGTACTATTTTTATATTTTTAGAGAATAGTTAATTATAATTATAATAGTAAACGACAACAACACTTACAATAGCTACACTAATTAATATCGTTGAACCATTGTAGTAAGTATAACATTACCAATATTAACAACAATACTATTTTTATTGCTAATATTAGCATGCAACAATAACAACAACAAGTAAAAATTTTTGTGTTTGGTGTTTTATTCCTAGACATTCTAAGTTAATTATTTTTTCAACGCCAAAAGAAACCTTATCTTTTAAACATAACATTGATTTTTCATAAGATATAGATGTTGATTCATGCATTTTTCATTCATTCTTATTATGCTTGCAACCAACTCACGAATTTGACATGAAAAATAAAGTTTTGGTTATTAATTAATTCTTACGAATTTACCTTCTAAATAACCTTCATAAACGTTTCTAGTATCAAACAATCTATATTTGTCAATTGGACATCCATCCATACTTTCTTATTATTTCGTTGCTATCTTTCTATTGTCTTGGTGCACATTTGCATATATTCTAGTAAAAGCACGACTGTTAGCAAACAAAATCAAAATGTTCATTTGGTAACTGTACTACGGAAGGAATTTAACATGAAACTAATTGAAGAGTTTAGAAGCTGTTTAAATCACAAAAAAATTTTAAAGAGTTCATTTGAACAAAATGTAATAATTTTGGGGACAAAAGATACTTTTCTCTAACAACAGACGCACACCAAGTTGTTTTTAGATTGACACAAAAGCAAATTTCTTTTTTTGGGCCATCGAAATAGAAATTTGGGCCAAACTGATGTTCTATTCAACACAGCCTGTTAGGGCCGAAAAATTTTAAAATAGTATTAAATTAATATAATATATTAAAAATAATATCAATATAATAATATTTTTTTAAATAGTATCACGAGATCGGAATCCCAAATTCCGAACGTAAGATCGGATTCCTGGATTCCGATCTTAGCTTTTTAATTTTTTTATATATTATTTATTTATTTATTTAATTTATTAATTAGTTAAATAATTAGAAAAATAGATAATATATTGTAAAAATATTGAAAAAATATGAAAAAAATCAGGAATAATTAAATTAAATTTTATATGTAATTTAGTATTTTTTGGAGAAATTAAATTTATTTTCATTTTAATTAATTTATTTAATTAAAATATAAATTTTTATAACTTATTTAATTAAATGAATTGTACCATTTAGAAAAGATTATAAATTTTCAGAATTTGCAGGGATACAAAGGCATAATTTGAACATTAAAACTTTAAACAGGCATAACTTTTGATAGGAAGGTCCGTTTGGCGCAAACAAGGACATTCCGGAAAGCTGGCGACGAGATCTACACATGTTACCGGGGTGCAACCCCGTAACGATCATTTTCGAAGCAAAAAACGCTCTCTAGACCTCCAAAATCCACTTTGAAAGTTTGCAAACCTAAAAACCACTATAAACTACTAAAAATATTTTTAAAATCATAAATTAATCATTAAAAAGAGAAATGCAGTAAATCAAGTGAATTTAGTCTTTCTTCTCCGTCTCAGTAAAACATCAATCTCGTGTGATTCCTTTCTAACGCAATCCAGAAAGTGCTTCCTTGATCATGAGACTCGATATGATTGTTTAATATATAATATGAAAATAATATATACAGAGGACGACATCCGGGACGCATATCAAATGGTTGTTTAAAATTTATAATTTTAATTTAAATTAATAAAAAATTTATACTTAATTATTCATTTTTTTCATTGAATAAATTAATTAAATTTATATTTAATTAAATAAATTAATTAAAAGGAAAATAAATTTAATTTTCCAAAAAAATACTAAATTACATATAAAATTTTGTTTAATTATTCCTGATTTTTTTATATTTTTTCAATATTTTTAGAATATATTATCTATTTTTCTAATTAATTAACTAATTAATAAACTAATAAAAGGAAAAAAATTTTCCCAAAAAATACTAAATTACATATAAAAATTAGTTTAATTATTCCTGATTTTTTCCATATTTTTTCAATATTTTTACAATATATTATCTATTTTTCTAATTATTTAACTAATTAATAAATTAAATAAATAAATAAATAATATATAAAAAAATTAAAAAGCTAAGATCAGAATCCAGGAATCCGATCTTGCGTTCGGAATCTGGGATTCCGATCTCGTGATACTATTTAAAAAAATATTATTATGTTGATATTATTTTTAATATATTATATTAATTTAGTATTATTTTTTAAAATTTCGGCTGTTAGGGAGAAAAGCTAACCACAAACTTTGGGCCGGACTAACAACTACACACGGAAATTGATTACTGCCATCTGCAGTTTTGTCATCCCTGCAATCGCTAAATATAAAATGAACATATACAGTAAACAAAGTAAACATATAGATGATCTAAGTGAACACATACAAACAAATAAGTTCA
Source organism: Rhynchospora pubera (assembly GCA_028095005.1). Taxonomy (NCBI): domain Eukaryota; kingdom Viridiplantae; phylum Streptophyta; class Magnoliopsida; order Poales; family Cyperaceae; genus Rhynchospora; species Rhynchospora pubera. The sequence continues at coordinate 155,545 of JAMFTS010000011.1, read as the reverse complement.
ATGAAAATTACTTGAATATGCATGTAAACTTCTGAACAAGTGATGACAACACTTATTTGTTTGTAAGTGTTCACTTAGATCGTCTATATGTTCAGCATATTTGCCGTATATGTTCACTTTGTATTTAGCGATGACTGAGATGATACATTTGCCGATGGCACTTATAATTCCTGACTACACACCGTATCAGTGTATCCTCTATTCCTCTAACGGAGTCTAAGAACAATGGGGCGTTTGGATCGCTTAGGAATAGGAAGAATTTCTTATTCCTAAGCATAAAGTATTGGAAAGTGTGTAATTTTGTGAAGAATTTGAATTGTTTATAATAAATTTATGCGTAGGAATAGAAAATTGTTTCTATTCCCATATGATCCAAACAGCCCCAATAACACGTTGAACGGTTGAAACTTGAAAATAATGTTTTGAAAACCGGACTGAACCGGCCGGTTCGACTGGTTTAACCACGAATATTGTAAGGAAAAAAAATAATGTTTACGGGTTTAACTTATACCAAGTCGAGAGGCACATTCCGTTTGATATTATTGTCATTGTCATAGGTAATTCATTCATTCAAAGTTCATTCTACAATAAATAAATACATGAAGATGAGAATACTCTCAGAAGACTGAATTTCCTTATAAATTCTAACTTTTTTAACAAAGCAGCTCCATACAGGGGCGAAGCTACAGCCTGAAAGATGGGTCCATGGACCCACCTTGAAAAAAAAAATTTATTTGAAGCAGTACTTATGTGTAAGTAAAAAAATTTACATGACCCATTTAAAAAAGTTCGAAGCACCCATCTTAGAAAATCAGAAATTAATTTGTCTCCTCCTACGAGTGATTTCTTCTATATTAAACATTATGTTGTACATATATTTAAAAAAAAATTATGGACCCTGCTAACATGAAATCCTAGCTACGCCCCTGGCTCCATAGTTTTTTGCCGCAGAAGAACACATAAAAATCATTTGACACTTGACAGTGTAACAAAATGCAATTTTTGGGAAATTAACTCGTCGTTTTTTACGTAATTAGATGGAGATGATTTAGATGATTATAGTATAAAAAAAATTATGAATAAACTCATTAATTTGACATGCAGTTTTATCAGAGAAAAAAATATTTCAACTTTCTCAATTAAAAATATTTATAATGCATTTTTAGTCAGATTTTGAATCCATTTTTCGGTTTTGTGATGATATCCATTCCAAAAAGAGTGAGAATGGATCCAGTTTGTACAAAAGTAAAATACCCAAGAAAAAGTGACATATATAAATTAAGCTAATATTAGCACTTTAGACTGTAACGATATTTTCGACTAGATCCATCATCCATTTTCCATAATTGGTTTTAGCACGACAAACTTTTTAAAAGTTTGCACGTGACATTGCGCATGCGTAGCTTAGGACATGCAATTTTCCGTTACCCTACGGCCTACGCTGGCAGCCTGGCATAAATGCGCCTCGTTGACTGTAATTCTCACATTCAACTTTTTATACTAAAAGTCCGAAGTCCGAACACGGTAATCATGTAGGCTAAGTTTGAATGAGTTCTAGAAATTAGAGAATAAAAAAAAATGTAAATTTATTATTAAAAAATCTAAATTATTCATAAAATTATACACTTTTCAATATTTTTTTCTACTTCTTTTCTTATTCCTCTTATTCTCACACCATCCAAACGGAGCCTAAAGGTACCCACAAGTAGTTTTCAATTTTTCATCATTGTTACAACTAGGGCTGACAAATGTTAAAACGGAACACGGAACATGCCTGTTTCGTTTCCGTTTCGTTCCAGTCAACGTAATTGAAATTGATTCTGTTTAACGTTCCGTTTCGTCAAACGTAATAGTTTTCTATTCCGTTTAACGTTCCATCCATCATTTACCATTGATTTCAACGGAATTCTGTTTTCCGTTTCAGTAACGTTTACAAATTTCATTTCCATTTCCGTTCCGTTTTCAGAAACGAAACTAAAATCTCTACGGTTTAACGTTCCGTTTGGATGGAACATAACGGAAAACGGTGGCGGAACGGAATACTAACAAGTCTAGTACTTACAACCAATGTAAGGGAAGTTGGAAATATCAAAATCAGTTATGAGTTAGTTTTAATTTGTCACAATGTTGTTTAAGTCATATAAAAAATAGCTAGTTTTGTCGCACTATTTTATAGTTTAGTTCATACAAAATAGACTGAAGTATTAAACGTGACCATTATTTACGGCCACATTAATAACGGAAAAAAGGGGGAAAATATTAGATGACAATATTTGCACAACTGAACTATATGTTAATTAAGATACTGGAGGGAAACCGAAATCATGAACTGGTATACTTTATCTGTTTTAAATTATCAAAATTAAAATCCAAAATTGTTAACATTTCCAAAACTATTATTTAGTAATTGTGACCCGTTTGGTGCTAAAGTAATGAGGCGTCTTTACCCTATTATATGTGTCATTCATTGTTACAAGTCCCATGGCCGTAGTTGAGCAAGACCTGGGGTGATACAAGTGATGGCGGGGTTTGAAGTTGATCATAATTAATCTATTATGAAGTAAGAGGTTACAAAAAGAAAATCCGAATATGTGTTTGAATGAGGTGTGAGAATAAGAGAATAAGAAAATAAATTTATTATAAACAATTCAAACTCTTCACAAAGTTATACACTTCCCAATACTTTTTTTCACTTCTTTTCTTATTCTTTTTATTCCCACACCATCCAAACGGAACCATAGAAAGAGTTTCGCAGAGAAATCGGAAATCATAGCTATTGGCTTTATTTTAATTTTTTTAATTGTTGTCAGGTCAAGCTTCTGTGTTAAGCTTCTTTAGTTAATCTATTAATATTATTATTGTAAGTAGTTACTATAGAAATATACCTTTACACTTTCACAGAATTCTAAATTGTACTTTTCTTTTATTAATCACACTACAACTTTTCACATTTATTTTTCCACAAATCAAAACTTATCTGATGAAATAAGCTATGAGCCTATATATGAATAAAGAAGCCGCCTATGGACGAAACGAAATATATATATATACTCATGTGTAGACGGCAGACCTACATTAATTAATTTAACCCTAAACCGAAGGATTAAGCTGGTCAGGTTATTATTTAATAGCTATTTAGAATAAGAGCTATTTTAGACTAAATAGCTATTCTGGACTAAGAGACAATCCAAACAGTCTAGGATTAATGGTTTATTCTGAATTAGAGTAAGATTAGTTAATCTGACTAGATGTTAGAATAAGAAGTGAGATTCGTTAATCCGACTACATTAAAGTTAACGGTCAAAGATAAATCTCATTGTTTATTCATTGCATCATCCAAATAAAAATTTTTATTCTGAGATTAAGCTTATTCTTAAGAATTTAAGATTAATAATTTTTAATCCTGAATAACTAATCATACTCTTATTCTCATATGATCCAAAAAGAGCCAGACATCTAAATCTCATTGACGACCAGGGGCGGAGCCAAGGTGGGGGCCAGGGCTGGTATTGGACCGAACATGTCCATGGGCCTAAGGGCCAGATAGGATTGCTTTAAACATTGGACCGGATATTGTTCGGATATTCAGTTCGGTCCGTTATATCCGATGTTTCGTATTCGATTCTATCAGAACGGAGGCCCTTCGGAGGCCCTTCGAACCTATTCGAACCTGAGAATCGAGTCGTACCCTCTCTCCGACTCTCCGTCGTCTCCGACAAAACGCCTCCTCGACTCCGCACGCAACTGCTTCCTCTCAGCACGCAACCACCGCCTCTCCACACGCAACCACCACTTCTCCGTCGACAGTCCACTCCTCTCGACCTCCAAGTACTCTCTCTCTAGACTCTGCTGCCTTGCCTTTCTAGGCTATGTTGCGTTTTGGGTTTTGGAAATTAGCCAAGTACTCTCTCTCTAGACTCTGTTACATTTTAGATTTTGGGTATTGGCTCATTTTTCTTTTTAATTTCCTCAAATTTGTCTTGATTAAGTGCCATTTCTGGTTGCATTTTTCTTGTTGAGTGAAATATCGAGGCTTGACATGGGTGGAGCTCTTATCAGTGAGTTTTGTAAACTGAGTTCAGATATATTAAGTAATGAAATCCAATCCAAGATGCATATTAAATGATCAGAAACCTTCTAATTCATGCAATAATATAAGTTTATGAATATATGTAGGATAGCAGCAAAGGTTCAATCACAAGATATTGAAGCAATACCAGTCAGGCGATGCATTAGTAAAGGCACTGGTCAAAGAAAACCTACCCTTTTTTTCTGAGTAAGGTTTGTAATTAGTTAAAGATATATACAATAAAGTTGGCACAGCACTCGGCCAGACTACTATAATAAAGGAACATAAAGGGAAAATCAGTATTAGTTAGGTTTATATGGTTATGATTAGAAATCTTTAAGATTTCAATTCATAATTTGTATCCTCAATAACAGTATCAGTTAGGTTTATATGGTTTTAAATGAGTAATTTAATGAAATACTGGTTCAGATGGAAAGGAAAGGAACAGTGGTGGAAACAAATAGGCATAAACAATTAGTTCTTTATTTATTTTTGCAATTTCAGGTGCTTCGTTTTGGACTTTTGATGAGAGTATATAGATGAGGTCTATGCTGCATATGGATAACATAAGTTAGACACGTTGGTATGCATCTATCGAAACCATTTTTGGTTTTGGACTTTTGATGAGCATCTTTTCATATTTTTTATTGCTAAATTGATACTATATGTCATAATCAGGCCTTGATGGATTGAATAGTGGGAGTGCTATTGTCAGTCAGTCCTGTTTTTATCAAATAGAACCAAATTGTTCTAAATTTCCTTTGAAGTTTACCTTTGATGTATTATCATTGGTATATAGGTTATTATACTATTAAGTTCAGTGTATACATAATCTCATTATAATCCATCATTTAACTTCTTTTGGTTCTTTCTTTTATAATAGGTGCGTGAATTGGCAGAGAAAAAGCCAGAGAATTGTGTCTTCAGAATGCTTCGTGTTGATGTCACTTGCTTCCTGACCACCATTCTCATTGGCACTACGTGTTGATATCTATTTCTTTTGAGTTCTATTGTAATGGTGTCGATCTAATGCACTCTCTGTGATTTGTCTTCTGGACTATCTATAGTTTCAAATAATTCTCATTCTGATAACTGGTACAGCTTATCTGACAAAATTCTGTCGTGTGGTTGTTGTATCGACAGAGTTCATATTCAGCTATAACCTAAATCTTTACCCACTTTTTGTATTTCACTATTTGAAGCTGGTTTAGAAGGAAGTGTGTTAAGAAAGAAGCTCTTGTTTGTTGATTAGAATTTAGTATTATGTTTGTTTGTTTGTTTGATCATAAATACATTTCTTGTTAGTTGATAAGCATTTAATATTCTATTTATTTGGATCTTCAAATGATACTAAGTTTGATAAGCATTTAATATTCTATTTATTTGGATCGTCAATTCTTACTTTTATGTTACTCAGAATATTACTAATCAGACTTGTTTCTTTTATATATTGAAGTAATTATAACCGAATCATTTGCTCGCCTATATCAATAATTACTTTTATCTCTAAATTATATACAACCATATATATCAGAAAAGGTGTCCATGTAATAATTTGTAGTGTAAAAATAAATTGATCAACTAACATTTATTTGAGTTGATTAATTATAATTGCGGATTAATTTATAGAAGGTTTTTGCACATTGTATATTGTATAAGACGTACAAGACATTCATGAATTTTCAGTGTACATTATTTCGTACAGATTTCATCTTTGACATTGTTGAAGGAATTTTAATTGAATCCTTGTTGTGACACATTTTAAAAATGTTTAAGACTGTTTGTGAAGTTTTTGTAGCAAATTTGACTTATTACCAAGTTTAAAAAATGTAGAGTGTTACCTTTTTTATAGGAACGCACTTAAATTTATTAGAAGTTCAGTCGTAGTTGATACAATTAGTTTAGTGATAAATATGCAAATTTAATTTTTATTTACTAATTTCTGCAGAATACCAGTTAAGCATGTAACATATAAATATTGGATTAATATCACGTTCTACGCAAATGACACGAAATATATTATCTTTATAGAAGACAGATAACTTGTACGAGCCTGGAATCAGTCCAATACCACCCGATTTTGCTTCCTGCGCTATTATCCAATCGGGGCCCTTTGAAAGCTTGAACGGGCTTTTTTCGGATAGTCCGAGTATAGAGAATGGATACCAGACCGAGCCGAATATAAAAAAGGCTGGTATGGACTGGACTGCATACTAATCGATGTGGGGCCGAACCGGACTATCCGGTCCATATTGGTCCAATCCCACCCCTACTGGGGGCTCTGGTGGGCTTGGCCTCCACACATTTTTAAATTTGATTAATATTTATAAGCTTAATTTAGTGAAAGTATGGGTAATTATATAGATTGGTCCCTTTAAAAAAGTAAAATTTATATATTGGCCCCACTTAAGTTATTTTTCTGGCTTCGCCCCTGTTGACGACGTAATCAACACATCTAAATCTAAAGCTTCCACCACGTGACTGGGACTCGCTTAGACGAGAGTTGGTTTTATTTTATTTGTATTTTAATTTGTTTTCTTGAGCCCCCCTAAATATATTGAGTTTGTGCATGACCACAGTAGCTAGGCAGCGCAACATTGTATGTTACTGCTTAGTGTACACCTCAATAAGGATGGAAAGCTCTTGGATGAAACTAGCTATGTTTCTCGCTTAATTACAATGTCAACTATTTCTTCTCAAATTATCCTAACGAAACAGCTAGCTGCCTTCACCTTTTCAAACACACCAGCCGAAATCCCAACACAGCATACACCACTACAAACTGCGCCACAACATACGTACATTTCAACTTCCAAGTATCCTTGGCCGCCGCCATGTTGCATAGTAGAATGTCCCATTAAAACTCGCCCCGACTTGAATCAACAGCTTCTATCAATATACTGTGTGAGATGGTAAATGACATTGTGATTAACAACCTAATATTGGAGACGTATATATTGCAAATCGAGACAATAATGCACGGCTGGTTTCGATAGATTGGTTAAATTAGATTTGTCAATTTATAAAAATATTCGTGAAAAAACTCGCAATGCATAGAAAGTCATATGCACTATAATACATATTAAACTTTCTCATATATATATATATATATATATTTTTGTTGAACCCTAAAATATTCTCATAAATACCGGAGAACGGTAAAGAGGAATTTGACAGTCTGAAAATTATCCCGATTAATCGGGAGGGTTTATTTACAGATAAGAGGACAAATGTATTTTTATATCATGCAACATGTCTTTTCTTTTTCACGAGCCATGCCCCGAAATATCGTACGAAGATAATTATATGATTTCATAAATATTTGTGAAATTATATGATTATAAAAATAAAATTAACATGGGCATCAAAATACATCAAGATCAGTGCATCCGAAGGCATCAAGATTCGTGCAACAAATATTCCATGATCAAATTTCATTTTACTGCTCTGGCCCACTTCGTTTCGGCCCAATCCATATCAGCCTATATATAAAAAAAAAACGGAAAGCCCATGATGAAAATAAGGATGCAACGGCCCAACCCACATCAGTCCAAAGCAAAAAAAAAAGAAGGGGGAAGGCCCATAAACACTCGCGGCCCATTACTTCGTCTCCTTCGTTCCGACTGATTTCGTTTCTGACGCACGCCATGACGCAGAGGAGCTTCTGACGAACGCCGTGACGCAGGAAATGGACCCTCCCTCTCGCACGCTTGTTGACAAACGAAGCCAAGTAATGATGGCAGGGAAGGGAATCTCGTTCTCCTCTCCTTCTCGCGCGGTGCACAGAGGCAGGCTGCTCACATTGTCTCCTCTCTTGCCTGCTCAAGTACGAAGCCAGACCAGCCTCCTTCAATTCCACCTCTCTCTCTGCCAGGCCATGATGACTAAGCATTTAATTGCAAGAAGAGGGAATCCTCAGCGCCAATTCCCTTCTCTCCAGTGAATTCGAAGTAGAGGTGGCTCAATTGCATAAGACCTGTAAAACCAAGAATTGCTAAATTGGGTGAAATAAAGCGAAATTGATTTGATTGCATAATCAAACAGTGTTAAGGAAGCTTCAATGAAGGACTGTGATTCATCAATTGCGGAAATTAACAAAATCATAGCACCATGAACACAGCAATGATGGGACTCAAACACCAAATTCTAAAGTTCAAAAGAAGTGATGGACAGGTGATGCTGAGTTCAGTTACATAGCACTCAAATCACACGAGTGTAATAAACAGCAAAATATAATTGGCAAAGTTTAAAGAAGATTAGCAAAAAGAGTATATTGGACCCAAAGAGAACATAGAAATTCAAGTAAGAAAAGTGAGGGTGAGAAACAAATTGAGAGTTGCAAATTGATGTTTATTTCTGAGAAACAGCAAATGGAGAAGAGCAATGGATGGGGCACAATTAAGCAGGGATAATGATTTAGGAATAAACCATTCTCTACGAGTGCAGTAAGGCTCAGTGAAGACAGCAGGGGCAAAACTGTCCATTTCTTTCAAGAGGCACATAATTGGTGCCATCCACAGTACTCATCTGAATTCCCTATAAAAGGGGTACCTCAGTGCCATGCAAGAAAAAAAACACAACCAGAGATACACATGAGCTCAGCCATCAAGCACAAAGAGATACTACCCATAGCACTTTGGATACATTTGTGATTTCTGTTAGGATAGCCACTTAAAAAAAAAAACAAAAAAAGGAGTGTGTTAGTAGAAGCATTAGCTTCATAGTTTCAGTTTTAAGCTACTGTTTGTTTCACTTCTTTGTAATCTACATTTGGTGAAATAAGAAGGTTATTCCTTTTTACTTTGCAACTTCCATCTTCCTTTCTTTTTTTCTTCTGGCTTTGCACAGAATTGAAAGCAATGTAAGGAATAAAATAAAAAGTGCTTTATGTAAATATGTATATAGGCATGTTAATTAACACAAGCATTTAGGAAGCAAGTTAAAATCTGTTCTCTTTTATATACTACATTTATATGCATGTAGGTCAAGAGTTACATTTACACTTAAATAATGAAATTAAAATAGGCCATGCTTAACTAAATACACATGTATCTAGCACTAAGTGAATTACCATTTAAGTGCTAACATAAACAAAAATTGTGGACAATAACAAGGACATCAAGATAAATAATGGACAACAGGTAAAAAAAAAATAAAAAAAAAGGACAGCAGGTATTGGAGTTCATGGAGTAGCACACCTCTCAACTTGCCCATGCATTGAGGGAGACAGCCACTTCAACCTAGGCCATGTCAAGGAGAAGCTGTGCAGTAAAGGCTCTATTGTGTTAGTTTGATAGCTTGGTATGTCTCAGATACAAGCTATCAGTCTCTCACTCACCTTCATCTCATTTCAAATTGATGCAAGGAGGTCTCATCACAACCATCATAGACAGACCCAAATCAAGGAGGAGCCTCATATTGCCATAGTCTCATAATACAACAAAGGAGCCACATACTTTCAGGGGCATGCCAATACACCCCCCAATCCCTAATCAACCCTCAACACTGCCAGGATGTGATGGCAATCAAAGGAAGGCCAGCCGACAGCTTATCACCATGGCTAAACCAAAATCGAGGAGTAACTCTTAGATGACGGCACTCGGCTGCCAAATTGACGATACAATCACCTTCCTGCATCTGTCACCAAGCTCATAGACACCTTATTTGACCCCCACCATGGCCAGTCAACTGGATCGACCAATCCATCGCCATGGCATATCCTGGCCAAGGTGAAGCACCATGCCAGAGGGGCTCGGCAATAAAATTGAGGCCACACCAAGCTTTGCGAATTCCCCATGATGCTCTCAGCCTTACCAATTTAGTTCAAGAACCATCAGAGGCCCAGAACCATCATCAAACCCTGTTAAACCCTAGTCGATTGGGATGAGTTTGATTGCAGTAAAGGAAGGAGAAACAAGCTCCATAAACGGGTCCCACGACCTCATGGGGGCTCCACGATTCCGTTCGGCACTGTCCCAAGGCTGAACGATCACCTGACAAGCTCAATTTGACGGCCATGGCGGGGAGCTCGTTGTTCTGTCGACGGAAGAAGAAGGAAGCAAGTAAGGGAGAAAGGGATTTCATTCCCCAATTTGTGTGAGCATGGTGCATCAGCAACGGACCACAATACCCACTGACAGTGGGCCCCACATGCGAAGGGTTATTTATTCCACAAAACATCGGGAGCACGGATGGCTTTAATATAAGGCGTCCCAAAATTTAAGATCTTCTGTGGCCTTTGCTGTGTAGCGAGTCAACATGGTGAAGTGACTTATCGACAACCACTCAGAGGGCGCCACGTTTCACTCTCTCACAACTAAAGTCGCTGCTGACCTCCTCTTTTCCTCTGCTGGCGTGGACCAACCAGGATCTGCCACGTGGCTCCACTGCTGATGTGGCATCATTTTATTGCTGGAAGTTCAAAAATTCATAGAAATTCAACCGTAACTCAGAAAAATCCAAATTAAATTTCTACAGGACCAGAAAAATATGGAGAATACAGTCATGCCAAAACCACAGCCAAAATCCAAACAGAATATTTTTAAATCCATATTCTAAGCTCTGGCCAATCACAAATTGCCACCTCAGCCTTATATTTATTTAAAAAATCCAGCAACCTTTTAAAAATCCATGAAAAATCACAAGAGTTTCAGAAAAATATGAGGAAAAATCCTGGAAGCTCAGAAAAATAAGGGGAATTTATTTGGCTAATCATCACCACTAAAAACCCTACCAAATATATTCCTACCATTACTCTCTCCTAGACATTATGGAGAAAAGCCGTCCTGGCAAAGGCTCAAAGGCTCATGATCAAATCACTGAAGGCATGGATAATATTACAAAATTCGGAAAGTCATGACGGGATACTAGCGCGACCGAGTCTAGTGCTCCGTTTACGACTCTAGATAAAGCTCATCATAACCCCAAGTGATCAAAACCACCAGACGGCCGTCGTCATGACGGGCATAGATCAAAATGGAGACACCAAGTACTGTTGCTCACGAACAAGAGTACTGGTGAAATATCAAGCTCAATGATCTGGTTAAATTGAGACTCGCTAGTCTCAAAATGATGGATATTGAGATCTACCACGGTGTCACGGGACTCTATCAAGAGACCCGAAATAATATGCAAATCAGATAAAGACCAAAACAATATTCAAGCAAACTGATAAAATTCCAAACAGAAGACAAATTACACCGCAAGATATTATCGGTGAAGAATATGGATCCAACCACATACGAGCAGAATTCTTTGCAAGTCTGAGAAAAGCTCACAATGTTGTCCCAAGCCTGCTGAGACGATGGAAGCCACGATTATCAAAGGCACCCGCTCTCTCGAGAAGGCAGGAGGTCCTATCTTGAGTGTATGCAATCTACCCGCCAGAGATAAACATTTGCCAACACCGTTGACACAGGCACACAACATTATGATCCTATCAAAGATATGCAAATATTGTCACCATGGACAAATTCCACATCATCATACCCGCACCTTGGGGAAAGATCACATTTTTATTTCAGGAGTCTACGATTATCTAAGGCACCCGCTCTCTCAAGAAGGCAGGAGGTCCTAACTTGAGTGTTTGCAATCTAACCGCCAAGGATATATCGAGGCCAACACTGTTGCTGTAAACGACTCCCTCATATTATATTAAAGACCTTATCCCAGATCACACCACTACATCAGATGGATCCATAATCCTTACCCAAATAATATCCTCATTCAGAAACAGTCAACATATTCCCTAGTCACATTACTTATGGCTCGAACAGCTCAGTAATGTCGACTTGACCTATCTTTAAATCAACAACCAGATCTCACACAACAAAACTTACCTCTTTCGGTGCTGGAGGGAAACTACAATGTTCCGGTTGGAAGCCGGGCATTACCTGAACGCTCGCAAAGAATGCCCAGCGTCACCCTATTGACTTTCCTTGGCTAGATGCCAAGCACTATGTCGCATTGACGCTTGATCAGGAATCAAGCGAAGCTTCAACAGCTGGTCAGAGACTGAGTGTTAGAGGAACACTCCCATGATCGAGAACCAACTGTTCATGACGTACCGGTCGACAGCCGGACGTTACTTGAACGCTTAGCGTCATTTGAGTGACTCGTCTTGCCTAGATGTCAAGCATTACGTCACATTGAACGATTGGTCAGAGACTGAGCGTCAGAGGTACGCTCCTATGATCGAGAACCAATTGTCACCCGCACCTGAGGAAGCCGAGGGGCAGCTGACTTAGGTAGCACCCGCGCGCATAAGATTTCTGGACGCCCACAAACCCAAGGGTCTGGCGAAGGATAGTTTCAATGCTTCGGGTGAGAGCCGAACTGTTGAAACCTTGGATATTTCAGGTGGCAGCTGAATTATCCATTGAACGTTTAATAGCAATCAGGGTCCCTTGCGAGGTTTCGAGTAACACTTGGGCTATCTGCATGATATCTCGGCTGGCTACCAAGTATCATCAGAGTATTCCAAAGGAGGATCGAACCATCTGTTCAATACCCGATCGGCGACCAAACGTCACTTTTACATCTGACTGGCATCCAGATGAAACCCGGACACTTCAGGTGGCAGCTGAACTGTCCATTGAACGGCCGACTAGCAATCAGATTCCTTTCAACATTTCGAATAACAGTCAGACTATTGTTTGATACCTCGGCTGGCTACCAGGTATCACCTCAATACTCTGAGTGAAGATCGAATTGTTACTTATCTGATTGGCGAGTGGACGTCACTTCAACGCTTCGAAAAATAATCGAGTCATCTGTCCGATAAGCTGGCTGGCTACCAGATATCACTTCAGAGTCTCAATTATGATCGAATCGGAAGGGAACATCTGACTGGCACCCAGATGTCATTTCTAAACGATTCGAATAGCAATCGGACCAATTGTTTGGTACCTTGGCTGGATACCAGGTATCACCTCAATACTCCGGATGATAATCGAATTGGCACTTAACACTTGGCTGGCAACCAAGCGTCTTCGGTTCAGGTGGCAGCTGAATCGATTCATGGATATTTGACTTGCGACCAGATGCACTGTCGACACCTCAAGCAACAATCGGATAATCTGCGGGTTATCTTGGTTGGATACCAGATATCACCTCAGTATCTCGAAAGATGGTTGAACCGTCTACTCAATATCTGAATAGCAACCAAATGTCTCCTGAACGCTCTGGACAACAATCGGAGCATCTGTTTGATATTCTGGCTGGCTACCAGATATCACCTCAGTACTTCGAATAGAGATCGGAACGTCACTTAACGTCTGATTGGCAACCAGACGTCTTAACGGTTCGAGTGGCAGTCGAATCGTTCCCCTGATACCTTGGATGAAAACTAGATACCACCTCAACGCTTCAAATGGCAACTGGATCGTCTACTTGATATCATGGCTGGAAACCATGAATCAACGCAACGCTTCAAGTGACAAGAGAACCGTTTATTTGATATTTTGGCTGGAAACCGAGTATCACCCCAAGGAAAAGAAACCGAACATTGCCAAATGTCACTTCAACGCTTCGGGAGCAAACCGAACCGTCACTTTGAACATCGCCAAATGTCACTTTTAACGGAAGCCACTCCGTCTATTGAACGTCTTGGTCAGGTACCAGATGTCACTTAACGCTCTATGCCCATCGAACGAGTGTCACCCCGCTTCCCGGGAAAGGTCAAGGGGCAACCGACTCGGGTCGCACCCGCGCGCATAAGATTTTAACGCCCATAAACCCAGGGGTCCGGCGTCTTTAACATCCACAAGCCCAGGGGCCTGATGTCAACTTCAAAAAAAAAAAAAAGAGAAGAAAACAACCTCAAGCACCGCATCAACCAAATTTAACGATCTGATCAGGAATCAGATGTCACTTTCAGATAACCTCGACAAAGATCAATAGGAAGTCTAAGAAACCCGTTTCGGGAAGTCCATGCCTTATAAAAACAAAAATACAAATCATAAGAGCCTAAATCTTGATTCCGCACATTACAAAGAGAACTCGGAAAACGAGAAGATTACAAGCGTCCAGCTACGGCAGTCAACTGAAACCTCTACAAGCTAAGAACTCCAAAGACTGCTGTCCCCTGCAATCCAAAGTCCACAAAAAAAAAAATATAATAATATGATATATTAATATTGCATTATAGTAGTAATATTAATAAAAAACAAAAAAAAACAAAAATATATAAATGCATGATAGGACCGCTAATTGCATATTTACAATTCCCTAACAGCTCACGACACACAATCCTTTGATTTTCCCGATCTAGAGGTGCTCCTGACCATGTCGGAGGTAATTAACAGTAGGGGCTTGCACCTACTGGAAAGAAAGGACCCCCTCAAATAATAAACCTTCGTGAGAGCTCAAGACCGTACATGTACCGCGCTTCGGGGTGGTATCGGTATCGGCCTCTTGAGGCTCGCGAGGGGTATCTGATCCGCATTCTTTTTTTTGCCCCTCAATCCGAGACCGGATTTTCCTCTGTTGATCCGAGGGCCGTGAAAAAGTGCGAGACAATTTTATACTAGTCCATGAACCTGTAGCAACTCACTTTCCATTAACACCTCTAAATTAAAATGCCGAAAAATGTGGGGCACTCTATTATTTAGTCCCCTGAAATATACTTACCATCTTTAGTGCGTAAAGCAAAACCCATGTCGTCACTAATATTGATGAGTGATGACAAGAGCAAGAGAAATACATTTCGTTATTGACTAGTTTCCATCATTCTTGCGACCAATGTAAGAGAAATTGGAAATATAAAATAAATCATGAGGTACTGTTGTCACACTCTCGGTCAAGCAATATAAAACAGAGTTAGTTTCGTTTCGTCACACTTTTTGTTTATATTGTTCATACAAAAATAGATGAGTTATCAAACATGACCAGTATCTAAGACCATGTTAATGAAAAAATGGAAAAATAAAGTTAGATTATAGCACCTTTTAAATTTTAATCTACGGGATATTGGGGGGAAAAAAAATATGAACGGTATCATTTTTTTTCTGGTTTAAATTTTCAAAATCAGATTTGCAATTTTGACAATTGTAGAACTGCACGACACCTTTATTTTAGCTATGTTTTTAACTGAACAATATAAATATGGTGTGAGAGCCAATTTTTCATGATAGAATGGATTTAATACATTAACAATTCACATGGCATACACCTCAGGGATTTCTCTCATGCCAAACAATGAAACAATTCGCCTTTACTCATGTTGTTGATTTTGAATTACTATGTAGATTGAGATTTGCTTGTTTTTTCAAAGAAAAAAAAAAAAAGATTGAGATTTGCTTTCACTATTTCTCTCTTTAGGCCTCCATTGTACTGTCGCGAGGGAGCCTTATATGGGAAACTCGGTCTCTCCTTGACCGAAGTATTAGTGCTCTCTGAGTTATTGGGTCCTGGGTATGAAACACTATCCTCAGGGCTGTCAAACACGTCAAAAAAGCACGGAACGACTGTTCCGTTGAGAAACGCGGTATAAAATTTTATTTCGTTAACTGTTTCGTTTCTGAAACGACACAGAATTCCGTTTTGTTAACCGTTCCACTTCAAAAATAACACATAAAACGATTTGAAATGAGGCTGAAACAGTCGAAACAGTATAATTCCATATTCCGTTTACCGTTTCGTTATTGGAACGGAATAAAAAATAATTTTGTTATGCGTTCCGTTTCACTTAAACGAAACGGCACCACGTGCCATTTTACCCCTAACTATCCTTTCGTGCACATCTCCGGGAAAGCTATCCTCGTGTGAATGGACAGGGGTCCAAGTGTTTTTGCCATTGCATGTGTCACGAATTGTCCCGTTATTTTGCCTCATATGCAAGTCAGCGAGATGAGTTCTTTACCAACATGATGGTCTGAGTGTCTGACAACTAATTCGTTCTGGCTCCGTTTGGATAAGGTGTGGGAAGAAAGAAAAAAAGGAATAAGAAAATAAATTTATTATAAACAATCCAAACTCTTTACAAAAATACACAATTTCCAATACTTCTTCTCACTTCTTCTCTTCTTTCCTTCTTCCCACACCTTATCCAAACGGAGCCTCTCTGGTAGGCTCCTCTAATCTGTTGGAGCTCTCATAGTCTCATCCGTGCACAAATTTTAATGGAGGGTATTTTGCTAATACCCATGTCACTAATATTGATCACATGAGTATGGGAAATAAATTTCATTAATTTTTTTTAAGATAAATTGGAGGTCTGAACCATCCAATTTATTTTTAAATTAAATGTCTATGAATGACCCCTCAGTCAGTTTCGAACATAAATTTCATTAATTAGTTTGATCATTCTTGCGACCAATGTAAGAAAAGTTGGAAATTTAAAAATCAATCATGCGTTAGTTTTATCACAATTATTTACTCAAGTACTATAAAACAGAGTTAATTTCGTCACAATGGCTCCATTTGGATGAAGTGTGGGAAAAAAGAAAGAAGGAAAGAAGTGGAAAAAAATATTAGGAAGTGTGTAACTTTGTGAAGAATTTGGATTGTTTATAATAAATTTCTTTCCTTTTTCTCTTATTCCCTTCTTCCCACACGGTATCCAAACGGAGCCAATATTTTTTAGTTTTGTTCATGCAAAAATAGATTGAGGATTAAAAATGACCGGTATTTAAGACATCTTAATGGGAAAAAAAGGAAAAAATGATAACATCTGTATAATTGAAATCTATGGTTAAGATAATGAAGGAAAATCCAAAAAAATATTAACAGTATTACTTTTTCTTCTGCTTTGAATTTTCAAAATACAGATTTATAATTTTTCAGATAATTTGTAAAGAGAAAGCTTAGCCGTTAGATTGGTATTTTTTGAATTAAATAGTTTTAAATTAATGCGACACATGACGTGTAACTTTATTTGTACAATTACTTGAATTTTCTGTATAGGATTATTAAGTTGATCTAGGAGTTTGCTAAAAGCAGAAAATCTCAGGTTGCATGTTTATTTAATGGAAATATATGTTAACGTGATAGGAGTATTAATTAAGTCTCACACCAGTGAGGTTAATTTTATTTTGGGCACTGTCCACCTGAGGAAACTGTCAAAATAACATATTAAACAAACATATTAAAGAATAAAATTGTAATAAAGCAGGATAAACTTAAGTCACCGCTTTTTAATCTTTTAATTCAGTGGCCATCTTGTTTGCAACTCAATAATAGGATTTTCTAATTCACTACTGCGAGTTAGACACAATATTTTGTAACTGGTGTACCATCAGCCATACGATCCCACACTAGTATTGCAAAAAATCAGTTGGAAGTAGAGTTAAATATTCCTTCTATGTTTTACATATTACATAAAGTATAGAGGTACTTAATTAGCTAGATTTCATCATTCTTGCGGCCACTGTAAGAGAAATTGGAAAAATGAAAATCAATCATGAGTTAGTTTTGTCACACTTTTGTTCAAGTAATATAAAACAGAGTTAGTTTGGTCACACTACTTTTTGGTTTTTTTCATACAAAAATGGATTGAGTTATTAAACATGACCGGTATTTAAGAACAAGTTTATGTAAAAATGGGAAAAAAATTGTTAGATGATAACATCTGTAAAATTAACATCTATGGTTAAGATATTGGAGGAAACAAAAAATATTAACGGTATGATTTTCTTTTCTGCTTTCAATATTCAAAAATTCATATTTGTAGAGCTATCACCTTTGTTTATCTATATTTTTACAACTAAACAATATAAATATGGTGAGAGAGCCAATCTTTCATCGTAGAAGGGGCTCAATATACATAACAACAACATAGGTTGCAACTCTGAAAACATGAACATAAGCCGTTAATTATATTGGTATTTTTATCTAGTTAAATATGACATTATTTATACATTTACTTGATTTTTCTTTACAGGATTATTAATTTCATTTATGAGTTTGATAAAAGCAGAAATTCTCAGGTAACTCACTCTACATTTGTTTGACTCTGCTCCTAACTGATTTGTTTCAATGCTAGTGTGGTATTGTATTTATGATGCTACACAACAAAACATTGTGCCTAACTCGCAGTAGTGGGTCTGAAAATCCTATGAGTTGCAATAAAAGATGACCACTGAATTAAAAGAATAAAAAGTTGTGACTTAAGTTTATCCTACTTTATTACAATTTTAATCTTTAATCCGTTTGTTTAATATGTTATTTTGACAGTTTTCTCACAGAATTGCCAGCATAAAGAGTATCAAGAATATAATTAACCTCATTGGTATGAGACTTAAATACTCCAATCACTTTAATTAACACCTATATATTCTTTTCTATAAAATACCTAGCTACCTAGCATCACTGCATCAGAAGATTTTCTATTTCCTTTCTCTTTTTTTTTTCTTTGCAATTTTTGCTTATTTGTTTCACACAGGAGGTAAGCAAAGGTTTGATGTAGTTAATTCATATAGTTGCTTCTTTTTCTCTCCATGTAAGGATTTCACTTATATCATTTGAACTCTTAATAAGTGATATGATTAATTGGGAATTATGTTTAACTGAGACTCAAATGGAATGAAAATAAAATTTAATTGGATTTGTTGACCCTTTCTTAATTAATGGATTAAAATGAAATGATTGAGTTTCATTTGGTTCTTTCATGTCTGATTAGTTTAAGGTCTAAATTAGGATGCGACACTATTAAATGTGTGTTTAACTCAAGCTTATTCAATTTAAAGGAGTACTTGCATGAATGAGAGTAAATGTTCTTCATGAATTTTTAAATAATGAACTAATAAATGTGTTTACTTAATCAAAGGGAGATTACAGAAGATAATGGGCTAGAAAGGGATCCACACCCTGGGCAGGAGGTTACCAAACGAAAGTTGTAAGCAAGTACCAGCAACAACAATAGCAACAACTGTTATTGTATGAAGCCAAATGATAATGGGCCGTGGCCCATGCTGGCCCATACGGAAAGAAAACAAAATGGACGAAAGGAGAGTCTCTGTGGGCGCATCATTTCCAGAGAAGGAACTTCTCTCTTGTCTTCTCCAAAGCTATCTAGGGTTTTGCTATTTCTCTTGAATCTCTTGTTAATTCCACTTCTAAACTGTGAGAGAGTGTGAGTGAGAGAGAGAGGAAGGTTGATAGCTTGATGATCTCCATGTACTTGTAAGAAACTCTTGATTTAGTGGATTTGCACCGATCGCTCCCGTGGTTTTTCCCTTTCGGGTTTCCACGTAAATTCTTGTGTCTCTACTTTATTTTCTTGTGCTTGATTGTGCTATTGTTGTTTGGTTCTCAAGTGTTACCATCATAGCTTTGTTTTAGCGGGTATTGTTTTATGCCCGTCACGTGTTTGTCGAAATTACTACCTCCTTGTTTACTTGGCTTCCGCTGTGCCTAGGCACCTGAGAGCGTGTCTCAACAACTGGTATCAGAGCGTGTTGGCTAGTTGGTGTCAAGAATAGGAGTTTGAGGCTTGGATTGGTGTAGGTCTAAGTTCTTGTGTATTTCGGTGGTTACACGTGTAGTAGTGATAGAATGGAAAAAGCTATGGAATTTGAGAAGTTGAATGATAGCAATTGGCCAATTTGGAAAATGCTAATGCAAGACTACTTGGTGGTAAGGGATTTGGATTTACCATTGATGGGACTGGGTGCACAACCTATTCATATGGAGGATCATGAATGGGAGTTGCTTGATCGGAAGTGTTTGGCGGCTATAAGACCGTGTATTTCACCATCTATCTTGTTTGATGTCTACCAATGTAAGACCGCTCATGAGCTTTGGACCACATTGGAGCGATCATATGAGCAACCTTCGGGTGTAAACAAGATGCATGCTATGAAGCGGTTATTTCTCTTGAAAATGAAGGATGGCATTTCAATGAGAACGCATGTAAGTGAGTTCAACTCAATTGCGGCTCAATTGAAGTCCTTGAAGGTAAACCTTGATGAGGAGGTTTTATGCTTGTTACTTTTGAGCTCTTTGCCTACAAGTTGGGATACTCTTGTGACTACCGTTGCAAACACAATGGGCAACCAATTCAAATTGAGTGATGTTGTTGCTTCATTGATGAATGAGGAAACTAGAAAGGCCACAACCCAATTGGAAACCGGGCCTAGTGAGGCATTGACGGTTGATAGGGGACGGCCGGTGACTAGGGGCAATTCCTCGGGCAAGAAAGGTGGTTCTCAATGCAAAGGAAGATCAAAGTCTAAAGGCCGAAAATTTTCTTGTTGGCATTGCAAGAATGAAGGGCACTTGAAGAGAGATTGTCCTCTCTTGAAAGGCAAGCAAAAAGAGAAGAAGCAATATGGTGAAGTGAGTATAGTTTCCGATGAGATTGGAGATGCGGTGACTCTAAGTGTGACAAGTTCCGAGAAGGAGAACATGGATGTTTGGGTATTGGATTCGGGTGCATCATTCCACATATGCTCGGATCGTTCTTATTTTGTCAATTACAAGGATGTAGATGGTGGGAATGTCTATCTTGGTGATAGTCGGCCATGTAAAATTCTTGGAGTTGGTGATGTTGAGCTTGAGCAAGCAAATGGAAGGCGATGTAAGTTGAGCAATGTGAGGTATGTTCCCAAGATAACCAAGAATCTTATCTCGGTGGGTCAACTTGATGATGGCGGATTTGTTGTATCTTTTGGTGAGGGATCATGGAAAGTGTCAAAGGGTTGCATGACATTAATGAAGGGACACAAAGATGGGAGTTTGTACACTCTTCATGGAGCGCCTCGAAAGGGTGTTGTTGCTATGGCAAGTGAGCATGGTGATATGCACATGTGGCACAACCGCCTTTGTCATCTTAGTGAAAGAGGTATGAAAGTGTTGCAAAATGAAAATTACATTCCTTCTTTTGATTGTTCATCTCTTGAATTTTGTGTTCATTGTGTAATGGGAAAACAAAAGAGAGTGAATTTTAAGAGGAATGAGTCCCATAGAAAGGTGAAACCATTGGAATTGGTTTATTCCGATGTGTGTGGTCCATTTAATGTCAAATCCCTTGGTGGTGCTAGTTATTTTGTTACTTTCTTAGATGACTTTTCTAGGAAGTGTTGGATTTATCCCTTGTCCTCAAAAGATCAAGTTCTTGAAACCTTTAAGAACTTTAAATCTCGTGTTGAAAAAGAGAGTGAAAAATCCATTAAGTGTTTACAAACCGATAATGGTGGTGAATTTTGCTCTAATGATTTTGACAATTTTTGTGCGAGAAATGGCATTCGGAGAGTGAAGACGGTTCCATACACTCCACAAGAAAATGGGGTCATTGAGAGGATGAACCGGACCATTGTGGAGAGGATTAGAAGTATGTTGTCTTACTCGGGTCTTCCAAAATCATTTTGGGCCGAAGCGGCTAACACGGCGGTTTACCTCATAAACCGATCACCTAGTGTGGCATTGGACGGTGGCATACCGGAAGTCGTATGGAGTGGCAAGAAGATCTCTTATGGCCATTTACGAACTTTTGGATGTGAGGCTTATGTAAAGATTCCTAATGTCAAAAGGAATAAGCTCGATGTCAAGTCACGAAGGTGTGCATTTGTTGGCTATGGCGGTGATGATTTGGGTTATAGGGTGTGGGATCCTATTGAGAAAAAGACAATTAGAAGCCGAGATGTCATATTTCGTGAAGATGTGATGTTCATGGAAAATCATGAGAAGGAGCAAAGTGAAGAAAGACATGTGGAGGAGCATGTTGATGCTAGTATTGCACCCAAAATGCTAGCGGATCCTCAAACAAGTGGTCATGATAATGAGGATGAGAGTGAGCCGGTGGAAGCGCATGATAATGAAGGCATTATTGAAGAAGAGCACACTAATACCCCGATACAAGAGTTGAGGAGGTCAACTCGGATTTCAAGAGCTACACAAAGGTATTCACCTTCCTTGTATTATGCTTTGTTCACGGATGCGGGTGAACCCGAGTCATTTCATGAGGCTATAAATTGTTCGGAGAAGGCTATGTGGCTTGGAGCAATGAAGGATGAAATGAACTCGTTGCATCTTAATGAGACTTGGGAGTTGGTTAAACTTCCTAAGGGAAAGAAGGCATTGAAAAATAGGTGGGTATTTGTGTTGAAGAATGAAGCCGATGGTTCTAAACGGCATAAGGCAAGGTTAGTAGTCAAGGGCTATGGACAAAAACATGGTGTTGACTTTAATGAGATATTCTCTCCCGTTGTGAAGCATAGTTCCATAAGGGTTGTTTTGTCATTGGTGGCTAACTTAGACTTGGAGCTTGTGCAACTTGATATCAAGACGGCTTTCTTGCATGGTGACTTGGATGAGGAGATCTATATGTCACAACCGGAAGGTTTTGTTGATGAATCAAACCCTAATCTTGTGTGTAGATTGAAGAAGGGGTTGTATGGTTTGAAGCAAGCCTCTCGACAATGGTACAAGAAATTTGATACTTTTATGCAAGAAGAAGGTTTTGAAAGAAGTGGCTATGATCATTGTGTCTACATGAAAGGAAAGGTGGGTGGCACTTTCACCTTGTTGTTACTTTATGTGGATGACATGTTGATTGCTAGTAATGATCATGATGAGATTGAGTCTCTTAAGCTTGATATGTCTAAGAGGTTTGCAACCAAGGATCTTGGCGAAGCAAGGAAAATATTGGGCATGCGGATTCATAGGGATCGGGGGAGAGGCAAGCTTTGGTTAAGTCAAACGGAGTATGTTGATAAAGTCCTTGAGAGGTTTGACATGGTGAATTGCAAACCGGTGACTACACCTTTGGCCGGTCATTTTAAATTGTCTAAAAAGAATTCTCCAAAGAATGCTCAAGAGAGATTGAAGATGGAAAATGTTCCATACTTATCGGCCGTTGGTAGCTTGATGTATGCTATGGTGTGCACACGGTCGGACATTGCACATGCAGTGGGAGTTGTCTCTCGATATATGTCTAACCCGGGATGGGAGCATTGGCAAGCGGTGAAGTGGATACTTCGGTATTTGAAAGGTACTCGTGGCTTGCGGTTATGTTTTGGAGGAGATTCTAAATTAGCAATTGAAGGGTATGTTGATGCCGATCATGCGGGTTGTAGTGAGACAAGGAAGTCCACGACGGGTTTTGTCTTTACTATCGGTGGTGGAGCCGTTAGTTGGATGTCTCGATTACAAGACATTGTTGCTTTATCTTCCACGGAATCGGAGTATGTCACATTGACCGAGGCGGTGAAGGAAATGCTTTGGTTGAAAAGGTTGCTTGCACAACTTGGGTTGAAGCAAATGGAGTATGTGGTGCATTGTGATAATCAAGGTGCCATACATCTTTCAAAGAATGCGGCATATCACTCAAGAACTAAGCACATTGATGTGCGATACCACTTCATTCGTGATGTTCTAGACCATAGGCAACTAGTCGTGAGAAAGGTTCACACGAAGGAGAATGTTGCCGATATGTTCACGAAGGTGGTGCCTCCCGACAAGGTAATATTTTGTAGGAGGCAATCCGGGTTGGTTGAATAACTCGGATGTGGTTGGAGCGAGGTGCAAGGTGTGTGCTTGTGTGATCAAGTGGGAGCTTTGTCTTCAAGTGGGAGATTGTTATTGTATGAAGCCAAATGATAATGGGCCGTGGCCCATGCTGGCCCATACGGAAAGAAAACAAAATGGACGAAAGGAGAGTTTCTGTGGGCGCATCATTTCCAGAGAAGGAACTTCTCTCTTGTCTTCTCCAAAGCTATCTAGGGTTTTGCTATTTCTCTTGAATCTCTTGTTAATTCCACTTCTAAACTGTGAGAGAGTGTGAGTGAGAGAGAGAGGAAGGTTGATAGCTTGATGATCTCCATGTACTTGTAAGAAACTCTTGATTTAGTGGATTTGCACCGATCGCTCCCGTGGTTTTTTCCTTTCGGGTTTCCACGTAAAATCTTGTGTCTCTACTTTATTTTCTTGTGCTTGATTGTGCTATTGTTGTTTGGTTCTCAAGTGTTACCATCATAGCTTTGTTTTAGCGGGTATTGTTTTATGCCCGTCACGTGTTTGTCGAAATTACTACCTCCTTGTTTACTTGGCTTCCGCTGTGCCTAGGCACCTGAGAGCGTGTCCCAACAACAACAATGCATCAGCCAGCATGACAAACCGAATAACAGGTCCGATAATTGTGATGGGTTTTAAGAGAAAGCTCCAAAACTGATCTTGTTGTCTCATCTTGCAAACATGATCTTATTAGAGATTCTATTTTCTGAATGAGTTTCCTCCAATTTGAATTCGTAAGTTACTACATTAAGGTCAAGGGTATATCCACTAGAGCCCTGTATTTGATGCTGCAGTGGAATACGATGAAGTACTAAACCAAATTTTAGAGAATTCGAGTAATTAATTTAACAAGATGTTATTGAATAAGAAAAAAAAGTTAAGAAAGGAACTTTCAGTAACTTATCTAGGTCCCCTAGGGCTGTCAAACGCGTCGGAATTGCACGGAATAAGCTGTTCCGTTTTCTGTTCCATTAAGGAATGCGGTACAGCATTCCATTTCTTTAACCGTTCCGTTTTTGAAACGGTACGAAATTTCGTTTCGTTAACCGTTTCATTTCAGAAATAACACATAAAACGATTTTAAATAAGACTGAAACAGTCGAAACGGTACAATCTGATATTTCGTTTACCGTTTCATTATTGGAACGGAATAAGAATTGGTATTGTTATTCGTTCCGTTTCGCTTAAACGAAACGGAATCACGTGATTTGTCAGATCGTTGACAGCTCTAAAGTCCCCCGGGCAAAAAAGTTTAAAAAAGGCAGACTTCAACTATTGTTGCAATCAGTACAGGATAGATTAGACAGATGGAAATCAAGATTCCTTTTAAATGGAGGAAGGCTGACCTTGATTAACTCTATTCTTTTTGCCTTACCTTTGCATTATATGTAGGTCTGTCAAACGTGGAAGATGGAACGGATGCCAACCACACTCAAGTGCTATATGATTGAGCACGCTTTGATAGAATAGTAACCTTCGAAAAAGTACAAATATATGTTGAAGAAGCCAGAAAGAGAGTAAATCAGTGATGTCTCCAGCTAATATGAGGCCGGTGTGTTGGAAGCGTAATTAATGAATCGATTCTATTAAAAAATAATAATAATAAATCAGTTAATATGGATGGTGATGACTGATGAGAGGTGCTGTGTTTCAATAGAAGGAAGGTTCTGAGGATTTTTTTTTTTTAAGATTTGAAACTTGAAAGCAATTTTGTATTGTTGTTATTGTAATTTTGCAATTCTTACCATTCTAATAATAAAATTAATTTTTATAGTTTCATTAAATTTATAATATCATTTAATTATTTCCACATGATAATAAATATAGAAGTCAGGTACAAGAATTCAACAATGTAGCAAGGAAATCTTGCAGCATGATTCTTAATTTGTTAGATTTTTATCAATTAATTGGGAATGTTACTATTTACCATCTCTCTATGCGTTATTCCCTGCCATCGCATTTGTATTTGTTCTCTTTATTCAATTATGAATTAGATTCTATTTTTGTATTGTTATTTAGATTTTTATATGCATGCATATTCAACTTATTTTTATTAAATTTATTTATTTGTATGTGTTCACTTTGATTATTTAAATATTCATTTTATCTATTTTATATATTCAAATGCTGATTGCATATATCAATTCTGAATTAGTTGTACCAACACACAAAAAAAATAACTAAACTTTTAAGGACATTTTCAAAGAATTGAGTCTCATTAAAGGCTATTATTCTAATAAATAGTATAGAGAAACGGATCTTTAGCAAAGGACTTCGGGCATGTCGAAATCCGCAAGTGCCTTGGGACTACAAGCGGAAGGGAGCGAAGGAAGAAAAATTCTAAAAGTTAAAAGAATGTATTTTTTGCAATTCCTTCTTGTTATGGGATAGCAGCTGTTAGGCTCAGTAACATGATACTATTTCCGGTACAAAAGAACATTTTGCCTTAGTAGAGGAGAAATAATTCATACTAAATGAGGGGAGGCCGCTTTGCCGTTATTTGATAAATTTTGATGGCTAAATTTATCGATATACAAAAAATATATATTTTCAATATATCTATTTTATATATAATGAACTATCTTAGATGATTGGTACAACTATTTTTAATATATTTAACCAAAAAAATATTTTTAATTAAAAACCAATGCAGTTACGGCTTTTAACTAAGAAGGGTAGACTTCCAATATATATTCAGATTGATCGATCAACGAAATTTGGAGGACTTAAATTGCATATCGTATGAGGGATAATTTTTTTTCTATAAATTAGACATGAACTATCTTAGATTTCTAAATATATCTATCTTAAATTTTCAAATATATTTAATTTTTAAACTATTTTTAAAAATTGATCCTATTTTTGACGGGTTTTAATACTGAGCTCACAGGATCCTTTTCATGAGCATATATGAAATTCGCAAAGAATACTAAATTAATTTGTCTATGGCCTTTTCTAATGCTGCAGATTTGTACCATATACAGTAGCAATTTTCTGATTTTAGAAATTCAAAATTATGCATGATTTTTTAAGTCAAAATTAATGTGCATATTTCATTATTTTCCTTTAATTAAATTGTTGGTATTTTACGCTTTTTATAAAAACTCTATATAAACAATAAGTGAGTTGATAAAAAAAATATCCATTTTGGTAAAGAATATACTTCCCAGTAGTTCAAAGATGTGTGTTTATATATTTCCCTTGTACTTAGGGCTGAAAACGATAGCCGTTTCAACCGTTCTTTCGTTTCGTTTCGTCCGGAACGGAACGGTAACGGATAAAGATTTTATTTGCGTTTAAGGAACGGAACAACTAACGCAAATAGAAATATTGTTTCGTCTCAGAACAGAACGATTAGTGAAATTGGTATGTTTCGTGGTCGTTTATTTCGCGCATTTCGTCTAAAATTTTTTTCATGATTTTATTATTAGATTGCAGAGGACCTCAGCGGAGAGATCGAGGGAGAAACGAGTAAAATTAGATTTCTGCAGCGTCGCTCCGTCATTTCTTCGCTGAACACAGTCACATACTATCTCTCTCGCCTCTGCACCACCCAGTACAATCGCCGTCGAGAGTGAGAGATGATGATGGTGTCTCCTCCCCCTTTCCCGCTTGACCTAACATGTCATTTCTCTATCTCTGTTTCATACAAAATGCAGAATAGTTTATTTTCTTGCATCTTAATAAAAATGCAAAACAGTTAGGTAGTCAAAGACGATTATAACCGTTTTGATCGTTCCCATCAACGAAACGATCAACGCAACATGTGTTAAACGGATGCAACAATCAACGATAAGTACAAAAATTTCATACATCAATGCAACAGTTAACGAAAATGACCACTTTTGTGGTCGTTTTCCACGTTATGCACCCCTACTTGTACTATCATCAAGTAATATATAAGGCTCAAGGATTATGCAAAAAATACTAGATCATATAGGCCTCAAGATTTCACCTTAGTAGATATATGGGCTGAAGAAATTATTCATTTGTTGAGTTCACATGATCCTGTCTATGAGCTTGTAGGAAATTTTGCAAATAATATTTCATAATTAAAGATAAAAGCCCAATTTATGTTCAATACATGACATTAAACAATTTCTCGGGTATTTTTGTAAATGCAAATTGAAATTTTGGATTGCGCCCGCTAAATTCTTTAACAGAGTATATTATATGGAGGTATAGATGGAGATGATTTTATATGGTTATTGTATAAAAAATTCTGAATCAACTCGATTGTCAACCCCCACCGACAATAATTCACAGTTTTATTTAAAGATGAAAGTATATCAAGTTTCTCGATTACAAATATTCATGACGGATTTTCGTTGATTTTGAATCCGATTTGCGGTTAAATTTTGGTATCCATTTCAAAAAATATATATATTTTGAGAATCAATGATCCCAGTTTATACGAAAAATAAAATACCCAAGAAAAGCCACAGATACTAAGCGATTAAGCGAACTAGTACCTCAAACTGTAACGATATTTAGGAATGAAACCATTCCATTTCCATGATTGATTTAGCACGACAAACTTGCGATTACAAGTTCGCACGTGACATTGCACATGCATGGCATTTTGAAGTTTTTTGTTACCATAACCTACCCTCAATGCATCTACTGTTTACTTTAATTCTTACTTAATTTTTTTTTTATACTAGTCCATACACCTGCAGTTCCAATTAAATCTCGGCCATTAACTCCTCTAATTACTATGTAAAAAAAATATGATACTTCATATATTGCCACCTTAAATAAACTTACTCTCTATACTGCGTGGGACGCATATCATAATAAGATTGATGACAAGAGCAAGGGAAATAAATTTCGTTTGTTATTATTCATCAATTTAAGTAAAGTTCGAAAAATGAAAATCCGTCATGAATTCGTTTTTGTCACACTGTTGTCCAGTAATATGATATATTATATGAAACAGAGTTAGTTTGGTCACACTGATTTCTAGTTTAGTTCATACAAATAGTTTAGTCACACAGTATTTAAGACCATATTAATTTAAAAAAATGGGGAAAATTTGTTAGATGGTAATATTTGTACAATTGAAATCTGCGCTAAGATGTTGGAGGAAAACCAAGAAACATGAACGGTATAATATTTCTGCTTTGAAATTTCAAATTTTCAGATTTACAATTGTTCACATTTATTTATTTGAAGGTCAGGTGGTAAAGCACCACACTGACAATTGTTCACATTTGTAAAAATGTAACTATTTTATTTGTCTTCGCACCTGAACATGATATATAATAAATATGGAGAAAAGCCAACTTTTCGTCAAAAGAGTAATTTGTGATACACAAACAACAACATTGTTGACAACTTTGAAAACAGGAATCTATACCATTAGATTGATATTTCTTTGAACAACTGACATTAGTTCACTAAATAATGTTAAATACACGACCTATGGTATTTCCTTTCCCATGAATAATCTAAGCCTCATCAGTGTTTATTACCACTCTGTCATCATGCCTCCGTTTGAATGAGAGAAGAAAAAGGAGGAAGAAGGAAAAAGAAAGAAAAAAAATTATAAACAATCCAAACTCTTCACAAAGTTACACACTTCCCAATACTTCTTCCCACTTCTTCCCTTCTTCCCACACCAATCCAAACGGAGCCCATAGTAACAAAGAGCTTCGATCTACATTGATCCTTTAGTAAGCGCAATACAAACGAAGCATCATTATTTTTAATTTTATATATTTTCTACATGAATCCACGTACAATTGTGGCGCAGGAGAAAATTAGACTAAATAGTAAGAAAGTCCTAATTTTGTGATTAATTCAATATAATATAGTGCTGCACTGCTGCACAAGGATATGGTTACAGAAATTTTATAATTTGAAATATTTAATGGATCGATGATATAAGTATTTATTTATTTTCATCACTCACAAGTTCTTTGAATGTTAATTTTGACAGCTTCAAAATTATTACTCAGTACTACAGATTTCTTATTTGTAGTTGTTGTTGTAGCATCTTCTGTGTAAATGACTGACTAAGCTTCTTTGCATGACTATGTCATTTGTTGTTACAAGTTTTGTGACTGGGTGAGATCCGTGGGTGATAACTGATAAAAGATGGTTGTGGGATTTACGGATGAACAGACTTTACTGTTGCAATTGCTCAACAGAAAAAAAAAAAGAGAGCATTATGGCAAAAGACGAGATGGCATAACTGCAATATAACAATTTCAGCTTGCCACCGTATTATTTTATAAACAAATGAAATAAAGCAACTAATGTTGCAATATCTTGATTCTATATCATACATTTAAATACAATGCAAAGTATATCAAACGATACATCACTTAGCAACTAAAAATGTGAAAAAAAAAAACAAAATAAAGCAAGGTATATCACAAAAGGAATGTCAGACCTGCAGGTAAGGCACAACACATACCACCGCCAGTACCAATTTATCATGGACCCAGGGTTTAGTACCAAAACTAAGCAAGTATAATGAATGCCACCGCAAAACTACCACAAAGATGCTGAACGTATTCCCATAGTAAGAATACAAACACTTGTACTAATAAAAATAACACCATCTTATATCAGAAAGACAAGTGCATTAGTCAAAAAATTATGGTAAGGCACAATAAGATCAACACTATCTTATATTAGAAAGACTTATCCAGACTCCAGAGTGACTATATGATCAAAGATGCTGAACATATTCCCATAGTAGGAATACAAACACAAACAAAAAAATAATGGAGAGAGATACCTGAGAACCACACAGCATGAGATTATTCTTTATCTCACTGGATAAAAATACAGCGCCATGGCAATACAGGTAGCATGTCATGGCAGCATAGGGCCAACATGTTAGCTGATACCTCTTGCGGGTCTGACTTTGACCCTGGAAACCACAGTCACTATGAATGAGCGAGAACAAAAAGTCGCTTGTTGCAGGTTTTAGTTCTGGTGTATGAAACAAATGTAATGAAAAAAAATATATTATTTAATAACCACCAATGTACACAACTCATCAATTGGGCAACAAACAAGCCATCTCTTTAATATGATTCCAAACTATGCAACTAGAAGTCTGAGTTTTCTGATTTTCAAGCTCAATCAGCAATTGTCAGATTTCAGTAGTATCAAACAACATTCTCAAAAATACCATACTAACTGCAGAACTACCTGCAGAGTAATCCCCTAATTCCACTAGTTTTGGGTGCAGAAGGGGCCATCCACCTAGCATGTGCTATATTTCAGATGACATGCCAATATGTTACATAACTGTATATTTTAGAACTGTAAATCTGACTGTGTATCCAATCCAAAATTTCAGATGACATGCTAATATGTTAAAAACAAACAGAGAGTCAGACAGATAAGTTTGTCAGACAATTTGAAATACACAACAAGATAATAAAACTGATAAATAACCAATTTTTTCCATTATCTTTTATTGTGTGAAATGCATATGATGTACAATTTTTCCAGTCAACAAGAGTTTCCAAAATGCACAATTAAAGGACTACAACTTTCCTAAATTGGTGAAGAGGAGAATGACCGAGTCAGAGTACCACCAAAAAGTGGTGACAGCCCTGGCCGAGGCTGCCGTGCAGTTTTTAATCCTAGATCTAAATAATTATTATTTAAATCATAAAATTAATATCATGACTCCTGAACCTTGCATTCCATCCCACATCCGCCTGAAACTACTTGTCTGCATTATATTATGCTTCATCATTCTTTGTATATTCTACTTGTATTTTAGGCCCCTCTGCAGATTAAAAACCAAAACATATCACAAATTGTAAGCTTTTCGATTATAATTTAGAGTGTCCCCAAATGATATCCAGCCATTAGGGTGATACAACAAACATTGTACATTTCCAAATGTATCGACAGTTTTAAATCCAACACTCTGGATCTTTTTCCTTTACTGGTCAGAGCAAGTCAAAACTGAGATAAAACAGGACAGAGAATGTTATAAAGAATACAATTTGCAGGAAATATAAGGTAAAAATTTTGCAGAAATCCTTTGATAATGGTATTCTAGCTGAAAATTCATGTGTGAGGCCTCCCGAAATCATGCATGAACTGTAGAAAATAAGCTAAATAATGAATGGTAAAAGCTGGTCCAGGATGCAGAGTTGAATCCTTGAAACATGGAAATGATAAAATGCCAAGGCTATAGAAACATAGGAAACAGAACTTAAGGAATACACCAGGAGAGCATGCACCACTGTGTACCTGCAATCAAGTTGACTATGTTTACAGCAAGTCTAGTCAGTTTCGTCCTGAGGTTTCTCATCCAGGAGTGCATGCACCACTTGTGTTATCACCAGCAGTAGCTGTTCTCAGCCCATCAGGACGAATGATGTTTTGAGGCGCATTAGGACAGTTTGCTTTAAAATGTCCTTTCCCATGGCAAATAAAGCAGGTCTGATTAAGGAGATCACACTCTGACTCGGCATGGCATACTAGTCGACGACATCTATGACACCAGGATCTTTTTCGTCTGGATCCAGAAGCTGCAACAGCGGCCAATGAATACATCAAAACTGCACGTATGAATTTGCTAAGGTGGATATTCAAGATTACACTAAACTATAGTCAGGTCTATTGGATCTGGATGTGTACCTTGCATCAAGTCCACTCCATTTTTGGTGGGCATGGAATCAGTTTCCTCCCGAGGTTCTTCATTCAGGAGTGCATGTGCCACTGTGTTACCACCAGCCGTAGCTGTCATCCCACTGGGATGAATGGTGTTTTGAGGCACATTAGGACAGTTCGCCCAAAAATGCCCATTCTCGTGGCATCTAAAGCAAGTTCGATTAAGGTGGTCACACTCAGACTTGTCATGGTTGGCTGCTCCACATCTATAACACCAGGACTTCCTTCTTCTGGGTCTAACCTTCTTATGGGTGGTCGTTTGATAAATTTGTTGCTGGTCAATCCCAATCAAAACATAACCCCTTTGCATGGTCTGACTCATCTTATCAGAGACATCAGCACTTTCAGTTGCAACAACTGCCATAGGACATGCTTCATTCATATCACATGGGTTTGCTTTCTCCTGTAAAACTTTATCTGAAGTTTTGGTTTGGAGGGATTTATTTGGTTCCTCTTGCATGCTTTCACAACTGCCTCCATCAGTAACTATTCTCGTGCTCACGCCAAGTCTGGATTTTGAAGAAGCAACAGTGATCGGTGATGGCATGGTCTGATTCGTCTTATTAGAGACACCAGCACCTTCAGTCACTACAACTGCCTCATGGGATGCTTCATTGACATCAGAGGGATCTGTTCTCTTTTGTAAAACATGCTCTGAAGTTATTGTTTGGATAGACTGTTGATTTGGTTCCTCTTCCATGTTTCCGCAGATGCTTCCATCTATAACAGGGGGCTGTTGGATATTAGTTAACTTTGATCTCTTCTTCATCCTATATTAAGAAACAAGGAAGAGGTCAATAGCTACAGAAACAAAAATATCACTGCACATTGACTTGTTTACGATTTTCTAACTTAAGAAAATTCCTGCTCTCTTTATGTTAATTATCTGAAAGCTTCCTGCTCTAAAATAATTAAAAAAAAGTGTTTGCATTTCTATTAGCACTGATTTGTATTTTGGCAATGTTCACAAATACTTTGCACATCACACTGCTACTCTTAACAGCATGCACCCAATTTCAGCCTAGATAGAAAAAATTTAGATCAACATTAGTATCCCACTCTAATTCAGTTCAGAAAATTTAAAATACACTAAAAATATATGCATTTTTAGCTCAACTATTAGTTCATGCAACAATTTGAATTTTGTTGTATGTCAAGATTAGAAGGATAAAGTACATATGACATGCTCTCTTCCATGTAACTCCTTTGAAGGTTCTATTCGACATTGTACCCTCTACTTCTAAGAGAAGCATAAACCCCTTTGATTTTCAGTAGATACACTTCGCACCAATTCTTCTACAACATGCATTTCATTCCTATAAACTTTGTAACTCAAACCTAGTTTATTATTTTTAATCCCTGTCAACTGCGTAATTCATGCACTATATGTACATTGACAAAATGCAATAAAAGAAGCATATAATGTTATGCAATATGTAATGTAAATTTCGATAAAGAAGTAACAACAGATAAATTAAAAATTAAATCAATGGAAGTCGAAGTAAAATCAAAATTTTATAGATGATGAGATAAAAGTACCGGTAATATAAGGAAATTATTATGTTATGCTTGGTTACTATCAGAATAACCCCAATTTGTGTTAAGTAAGAAACAAATGAATATGCAGTAGATCAGGAGCATACATTGAGCTTTCAGGTTCCTCTATTTCCTTCCTGTTTCTCTTCAAACCCACCGCAGCAACTTGCGTTTGGAGGGAAGAAACTTCTCTCAAGACTTGATTAGTTCTGATATCAATAGTCTCTCCCAATCCAATTGCCAGAGTCCCATTATCAGAAGGAACAGTTTTTCCCTCTGCTATCTCAGCTAATTGTGCAGGAACCAAGATATTTGATGAGGCTAATTGATTGTCCCCGATCGTTATTGATAACTTTCTCTGAGTTTTCTGGGAGTTAATAGGCAGTGTCAGGTAGCAGGAAGTACGGAAAAATAAATTAGGCAAAGTGACAAAACAAGACGCGACATACCTGTACAGATTGTCTTTTAATTACCCTCTTACACATCCTTCGGGGACACTTACAGACAGCAGGTCTATAAGGAACCTAACCAATATACAAGAAATAATTAATGCCTCCTAAAAATTAGAGATAGGATCTGATTGAGCTCAGCAGTTTTCTTATGAGCTGTTTACATACCATTATTTTTGAAAGCAATGTTTACATAACATAATTGATACCTCTGTTAAAAATCCAGAACAGAAAGCTATCTAGTTCGCAACTAACATATTCTATCTCACAAGGATATTTGCAAAACAAAGTAAAACAATCACAGAATTAAATGTTTCGAAATTTTTCATTCGGATAACAAAATTTCCAACCTATGAAATTAGCAGTATTCTTTACAAGCAAAGGTGATAGATAATGTGTTAATCAGGATTTAGGTAGAAATCCTGTTGCAATTGAGGTTCAAAAATAACTCTAACACACCATAAGAGTATTAATTTCAGTCTCAAACCACTTGGAACCAAACTGGAACAGTACAATATAGAAACTCAGATCAAACCCACGCGCATTGTAAAAACATCCAGAAAGAAATTTTCTCAAATTTAAACAATTAATGAGAAAAAACAAAGTAGACATACTTTGACTTTAGCAGAATCTTCCTCTGGAGCCTCCTCATCAGAGATGGTGGAATTCGAGACAATCTTCAATCACAATCATAAAAATTTAATAAACCCAACTCAAAATTCGACTTGAAAACGAATAATTCGTACATTATTGATAAAAAAAAATGAAGCATCGAGTACCTTTTCCTGGAGATTGCCGATCTCACGAGAGAGAAGAGAGCGGACACGTGGCCGTTTGGCGATGGATTGGAGCTTCTTCAACTCTTCCAAGTCGAGAACGATAGTTTGGAGGTTCTTCAATTCCGCCATGTCGACATGGACCTCTCTCCGCTCTTCGTCCGCGGCCATGGTGTATCAAACTCGGGTTCTTCTTTCTCCAGTTGAGGTTGTAATTGTGGGTTCCAGTCGTGGCTTCTGTCACGTCCTTATCCTATTCCTATGCGGCGCAGCGCATATCAGATATCAGATACATCATAATGTACCGCGCGAATTCTTGTATTTATTTCTTTCCTTTTATTATTTTTTTCGGATCCAAGGAATTTTTTAATGAGAATATCATAGGTCTGACAGAGATATCAGATCCTCTGCGGTTCAGTTGTTCCGTACTTAAAACGGGCCGTATCGCAACCGTCAATGGATTATCGGACGATCCGTATTATGATGAAGGCTGATCAACGACCATGCTGTGAAATGTCGAACTCTACCTTAGTCCGGCTGCTCAGAATGCATAGAATGTAAGAAATATTCGAAACGTTGGATCTAAATTTGATGGTTAACAGTGAAATTCTCAAATGAAATTATTGCAGTTAAAAAGAAGATCAACTTCATCTAAACTATATTTGAATATGTTAATTGATCAAACTACTACA
Source organism: Rhynchospora pubera (assembly GCA_028095005.1). Lineage (NCBI taxonomy): Eukaryota > Viridiplantae > Streptophyta > Magnoliopsida > Poales > Cyperaceae > Rhynchospora > Rhynchospora pubera. The sequence goes on along the minus strand of JAMFTS010000011.1, from coordinate 119,922 downwards.
TATTACCTAAATCAGTATGTATAGACTCGTAACCCCATTATCATATTACATGATTGAATCTACATGTGAATTTAGGGAAAAAAAAAAAAGTTCCCCTAATGAATATTCATATATGGGTTCAATTAACGGGGAAAAAAAGAAAAGAAAAATTCCATGGGATTAATATTTTTTAATCTCGGTAATATATCAAAAGTGTCCACTGTCGGAGTTGGAGACTACAGTCATAATTATCGAACTGGTCATTTTTTAAAAGAGGGCACGCCACAACTTCTTTTTTTCACTAATATTTCAAAATAAAAATTTAATTTCCAAATCTAAACAGTTGATCTTATTCAATTTAATGAGAGATGAATTTCTATATAATTTTTAAAAATTTTAGAGTTCATTTAATATTCGATCAACATATCAACACATGAACGTATTAGAATTAATTTGCTATAGTTAACAACATTCGTTTCATTTTTCGACCTCTTAATCGAGTATCAAATGAGCTACAAAATTATGTCTTTTGTGACACCAAAAATTTGTGGCACTAGAATCAATCCTCCTCTTCGGAAATTACTAATGTTCTATTTGGATATTTTGACGGAGATTCGTGAAAACAAATTGTTAATTTGATCTGGAGTTCGTTAATTTGGCGATTTTGTTTTTTCAAACGTTAAACTCTTCAAGAAGTTAATGATAGCCATATTGACGCATTTACATATCTCACAATTTGCCAATAAGAATTGAGAAATCAGAATTGCTTAAGATCATCCTCTCTTTTGTATCATTCCCGTCATCCTTCTAAAGACGCATTTAATATTTCCTATTTTTAGAAAACACACTAGTTCTATTTCTGGAAGTCCAGCAGATGATGAGAGGATGATGGAATGAGAAAGTCTAGAGAAGATGAGCAAATCGAAGGGAGAGAGCGAATCAGAGGAGGGACGGAGCCAACCATATTTTCCAGAACATTTATATATATAAGTAGAACCTTTACATATATTAACTAGACATGTTATGTATATAAGTAGAACCTTTATATATATTAAGTAGAACTGTTATGTATATAAATAGAACCTTTATATATATAAAATAGAACTGTTATGTATATATAAGTAGAACCTTTATATATATTAACTAGAACAGTTATATATATTAACTAGATCAGTATACATATAACTAAAATAGTTGTATATATTAACTAGAACAGTTGTTTTTCTTTTCTCTGTCTGTGTCGCTCCCTCCCTCTCCTCATCCCCTCATACAAAAACGCGTTAATGGGAATCATCCCCATCATCCTCATCTCCTCTTTTTTTTCGAAACGTAATTAAGGGGTATGATGAGGATGATGAATCTAGAGAATCTCCACTTTCCTTTTTCGGAACGTAATTAAGGGGATGATGAGGATGGTGAATCTAGAGGATGAATCCTTATCAGCCCCAATTGAGAAATGCCTATTTTGTCGTTTAGGTCTAATGTGTCTAAATAGACCCACACAAGTAGAAATCAATTTTGATAATAAAAAAAAATGTGATAAAAAATTAGATGACAAAAATGTCGACTTATCATCATGTAATAAGGTTAGGTAATAAACAACAATATGCCGAATTTAATGCCATTGAAGGGTGGTACCCCTATTTTAATTTAATTTCATTCCTTTCATGGATATCTAACCACGAGAGTACTATTTACAAAATGTGAGCCAATGTTACTTCCCTTCAGGTTTTTACATTTCTCCATCTTCTTTATTTCTCTATTGTTTTACATATCAGCTGCATAACTAGTTTGCTCGAGTGCTAAATCAAATGATGTGAAAGAATGTGGGGAGAGCACAACATCCATTTCTGTGTTTGCATCTGTCAGCACACTCTTTTGAGGTACCACCTATTATTCCAACACAGATTATAGAGGGAATTATCAGCTAGCTATTATATTAAACTATTTATTGTCCATCAGAGTAACGAGTTTTTACCTTAGTCGGGTTCAAGAACGAGTTTTCGTCCATCACATGGTGTGATGTCAGAATGGTAGTGGATGAACTGAGTGAGTTTATTGTGTGTGTTAGTCCAGACACCATAATCTTGAGGTTCACACTGTCACTTCCAATATTCACAATCTGCACCAAAGGAAGATAATATATAGGAAAACTTATTTTAAATTAATCCTGAATTATTCTCGGAAAGCACAAACTTGACAGAGTATTAGATCCATTATTTAAAAGAAAGAGCTGAATAAAATCAGCAAAATAGCAGAACATATCTAATGTCAAACACTAATTAACATATGGGCCATTCTAGTGTACAACCAACTTTTGAGGTATATATACACTCAATGGCTAAAATTTAAATTTGAGAAATAAAATGATGTTTCTTTCAAGTTATAGCCATTGGACATGGTAAAACAGGATGTAATCATAGTCAAGAATTTTATTTCATGTTTTACCTTTATTTTCAGAAATGACGCATAATCTGAGGTTTTCCATGTAACTGCAGATGCAGCCAGTTGGCTTGACAAGTTAGGTAGTATATAGGTTGGATTAAGAACTGCGCCACTAGATTCCTTAAAGAAATGTTGCATCCAGTAACTTGGCGTACCATACATCTGTGCCGAGTTAAATACTATTGCATCTGGGTTCCACCTGTTTTATTTTATTAAAAAAATCATTGTAAATTACAACTTAATTTGAAGTTTAGCACACCAAGAGATTTTTAGAAAGAAGAAAAAGGAAAATAGAAACCTTCGGTCATTTGCATTTACAAAAAGTGGTGCATAGCTTGCCATCTCTACTACATCACTGCATGAGAAGCCACAAGTTCAAATTAGTAAAACCTAATGTATATAGAATTGAAAGAAACAAATACTCTAATGTCCATGAAAGAACCTATTCTTTTCTAGGCCAATGAGAAAAGCAGCTTCCCCCAAGGAAGCTAAGAGGCTTCCTGTGCCAGCACTACTGTCTGTCACAGCATATTCACTAACAAAAGCCTGAAAAAAATTGTCATAAAATTATTTAATAACAAAGAGAAGGATATTAAAATGCAAAGAATTGAAGCCAACCATAACAGCGAAGTTTCACAGGCAGCACAGCAATAACTAAACCGGGTTGCAACTTTTAATATTGCTGACACTGTTGTATTGTGCTTTCTTTTTCTTATTAGGATAGCTAAGCAAGGTTGTCTTATAAATTGTAAGATTAGACATCTTCAATACAGAACCAACCCATAGTGCTTAAGATCATTGTTTCGTCTTTTCTAATATTTTTCATATATGTAACAGCTCTATTCATCCAAATTACTTATTCTAGGAAGAAAATATAGAATCATAATATTGTTAGTGCACAGGTCAGTTCTGGTACCAGTAACAATAAAGTCCAAAATGGAATGATAAATTAACACATGCAAAAATTATATTAAATACCAACCTTCGGTCCAGATCTTGATGCACTGTTGAAAAAGTCCTTCATTTTATACATATCACTAGTTGAGGTATAGATCTATTTAAGGGGAAAAAAAAGAAAGTAATCAAAAATATCACAAAATACAACTAAGGACATGAAGCGGTACGATATTTAATTTGCTTACATGATAGTCGTAGAAATCTGCCGGGTGGTCAAGGGTCGTTCTTGATCCATCACAATTTGAGATAATTTCAATGTCGGGGTATGCCTCTTTTATTGCATTGTAGAACTTGAGATAATTTCCTAAAAACATGTAAAGTAATTAAGACAAATATTTATGATTTTATCAGCCCATAACAAAAATAAACCATTTCTTACTAGTTACCTCTTATAGCTCGTGTCATCTGTTTGTCATACTTCTAATGTGCTTGTTATCCATTTGTTATCTTTTGATGGTAGTATTTCAAAAGAGAGTTACACTATTAACGATACAAAGCAAAACTGACCTCGATAAAATTTCTTGCCGCAATCCTCATTACCAACAGCAATATATTTCAAGTCAAACGGGTCAGGGTGACCCATGGAAGCCCTAACAGAGCCCCATGTTGAGCTTGCACCTCCCCTTGCAAACTCTATACTATTCAGAGCATCCTGATTAAAGTTTTGTAATAAACCAGAGTATAGTAAGTTACATATTTAGAAAAGAAAAAAAAATGGTCAAAAAGGCATCTCAGTTCTGCACTTTTACTGTACTAGACATGACCAGATGGACCTATGGTACAGTAAAAGTAATTCTTACTTGTTAATAGTGAGAATGTGAGATTGGGACTTACATTTAGTTCCTCTCAATTAATTTAAAAAAAATGAAAAATTTGAGATAGAAACTCATGCCTGAACCCAAGGCAAGATGTTTGTAGTACTAACAGAAATCCTGTGACTGACTCCTACAAACAAAACATGGCAATAGATTTAGAAGTTTCTTCTATCACTACTATGAAAATTTTCAAGGAATTTAATATAAGAGAAGTAAAATATTAGTTAATTAAGACAGGTTACCATTATTTATAACCCATACAGGTGATGCACCTAGATCTTCCGCAAGCTGCCACAATTAACAAGGATATAGGTACATAAGGAAATGTAAAGTGAATATGAATGAAAGCCAGGTTACATGGTTTGGGGCAACTCGATTTGACTAGATTGATAGATGCACAGAAGTGGTAATTTCTTCCACCAAAGAGTCTTGTCAATTAAAAAGGCAGAAACTAATGCATTGCAAAAGTAGGTTTAGCAGGTCAGTTAAGGCATTTACAGCCTGATAATTACTAATTACCTGAAGAAACTCAAAATAGCCAAGGCCATCATCAGTCCAATATTGCCAAACATCCCCATAATGCCCTGGCCTCTCTTCCCATGGACCAATCGAGGCCGTCCATCTGAAAGCATTTGATAGCCTCTCTCCCTCCACATAACATCCCCCTAGTGGCACCAGAATTTTAGATACAAGAAAAACATAAGTTTTACATATATATTTTTTGTTTTAGATGTATCTTACCAGGAAACCTAACAAAACGAGGCTTCAAATCAGCAAGCATGGAGACAAGATCCTCCCGGAAACCATGTCCCTACATGGAATTAATAAAGTACACCGATGTCAGATAAATAAAAGACTTGCCTTGTCCAAAGTGTATTACAATCACTGGTGCCCAATAAAAATAGTTAACAGAAATTATTGGAGTAAACAAAGTAATGTAAAACCAATTTATGTACCATAAAAGTGTCCATAGGCATTAATGAGACTTGATCGAGCCAGAAAACCCCTTTCTTGTTAGTTGTCAACTGGAGGCGTCCATTAGGTGTGGAACCAATGGCAAACAACTCAAGTTGCACCTTTGCCCAGTTTGACACATCAGAAGCAGAAGCTCTACGCAAGCAAAATAGTTAATAAATTAGAAAATCCAGGATTGTGGAAGCATGTTTAAGTATTGTGCCGGTCTTTCTTGTTTTCTTTTTGAAGGTTGGTTGGCAATAACCATACAAACAAATTATTATTAAAAATTATAAAAGAAAAAAAGTAATTATATCACAGATTCATAAAAATTGTAAAAGAAGCACGGTACCATCATAATCCGTACAATTGCACAGACAGGGTAGAACAAAGAAGTTGTTGCTTACACAATGTTAGATGTGGCCAGAGTCTGTAAACCATCAGAGGTCGTCAGTGAAGTACTAATATTTATCGAGTCCAGGGACTTGACATACAATATTAGCTTGTATCCTTTTCCATCTTCAATATTCTGAAATTAACCCAAAAAAAAGATAGATGACAAGTTTAGTAAAAAATGGAAGCAGGTCATGAATGAACTTGAATGTTATAGAGATAATGTGAGGAGCAAGGATTAATTCAACCATCTTGTTTTGATCTCTTCAACCTATGTTCTAGATATTTGGTTACAAATTCGTATATAAAAAATGCAGTTACTTAGTTGAAAAGAGGAAATATGTTGGCATTTTCCTTAAGTACGGTAAACTATTTACCATCTTTAAAAAAAAATAAGAAGAGAACTTAACCATTGTTATCTCAGTCCGTTTAATAGTTCTTGTTTTCTGACCTTTAAATGCTGATCAGGTCATCAAAATTGCACCGTACCAATAAAAAGAGCTATGCTTGCATACATACCATGCCCCAGAATCCAGGATTGTAGACACCAACACCAGTGGATGGGCATTCATCAGCATCACAATTCGCCTGCACTCTAAGTGCCACAGCATTTCTTTTAAATGGAGAGCTACGGTCAGTCCCAACAAAGACAGTGCTTTCATTTCCAATAATGGCCCAAGGGCTGAAATCTGACGGCGTGTTTTGACCTCCCGCTTCAAACCCTAGACACAGAAAAAGTGTTAACATGTAATTTCCAAAAGTCCCTACTTTATTTAAACACAAAAGTAAAACTTTTAAATTGTTCCAAAGAAACAGTTTTGTTTGAAATTCTGACTGTAAGTAGGAAAAAAGGCCAGTAGGACAATACCTCTATTGTTGACTAGTTCTGCCCAAATGCCACCAGCTCCAGCATGATTAATCTCCTACAATTGATATTTTGTTCAGAATTGATATGTTACTTTCTTCATATGACAACTTTTGTAATACTAGAACTCAATTGATACATTGAATTTTTTTAATGCATTAGTAATCTTTCCTAAATCAAAAACATGAATAAAAAATGGACAATGAAGGCCTTTAAAATTTACTTAAAATCATTGTCGTGTACCTCGAAAAATATTCCAAAAAGTGTGTCGGGTATTTTTCTACCAGAATCAGCTGAAGCATCAACAGCCAAAATTGCAGTTTTATTTCTATCTAAATCACATGCCCCATACTTAGTATTGATGCCTATGAGAAAAATAACATATATTGCAATAATTGGAGACATCCTTCTGAAATCTATGACCATGTAACACTTTATTCAATCAAAGATGCATAAGCCGCCTGCATATATGTTGCGAAAGAGAGGTAGTGAGCAAAAGAGGGAAAAAAAGAATCTGCCAAAAATCAAGGAGGTAACACTCAAATTAAATCTTTTTAATTTGCACTCAAATTAACAATAGAATGTTACAAATGAAGAACTTTTGAACCTTTTAATGGTGCACTATGGTTATACAGTAAAGAAAATATACGATCATATGCAAATTCTGGCCTAACAAAATCCAATCCGAAATTCTTTTGCCACCAACGCGTTCTCCAACAAGCCCCAATTTATAGTTTTGGGAAATTCTTCGATTAATTGAAATTACCTGGGAATACAATCATACAAGGTTCAAACTCTCAGCAAAATAATATACGCATACCAATTCACACCTCCCGAGTCGATTCTTCTCGAAAAGGCTTTGTGAATGTGAGAATAAAGAGGTCACTCGAGAGGGCTTAAATAGAGAAACACTGTGACTAGAGAGGGAAGAAGTAGAGAGAGAGAGAGAGGCGATGACTTCGGAGTAGATTGGTAGCTTCATTTGGGGAGATGAAGACTAGTGTTTCAAAAAAAAGACGAAGACTACGCAACTGGGACCCACAGTTCAGTGAGAGAAGACGAGATATTTTTGGTGCTGATTTCGGAGATGCTTATCATAAATGTTTTCTTTCGGATAAGGGGACCGTCCCCTCCTCTGTCAGGTCAGTTGGTTCTATCTAATTATCTCAACCTATATCTGCAATTATTAATTCTTAATTGAGAATAGTTAGTTATATATAACTATATAAGTGGTAATTTGAGTGACCCAATAAAACAATTACGCGACTAGGCCTAGACAAATGTAGGAAATTTTTTAAGCAGCTTGTAACTGTAAGCTTGAGATAATTTCCACCTTTGACAATGTAAAGTGTGAACCAATTCCTTGTTTAGAATTTAGATTAGTGTTCCTCAATGTGGTTTCTCAGTTTGCTTAAAATGTAAAACAGTCAAGGCAGTCAATACCATTAATGATGTGTTATTCTCCGATGGAAGTGTTTAAAATAAATTATTGTGAGGCCAATCATCAGAAGTTTTTTATATGTCGAGGAGCTTTCATGTATAATCATAAACTGAAATTTTTATAGAGTAATGCTAGAATTAAATATATAGGACGTTAGCATACTAAAATAATAAAAATGAACTGAATTTGTACATGATTAACACTACTTTTTTTTTGTTTTGTCGATGTAGACTTACACTAATAATCTATTTATTTTTTGTTGATGTAGCTATTATAGCTCGCCAGATCAATCAGTCATGTGGACTACTTAAGCAGCACCACTCGGAAGTAGCTTGAATTTACAATTGAAACAATGATTTTGCACGAAGACATGGAATTTTAATTTTAGTTAATTTATAAGCAGCACCAGGCCGAATTAGAAGGGTCACATGAAAAGTAATATATTAGTAAGTCAAGCTCATGGAAGGGTCAAGGATCCTTTATCATTTTGTTAATAAAAAATATTAAAAAACTTATTGACCAATTTAATAGAAATGAAAATTTAAACCAATTTTTGTTTTCTTATCGTAAAAATAAAATGCCAATATTATCCCAAATGAAAACGACAGTGAACGGACTGGAGCAGTCGCTCATATTTTAATCATGTCCAACAAACTTCTTTCTATTTTCTATCAGAGAAGGATTAATCAGGCAATGTTTTTGTCAGCAACTATCAATTTGTTTGATATATAAAATAGTCAAGGCAATCAATACAATTGTGGTTTCCTATGGAATTGATTTTAAAAAAAATTATGGTCATAAATGTTTGTTCAGTGATGAAACCGTTTCATTATTTTGTTTATCATTTTGTTAAACCAGATAAAAATTATGGTCATTTTGTTTCTTTAAACGTTTCATCAAGACGAAACGAAACGAAACTAAAAACGAGCTTTCGTTTAATTTGCAGCCCTGGGTGTAGCATTGCGATATGCCAATTTAGATCTGTCACATCAAGTATGCTCTTTCTTTAAAATTTAAAAAGAAGAGCAGACCAATTTAATTTAGTAGAAATGGAAAATTTGGAAACCAATTTATTTTCTTATTGCAAAAATTCATGACGACATTTAAAATTTCCCAAACAGGAATGACAGTGAGTAGGTTGGAGCGAGCACTCATATTTTAATCATGTTCAACAAACTTTTTTCCCCTATCAGATCAGGTCAATGATTTCATTAAGGGCTTCGCTCCAGAAATAGTGAATCGCAATGAAGGGAAAGGTGATGAAGAAGATTCACCTGTTCCAGTTTCGTTTTCGACAGCGAACCGTAGGATATGGAAGTGAAAATCTCAGATCCACGGAGAATATGTCTCTACCGATTTTGGTGGTGGGAACAAAGATCTGACAATCGTATCCCATCTAAATTTTTTCGATTTTGACGATTAATTTTCTGATTTTCTAGAGTAGGTGAACGTACATCTCTTCCTTTCTACTCCTTTCCTCTCGCTTAGCTTTCTTTCATCTTCTTCGTTAGTTTCTAGAGCAGACCCTAAAAGTTGATTTGTAGTTATTTTCTTTCGTTTTGTAAATCCTTACTAAATTAATAATTATTATTAAATTACGACAGCATGCATGCACACTTTTTACATGTACTATATTTGCTTTTTGTTTTTTTTTCTTAAAAAAATGGAAAGGTATGTTTTACATGCACACTTTTTGTTTTGCTTTCGCAACTAGGAGGCATGTTTCTCTTTCTGTTAGTGTAAATATGTTTTTCTTTTTTTTTAATTAATGAAAATTTTGCCACTGGCACGTTGCCAGCCGGTTTTTTTTAGGTCACAGTTGAAGTTTGGGTTTCTACTATTATCATTATTATCATATAGAATTGCTATTTTTTTCTATTATTAGTATCTTTTTATGTTTTATTTGGTTTTTTGGATGCGTTCTCTTGTTGAGTTTCTTTCTAGTCTATTCTAACTTATTTGGGATAAAAGACTTAGTTGTTATTGTTGTTGTTAATCGTAAACCAAATATACCAAATATATATATATATAGAGAGAGAGATAGGCTAAATTAGACTCCAGCCTATAGGAGATCTGTGTGCTGAAGTTTTCTAGACGTCCGATCTGAAATCCAACGGTTCAGTTTGAGGCGCTAGAGAGGAGATGAGTTTCCGATTTCTCCGTTATATCTCTCCGTTACATGATTTTTCCGTTTGATTTTTCTATCAGATTGGGGAAAAAAAGCGAACTGATTCTGTCTCTCTTGCGGAAAAAGAAAAACCCATCTCTCCCGCTTCGCGACTTCTTTCCGATCAACCACCCACATTTCCTCGTTAGCTTGATCTCGCTTGGCCTCTCTCTTTCACTTCAATTTTCCCTCTTAGTCTTTCTGTCACGCAATGTGTCGGAATTTGCAAATGACCTAGCTAGCTTGTGGGAAGTTGCAAATCGTCGGTGACAGGTAATTTCCGACCTCTTTTATCCCAATCATTTGTATTTTGTCTTTCTTAATCTTTTTTTGGTTCAATTTTTTCTATTTCTTGTTTGCCCCTTTTCCTGTTGTTGATCCATGCTCGATGCTCCACTAAAAACAAGAGTAAATGTTTTGATAATAATAATTAGTTTATCGATTACTAAATTTTCCACCTCGTTTGAAATTTATTGCTTAAAATTTATTTGCTAAATAAATATGATTGAATTGAGATCACATACTAGAGGCTGGTACGGTTTTATTGGGTTGCATTATATCATATAAGTATAGAGCGAAAATTAAACTCCAATTATTCTACTATTTTATTTATTAGCTGAAGTAATCAATGCATGAAAGGGATGGTAATTGCTAATAACCAGTTAACTTACATTAACAGCATGTTCTCATGTCTCTTTAGTTAATTTTAAAAATACTAAAACATTAAAATTACGTTAATCTTATCAGTTGATAAAAGTTCTGCCATTAATTTTGGGTTAACAATCCTCACCAGTTGAATAATCATGTACTCGTTTGGACACCTATACTCATGCTTTTTTTTGTTAATTTCATTTATTTCAGTTGGCAATGTCTTCCAGCCTATGAACATCTTCTTTTTTTTTTTTAAGAAAATAACATGGCATGTTTTATTATATCTTTAAGCCATTACTCTATTTTGGACCGGTAAAACAACACCTTTTATTCATTAGTTTAGAAATTTCTCTTCTTTCAATTTTCTCGCAGGTCAGTGCTCAAGATGTGAGGTACTGGATGCTACATTTTGTACTGATTGCTGCTACTCCAGCATCTGCCATACCGATAACTTGTCAGCTGAAACCACGTTGAAGTATGAGGATCTTCTTGAGAAGTCAAGTGTTTTACTATTATGGGGATGTTATAGGAATGTGCTGTTTTTTTGGTTTTGTTTTGTTAGAATAAAGATTTGACTGAACGTGATTGTATTTTTGTTTTTTTTGTTTTGTTTGTTCATATGTGTGACAACTTAATTCACTTCTCAATTGTGTTTATTAAATTGTGATATTGGTTATGTTATTCAATTTTAGTTGTATACAAATTGCAATTCTTTGTTATTTATTCATTTTACATTTTCTTTGATATTGATTCTGTTATTGCATTAAGTAAATTCTGATATTGCGTTTATTCACTTTCACAAACTGTGCATGCTTGTAAATCTGGTTTAGGCGCATGAGTAAATCTGGTACAAGCTACTGGTTTATGAATTGGTTTATGAATGCATTTAGGTTTTGGCTGCATTTATGAGATTTTGACCTAAACCTATTTGTGCATCTCAGTTTCAAGATCTAAACCCTTACAAAATATAAGGCCAACTATTAGAAGCCAAACAGATACAAAGAAGCAGTACATGGTACCAGATCATATGCATGGAAACAGTGCATGAAGGTCGTGTTACATGGTTCATGGAAGCAGTACATGGTACCAGGTCTTATCCATAAATATATGCTTAGCTAACTATTTAGCAGCCTATTATTCCATTTCGTTGACGGCTAATTAAACAAGAGATACAAAGCATTCCATAAGTATTACAAGCCAACAATATAAAGTATAAATGTATCCTAATACATAGATTAAAAGTAAAAGCAAAATAAAAAAAAGCACACGTCTAATACAGTCACATAACTTAGTAACACACACTAATTCATTACTACAAATTTAGAAGAAAACATCATAATCAATCCTACAATTATCAAGCTAATAGCAATTCTAATTAAACGCTGCACATTCCTCATAAGATGGAGAAGATCAATTGGAGTGCACCAGCCAATAAATTCGTGAGAAGATTGATCTGGACATCCTCATAATACTTACCAGTTGCCGCTACTTTCACAACTCATCCCTGTAATACAACATTAACAAGCTATGATTACAAATCCAATTAATAGAACATAACTTGAAAATTAAAAAGCATCAACAGTACTAGTTTTATTTTAGGACAACCCATTAATTAAAAAGCTTCAAAATTAACAGTTCCTTTTGTTCATTTTTATCTACTTATCTTTGTACTTCTGAAAAAGTACCATGTAACTTTGGCCAGCATTTAGCCGTATCATTTTACCAGTGTTTATACAAGTTCATTTATACAAAAAGATTCTGAAAAAATATAGGACAAGTTCTAATATTAAGACCTTCGTTCTATTGACAGCATTGGCAAGTGCTTTTGAAGCTAACTTGACAAGCTGGTTTCATTTGGAGCTCAAGGCAACAAGCCCATCACTGTTCAACAATTAAAGTGACTCTGAATTGACAGCATTGGCAAGTTGCGTTTTTTCCTTCATATGAAATTAAATCAATATCAATTAAAGTGACTTTATATAGATCCATATTTGGGTAAATATGGAATAAAAGGTGACTCCAATTTCAATTTCAATTTCAATTAAACATATCCATAGTTGGGTAAATTTCAATTTCAGGACATTAGATCGAGCTCAAAAATTTTGAATCAAAACCAATTAGTTTTGATTTATGTTTCACTAGCGTATAATTTCTTTTAGGTAACCAGATCAATTAACAAAAGGAGAGAGAATAATAAACAAGGGTTAATACCTTTCCTAGGATATCAGAGAGCGGCAGCATATCGGGAATTCCTATGATTTTCTCGAGTCTCACCTTTTCAGAAATAGGGTTGTAGATCGAACGGAGGCATCTTGATTTTCTTAAATCATCGGCGCCGGGGGCGAGAAGGGAAAACGACCGAGAGAGACGAAGCGAGAGGGATGGGCAGCGTCACCAGCACTCGAGTTAAGCAGCTCCATTAATCTTGGTTTCTGTTAGGTTTTTCTTTCGGCGGAGAAGAGAGAAAGACAACCCCTTCTTACGCTTACGCTGGGTTGAAGAGAAGAGAAACGGAGAAATTAAAAAATTAACGGAGAAGCGAAGACTAAAATCGCTGAATCAGCGACATAATCTGGACCCTCGGATTTTCAATCGAATGGCTAATAAACTTCAGCACACAGACCTCCTGTATGCTGGAGTCTAATTTAGCCTATCTATATATATATAGAGATTGGCTATTGTCCTTTGGATAGGACTGAGCCACTTTCCTATCCATTTTTCAACAGTTCGATCACGTTTAGATCCGTGCATAGATGAGATCCGATGACTAGAAGAATTTCGCTGAGGGGAGCGATTCTTTAAATTTTCCGTTAATAGCTCTCTCTTCTCCGTTAATTGCTCTCTCCGATAATTTGCCTCTCCGTCGTCTCTCGTGTCCCGCTCAATACGCGGAATCAAAACCAAATTTTTGAAAAAAATCGAAGGGAACCTCTGCTCTCTCCTGTCTTGTGTGCTTTTTTCTCTTTGGTCCCTCTCTAATCCTCTCTCGTTTTTTTATTTTATTTTTCTAGCGTTATAATTTTTTTCCTAAAATGGTTAGGCAGCGACTGCCTCAAAAATTGTAAGCATTAGATGACAGCACATGTATTGAGATTAGATTTGTGTTCATACATATCAAACTTTTAGATCCTAATTAGAAACCAAATATGGGCAGCTATACATCTAGTGATGAGATACCATACCAGTAATATCTAATTTAAGTATAGGAGCAATGTTTTAAGGATATATCTCGAAATAGAAAGCTGAAATTAATTAGGAATAGCAAGCAAGATACAGGAATAAAAGGCGAGATTTATGGGCGTTTGTTTAAGGAAAAAAAATTAATGGCTTTCAATTATATTAAATGGTGCTGATTTAAACCTTGTATTTAAAAAGTACATTACACCTAGCTACTACTTTTTAAACCTGGTATCCACCGAAATGATGCCTCTTCCTTTCATGACTGATCCAATTATAGGTGGTTGTTTTTCTTGTCTATGCACAATCAATCAAATGAGACAATTAAGTACTATAATCCAAATTATTACTGCGAAGGTTCTACAGTCTACACAGCCGTAAGAAAGTTCTTAAAATCCTCAGTGATGTCTAGAATCTCTATCAAATCCACACTAACAAGTGTACCAGTACCAGTACTGGTACCAGTATAGTCAATGTTATTACTCTATCCTAATTATTAGACAACAATTCAATAGCAGAGTCAGAATCAAAGTTTTTTCTGATCTGCTTCTACCAGTAACTCTGATCAATTTCATTCTCACAAACAAGTAAACCCTAGATTTTTCAATGTGCACACTATCAATTTCAAACCAACAATTTCAAATCTCTTTCGATTCGCCTCCTCTTGAACCTCCACATCTCTCTTGACAGATCGATCATATCACCTACTCTTAACGTGTCTTGAGTTTTAGGACAAGGAAGTCGGGAAAGATGACTAGGCAAGGTGAGACTGTGTAGATTCAATAGAGAGGGAGAGGTGAGAGGAGGCTGTGAGATAGCTAGTGTGAGAGAGAGGGAGGCGGAAAGTCGGAGCGATAAAGGAGAGAGGAACGGGAGAGATGGGAAGTTGGAGCGATTTCTTGCTCACTTTCGAAGAGTCGGAAGGAAAGGGGGATAACGGAGAAGAAACGGAGAGAGGGAGAGGAAATAACGGAACAAACATATCCATTTAACAGATGTTCTATCTCAGCGCCATTAACTTCAACCTTTGGATTTGATCTCTGCACAGATCTTGACACTATCCAACGATTAAAAAGTCAATAGGACATGGGCTCAGTCCTATCCAAAGGACATTAGCCAATCTCTATATATATATATTGATATATATACATATTGATATTTTTCTGCACTCAACATCTTCAAGTTCAAATATAGATTAATAAATATACATTTGATCATTTTTTTTTAAAAAAATTAGGAATGATTGAGCAAGTGGGGCTTGCGCTGAGCAATTTCCCTAACCAGTCATTCCGGTTCACCCAAACCAAAAGGCTGGGCTCTACTGTTGAGGGTTTGGGCTCTGAACACATTCTCCCCGCCTCTAGGGTTTTATCTCTCGTTTCTTTGAAATCGAACAGATTCACTGAGCCTCTAACCTCTTCCTCCTTCCATTTCCATCGGAACGGAGCTGATATGGGACATCCCACTTATTTGACATCCCTGCCATCCTACCTTAACGGGCGTGATTAATGGGCTGGATGCTGGATTTAGCCGGCTTAACAATATTGACGCTGGATAATTAACAAAACCTATCAATAGTTCGTTGGATTTAACTGGTCCGTTATTTATTATGCACATAAGCTAATAAATGCACGTGTGTTGGGTGCTGAAAATTAATTATGCACTCCGGAAAGTTGAAACTTTATGGAAACCATAATCTATGAAAGCAAACAATAAAAGAGTACATATTTTATCATAAACTTCTCAAATATCGAACCAAATATTTAGAGAAATAAAAAAAATACTGCAAATACTCTTTACAAATTACTTAAACTAAAACATCATAGACAATAAATTCAACTATATCAAGGGAGCATCGAATATGTTTTAATCCTTTTATTATGGAAGTACGTAATTTATGATAAGGAAGTATCTAAATATCATTAAGAGAGTATGTTTGTGATAAGGAAGTAACTAATTATTTTTAAGTGAGTATGTAAGTGAGCATCAAATATATTTTTATTTATCTTTTATTACAGAAGTACATAATTTGTGATAAAGAAGTAACTAATTAAATGTAAGGGTGTATGTAAGATTCATTAAGGAAGTGTTAAAAATATTTTCAATTATCTTTTATTATGAAAGTGCGTAATTTGTATTAAGGGAGTAACTAATTATTTGAAGAAAGTATGTAACATTCATTAAGGGAGTGTTAAAAATATTTTCAACTATCTTTTATTATGGAAGTAGGTAATTTGTATTAAGGAAGTAACTAATTATTTTTAAGGAAGTATGTAAGATTTATTAAGGGAGTGTCAAATATGTTTTCAATTATCTTTTATTATGGAAGTAGGTAATTTGTATTAAGGAAGTAACTAATTATTTTTAAGGGAGTACGTAAGATTTATTAAGTTTGAAGTTTAGAAAAAAAATGTTTGCCCAAATACTCTTTACAAATTACTTAAATAAGATTTATTAAGTTTGATGTTTTACAAATTACTTAAATAAAACATCATAGACAATTAATTTTACATGCTCGTTTAAAAATAATTAGTTACTCACTTAACATAAATTACGAACCTCTATAGTAAAAGATAAATAAAAAAATTTGACACTCTCTTAATGAATCTTACATACTCCCTTAAAAACAATTAGTTACTCTCTTATCACAAAGTATGTACTTCCATAATTAAAGATAAATAAAAAAACATAGTTGATATTTTCTTAATAAAACTTTTTTACTCTCAATCTTATATACTCCCTTAAAAATACTTAGTTACTCCCTTATCACAAATTAGTGTAAAGGAGTATGTTTCTAATAAAATAAAAAAATTTAATAACATTATTAATAAATTAAATTCTACCATTTGGAGCTATCAATTTGGAAATACAAGGGAGTATATAATTGTATACAAAGGATTTAATTATTCTCGATAATGCAGTAGTTTATTTTCCAACACTTTAGTATTCAAAAAGTGTTAAAAAAATTATTAGGTGATAAATATTTTAACTAAGAATCGAAAATATTAAGGAAGTATATACTTTTTCGTAAAAAGGTTCAAATAAGCATTCAACATAGGAATTTCAAATAAAAATAATTAGATAAGAATTGAAAAATATGAAGGAAGTGAATATTTCTCCGTAAGGGACTATATACTTCTACATATGGAATACAAAATTAGAATTTAACAAACAAACAAAAATTTGTACAAATAAGAATTCGATATAATAAAAGAGTATATAATTCTTAAAAATGGAGTATAAACTTCTTCATAAGGGTTTCAAATAACCATCCAATATTAAAATTTCATCCAACATTTTCAAATAAGATACCAACATTACTATTCACTAAATAAAATTTACTAAACGATATATTTAACACTTCCTTAATAAATCTTACATACTTCTTTAATGATATTTAGATACTCATTTATCACAAATTACATACTTCCATAATTAAATATATATATATTTGATACTTCCTTATTCAATTTTACATACTCCCTTACAAATAATTTATTACTCTCTTATCACAAATCACATAATTCCATAATAAAAGATAAATAAAAAATATATTTGTCACTTCCTGATGAAGGCTTATAACCTAGGAATCAAATAAATTTGTAACCTATAGCTAACCTCACTAATCGTTCAGAATATAGCTTTAGGGTCGAACCCAAGGGACGGATCTATGAATACCGGACTTGTCTTTTCTTAAAATCTAGATGAAAATATTTTATGGAATTTTTAGTAATCAAATAATGCTTAAATTGTAAATGTTTTTGGTTATTTTTGGACTTGGAATAAAGTGTTCAAACAAACTAAGTAAAATATTAAAGTAAAGTCTTTTTGAGGTCTTAACAGAATTTAAGGCGCCTTAGGAATTGGATTTCATCTATGTTCGGCTGTTAAATTAGAAACTCAAAATACTTTCGCATTTTAATTTCTCAATTTAACTACAATTAACCCTCTGGTCAATTCGAACACCAATCTGTTCGATTCGAACAGTGCCCTGTTCAGTTCGACCAGATCTCTGTTCGGTTCGACCAGAGGGTAAGGGTGCGTTGGGTTTGTCTACTATGTTTACTAATGTTTTGAGATAGGTTTAAATGGACGAACCTAGCTAATCTAAACCTCAGCCTTCGCTTGTTGGAACAGATTCTGGTTTGTTCACAATCTAACCTAATTAACTTGATTGGTTCACAACTTTTGGTATAGAATCCAATTTGTTAAACCAGTCTATCAGAGTTCTTAGGAGTATTTAGAAGTCTTTTGTACTAATCTAAAAGCCGCACTTTTGATGCAGACTAATCTCCCCTTTCGGTTCTAAGATTTACTCCAAATACTTAAATCAATTTAGACTTGCTATTCCTAACTTAGACTTACTAGAAGCAGCTGTTCAACTAGAAGGTAATTAGAGAATTCAACAAGTAATTAACTCAAGCAACTAATTAATTCATAATAAACTAGGTCTCAAAACATAGCAATTCATAGCATATCAAACTAACTTCATCCAAACATAGAGTTACTCTCCTAATCCTAAGGCTATAAAAGGGTCTAGCCTAACATAGTATCAAAGCAAACAACAAGAGTTAAACAACAATAAAGATACAAGCCCATCAAATCACAAGATAAAAACATAAAGAAATAAAACCAAATACTCCTTATGCTTTTGATCACGATCTTCAAGGCGATGGAGTGATGCTAGATGGAGATGTCACGTGAAACACTACTGCCGTCGTCACAAGGATGATAATTCCCAAGGAGAAGAAAGAACTTGACCCTTAGAAAAGTAGAAGATGGTATTCAGAAGCGAATCCCCTTTTCTTCAGGCCTCAAGGGTATATATAGATATCCCAGGACGCAAGGATGGAAGGCTAGGGCACCAGGACGCAAGAAATTGCCATAACAATCATTTCCATACAAGAAATACTTCCATAAGTGACATGGCGGCAACTTGGTCGGATCGAACAGGTGGGCAGTCGAACCGAACAGGAAAGAGAGAAAGTAGCCACACAAGCATGCCACTGTGAGGTCCAGTCGGATCGAACAGCCAGGCAGTCGGATCGAACAGGAGAGAGAGATATCGCCTGATAGCCATGAGTCTAGGTCGATTCGAACAGGAATCTGTTTGGGTCGACCAGAAAAGAGAATAAAGCCTCCAATGCTAGGAATGAGTCATCTAGCGTGCGTAATACGTCGGGAATCCATCTATATGCTCCAAAGTCATCAGAAATCATCAAAAAACCTGTACATAGAAGAGAAGAAACGACGGCAGAACCAAATCCTGGAAAAACATAGCAATTTATCAAATAATTTATTGGTTTGAGTCTATTTTAAGTGCTAAGTACGGTCCAAATAACAATAAATATTGACTACGTCAAATCCCCCCAAACTTAAACTTTGCTTGTCCTCAAGCATCGCCCCAAGCTTAGATTCTTAGACTATACTTAAATCTAAATCAAGTCATATCTCAAACCAAGAAATCAACATAGAAATCAATTGCTCATGCCTAAAATTTTCTCACACTTTCACAAATGAGTCAAACAATAATTTTAAAAATACACCAAGTCAAGTGTTCACAACTTAATCAATACAACTCTCGGCCCTAAGTGAAATCTTTTCCCAAAAATAAGAACTCTAGCCCCTCTTTGATATTTCAAAAGCAATCTCAATTTCAATCACCCGTTCCTTTTCATATTTCTCAAAAATTTGTAAAGGCCTTTATCAACTTCAGAAATTCTATAATGAACTTTTCTTAAAACAATTTCAATTTGTCACCAATTTTATTTTTATTTTTTTATTATTTTTTTTATGTAAGTCGAGCAGTGGGGCTTTACACCCTAGAGGATAATGCGGTATCATTGGCCTTAAGTTTGCTACTAGCACATGTCGCGCTAGGGAGGTTGGACGGGTGTTGCTCGACTATGGCCACGGTACACTTGGGCCATAATACTCAACAACTCCTTTACCAATGCTTTCGCACCGGGTCCGGTAGAAATTAATTACAAGCTCCCCAATTATACCTCGAAACTTTGAGTTATAATTCCTGACAGCTTGTAATTAACCCAATACCCTCCAATTTGTGGTTAAGTTAGTGGAGAAGGCCTCAGTGCGTCCTCGTTTTCACCGCTATTTGAATTAACTTCCCATTTATTGTTGCTCGTTGGTGATTCGAGCGATTAAAAAGCAATTTCAACAAGACAAAGTTCATCTTTTAATTTTCAAAGTCGATAAATTTCTTTCAAAAGTTTGTCAAATACAAATCAGTTCACTCGGCAAAAACTTGTGAGAATTGACTAAGTTTGAAATAACAATTCTAAGCATCCATCATCAAATTCAAATCTCAAAGAAAATACTTCAGTTTGGGTCCATTGGTGCAAGATCAAGTATGATATCAAAACATTCTAGGGTCATTTGAGAAAATTTTTGTTTGACTCAAAAAAACAAGTTCAAGCAGTGTGAGAGTTGTCATTTAAAATCCAATCGAGAGAGTAGGCAAAACCAACTTATTTCAAAGCCAAAATCATACTAAATTGCGCAAAATTTAAGTTCTGGTCGAGTCGACCATAGCTATGTTCGAACCGAACGAAAAGAGTAGAACAGAACAAGTTTTTTATGAACTGGTCGGATCGACCAGGTACCCGTTCGAACCGACCAGAGAAGACAATTATGCACAAATTCCAAATGAGGGATGTTCGATTCGACCAATGCTTGTTCGACTTGACCAGAGAAGAGAAAAATTCGAGAAAAATTGCCCATTTTCACAGAAAAACACCCTTTTCATCCCACAAATCGATTTATCTCCTATATGCCCTCCCCCAAACTTATCAAATGCTTGTCCCAAGCATACTTTCACACAGAAATAGCAAATAGGAGAGAAATTGATGGTTACCTTTTAGTAGGGAGGAGGGAGGCTCCTAGAGGAAGAGCCTTGGTTGAAACCACCGTCATAGCGTGGGAAAACGCCAAAGAAATCGCCTTGCTGCTCCTGCTGCTGCTGCTCCCCTCCTTGGTTGCCCAGAGATGGATAGTAGCTTGGGTCGGAATTTGCAGGGCGCCATTGTCCCTCAAAAGGTGGTGGCATGGGCTGCTGTGGCGGCTCTAGGACTTGTCCTCCAAGGTATGGGTAAAACCCATAGTCGGAGTGAGCGGAGAAGGTTTGCCGTGGAGAGGGAGGAAGAGAGGGGACAGTTTTGATTTTTAATGGGTTTAACGGGTTTGGATCGGGATTAACGGGTAGCGGGTCTAATGTAACGGCTAATTGCGCCTCTTGGGCGTCTCCCACGCGCATGAATGGAGGCGTCCCTTCAGGCAATGATAAAGGCGCCCCTTCAGAAAATGGAGGCGTCCATTGAAGCATAATGGGCCCTGCATAAACAAAACCAAACAATCAGCCCAAAAACCAATTAAATAGGCCCAATTTATGCTCTGGTCGATCCGACCAGGCCACTGGTCGATCCGAACGGCGACCCAGTGTGGTCCCCTTTGCACTACTCCTGTCAGTCGATTCGACCAACAGTCTGTTCGCTTCGAACAGAGTCGATCCTTGCATCAGTATCCACCCAGCTTCCGTTCGACTCGACCAGAAGTTTGTTCGACTCGACCAGCAAGTGATTTTCACTGATCCTCTTCATGTCATCATGCTGTTGTACTTCCTTGTTCTCTTGCTTCGTCCAGGATGGTATTTCTCCATTGCTTGAGGTGTTGTGCAGTCCATATGAGGTCGATCGGGGTTAGTTGGCTCACGTAACCCAAGGTGCTCTAGCATGGAATGCATCTTCTTTCGTTTGTTCCTCAAAATTTCCCTACAAACAAACAAACACAAACATCAAATTCTAGTTTTGTTATTTCCTGTTTTTTTTTTTTTTTTGATTTTTTTATTCTTTTTAATTAAAATAAAAGAGAGAAGGGTTGAGAAATCCTTGGGTTGCCTCCCAAGAAGCGCTTGTTTTCGGTCCCTAGCTTGACCATGCCATTCTAGCTTTCGCGTGGGATTGGCTCGCCTAGCTTGATGGCTTGAATCTCTTCTTGCACCTCACTGGCGATATAATGCTTCAAGCGTTGACCGTTAACCTTGAATGGCTCCGAGTCTTTGTCGCAAATGTCAATGGCACCAAAGGGGTAAACCTTGACGACTCGGAAAGGGCCCGACCATCTTGACTTTAACTTGCCCGGAAAAAGCTTGAGCCTTGAGTTGAACAGTAGCACCGAATCCCCTTCCTTGAATTCTCTCCTTGAGATCCTCCTATCATGCACAAATTTCGTCTTCTCTTTGTACAATTTGGCACTTTCATATGAGTTTAGGCGTATCTCATCCAACTCATGTAAGTCAAGTATGCGCTTTTCACCCGCCTTGAGGAGATCCATGTTGATTGCTCGGGTTGCCCAATATGCTTTGTGTTCTATTTCAACCGGGAGATGACACGGCTTCCCATAGATAAGCTTGAAAGGACTCATGCCAATGGGGGTCTTGAAGGCGGTGCGATAGGCCCACAATGCATCATCAAGCTTGTTTGCCCAATCTTTACGGGTTCGAGCGACCGTCTTCTCCAAAATACTCTTGATCTCCCTATTAGACACCTCCACTTGACCACTTGTTTGAGGATGATAAGGGGTTGCTACCTTATGAATCACTCCATGCTTTTTCAAGAGGTTATCAAAGTTCCGGTTGATGAAGTGTTTCCCACCATCGCTAATTACCGATCGAGGCACCCCAAATCGTGGGAAAATCACCTTGGAAAAGAGTCTAATCACTGAATTGGAATCCGCGGACTTGCATGGAATTGCCTCTACCCATTTAGAGACATAGTCGACGGCAACCAAGATATATTCATAACCATGGGAACTTGGGAATGGTCCCATAAAATCAACTCCCCATACATCAAAAATTTCAACCTCAAGAATTGGGTTAAGGGCCATCTCATTCCTCTTTGAAATATTGCCCGTTCTTTGACATTGATCACATGTCATAACAAAAGATCGTGCATCCTTAAAGAGAGAGGGCCAATAGAAGCCGGATTGGAGTACCTTGGCGGCTGTTTTGGAGAATGAGGCATGCCCACCATAGGCCGATGAGTGACAACTCGCTAGGATCGCCTTAACTTCATCGTATGGGACACATCTCCTATAAATGTCATCGATCCCAAGCTTAAAGAGGTACGGCTCATCCCAAAAGTAGTACTTGGCATCCGTCTTGAGCTTCTTCTTCTCCTGCCAACTCATTTCAGGAGGTAGGGCACCACTTGCAAGGTAATTGGCTAAATCAGCGTACCATGGGTGCTGATTCTGTGCCATCTTCCTGATCATTCGAGGCTCTGGTCGACTCGAACCAGTATCTGGTCGACTCGAACCAGCATCTGGTCGATTCGAACCAGCATCTGGTCGGTTCGACCAATGCTCTATGGACAGCATTTCGTGGGCCAGGTCAAGCCAGAATTGGTCCTGCTCAGCTGGTCGGATCGACCAAGCTGCTGTTCGGTCCGAACAGGCATCGATTTTCATCAATTTCTCATGTGGGAAGGAGTCATCAATTGGGATTTTAGCATCTTGACCTTCCTCCCAGTGCAGCCTTGACAAATGGTCTGCAACGGAATTCTCTGTGCCCTTTTTATCTCTAATCTCAAGGTCAAATTCTTGAAGGAGAAGCACCCATCGTATGAGACGCGGCTTGGCATCTTTCTTACTCAAAAGGTATCTAATGGCCGCATGATCAGTGTAGACAATCACCTTAGAACCCACTAAGTAAGGTCGGAATTTGTCCAGAGCAAAAACAATTGCAAGGAGCTCCTTCTCGGTGGTTGTGTAATTTGCTTGAGCCGGGTCTAACAACTTGCTTGCATAGTAGATGGCGACCGGCTTCTTGTCTTTCTTTTGCCCAAGCACCGCTCCAATCGCGAAGTCGCTCGCATCACACATGAGCTCAAACGGTTGGGACCAATCGGGCGGTTGCAAGATCGGGGCAGAGACAAGGGCTTGCTTCAACCTGTGAAACGCATTCAAACAATCCTCATCAATAATAAAATCATTGTCTTTAACAAGAAGATTACTTAATGGTTTGGCAATTTTGGAAAAATCTTTAATGAATCGGCGGTAGAATCCGGCATGGCCTAAGAAACTTCGCACGTCCTTGACATTCTTTGGCACTCCAAGCTTCTCGATCACCTCGATTTTCGCTTTGTCAACTTCGATCCCTTGAGATGTCACCACATGCCCTAGGACCACACCTTTTTGCACCATAAAATGACATTTCTCCCAATTCAGAACCAAGTTAACCTCCTCGCATCTCTGCAAGACTTTAGATAGGTTAGCAAGACAAGAATCAAAACTAGTACCATACACAGAGAAATCATCCATAAACACTTCCATTTCTTTTTCAATAAAATCAGAGAAAATTGCCATCATAGCACGTTGGAAGGTTGCGGGTGCATTACAAAGACCAAAAGGCATTCGTTTGTAGGCATAGGTACCATATGGGCAAGTGAAAGTGGTCTTTTCTTGGTCATTTGGATGGATTGGTATTTGAAAGAAACCCGAATAACCGTCTAGATAACAAAAATACGAGTGATTAGCTAGTCTTTCAAGCATTTGGTCAACAAAAGGAAGAGGAAAATGGTCCTTGCGAGTCGCCGCATTGAGCTTGCGGTAATCGATGCACATCCTCCATCCGGTTGCCACTCGGGTTTGAATCATCTCGCCTTTATCATTCCTGACCACCGTTGTGCCTCCTTTCTTTGGGACTACATGGACCGGGCTCACCCACTTGCTATCGGAGATTGCATAGATGATACCCGCATCGAGGAGCTTGAGAATCTCCTTCTTGACCACCTCCTTGAGGTTGGGATTGAGTCGCCTTTGTGCCTCTCGAGTTGGCTTATGATCATCTTCCATGAGAATTCGATGTGTGCAAAACGAGGGGTCAATGCCCTTCAAGTCCTCAATCGAGTAGCCAATTGCACCTCTATAGGCTCTTAGCTCCATTAAAAGCTTCTCCGTTTGGCCTGCATCTAGCTCTGAGTTAACAATAACTGGGTATGTTTGACTTGGGCCAAGAAATTCGTACCTTAACGATGCGGGAAGAGGTTTCAACTCGACTGTTGGAGGCTCTGGTCGACTCGGACAGGTTCTGGTCGGATCGAACAGGTCGCCAGATTGGGATTCCATGCCTGGTCGAGCCTCTGGTCGACTCGAACAGGAGTCTGGTCGAATCGAACAGGTGGTCGAACAGGCCATGTTGAGAGTGGCGTTGCCTTCTTCCTCGACTTCCATGGTCTCTTCTACCCCTATTGCCTCTTGCATATCACATAGGAAGGCTTGGTAAGTTTCTAGAGCTGTTTGGTACTGGTCCTCAAGAGACTCTTCAATTTCGGGCATCTTTTGGATCATGAAACAAGTTTTCGCGGGGTCGGGGCATTTCATGGCATGATCTATTGAAAATAGGAGGCGCTCCCCCCCCCACTCTGACCAAAATCGTCCCTTCCAGGGCATCCATCATTACACCGGCTGTTCTAAGAAAGGGCCGACCCAAGATTATTGGTACTTCTTTATCGACCTCCATTTCCATGACCACAAAATCTCCGGGCACTAGGAATTTTTCAACTTGCACAGGGACATCCTTTAAAACGCCCAAGGGCAGCCGGGTTGTGGAATCGGCGAGCTTAAGGGTCATGCTCGTGGGTGTAAGCTCTCCAATTCCAATCGTTTCAAATACCGACTTAGGCATGAGGCTTATGCTTGCTCCCATATCACACAAGGCTTGCATAACAGTGGCTTTTCCAATAGTGCAAGGAAGGACGAACCTACCTGGATCCTCAAGCTTGGGTGGCATGCGGTTCTTCAAAGCCTCACTGCTCTTGTATGTTAATGCCACCGTTTTCAGCTCCTCCATGGACCTTTTGCCCGTGCAAAGCTCTTTCAAGAATTTGGCATAAATGGGCACGTGGGCAATTGCGTCGGTGAAAGGAATTGTGATTTGCATTTGCTTGAGTATCTCCCAAAAGATTCTAAACTGAGCGTCTTCTTTGGATTTTACCAAGCGCTGAGGGAAAGGTACCGGAGGTTGGTAAGCAGGCACTGGTGGTTCAGCACTGCTTTTATCCTTAGGTTGTGCCTTTTTAGCCTCCTGGTCGGACCGAACGGTGGTCTGGTCGACCCGAACAGGCTCCTGGACTTCCATATGGCCTTGTGCAGCTTGGTCAGGCTCTACTATGGGCTGGTCGGATCGATCAGGGGGCTGGTCGGATCGAACAGGGGGTTGGTCGATCTGACCAGAGAGCTGGTGTTGCTCGTCAGCCGGCATAGGAGGGTCTTGATACTCTCGTCCGCTCCTTAAGACGTGCACGGCTTTGATTTCAGCATTTGGATTTACTAGAGGCTGCCCTGGAAGCTTCCCTTGAGGTCTAGAAAATTGTTGCTCCATCATTCGCTCCAGGCGCTGCAAGGAAGCGGCACTACCCTTTAACTCATTTGTGGTTGCCTTGAGCTCATCCAACCCCTCGGCCATCATCAGGTTGAATTTGCCTTGCTGATGCATGAACTCTTGGACAACCGGAGGAACCCCGTCTGTATTATAGACTGATTTCCTAGAAAACGGTCCATTAGAGTTGTTAGGTTGTTGATCTCGCCTAGGGGGCTGCTGATTCTGTCCCTTGTAATTGTACTTGGTTTGGTAAGGCCGGTCAAGAGTGGATTTTTGCATTGTATTCTTCAGATTTGGGTCATTCATGTGCTCCCAATTTCTTTGCTCACCCTCATCCAGTGAATAGCTCCAGTTGAAAATATGCCTCGGGTAATAGGAAGGTTCGCTATTCAGAGAATTCACTTGAGCCATGTCATCATTGATTTTAGCAAGGGGGCAATCGGGAGATTTATGCCCTTCTTCGCCACAAGCACCACATTCATTTGAGTAGAGATGAGACCCTTGGGCGGATTGATAAGATGCTAGCTTGGCTTCCAATTCAGCAATCCTCTCATCTCTAGTAGTGATCTCATGCACTTGGTGCTTCGCATGGCCAGAGCGGCGGGGGTTGGGGATTGGATACCACGTATAGTTTCGTGCGCAATGATCGAGTAGGTCTCGCCCTTGAGTCGCATCAAGCCGTTTGAATGCCCCGCCTGAAAGTGAATCAATATTAATTTTGATATTGTCATATAGACCGCTATAAAAGTTTTTAATCAAAAGCCAGACTTGAATGCCATGGTGTGGGCATGAGTTTTCAAGATCCCTAAATCGCTCCCAAGCATCCCTCATTGTTTCATCATCTTTTTGGGCAAAGTTGTTCAATTCTCTCCTAATTGTATCAGACCTATCAGTTGAGAAGTATCTTTCTAGAAAAACTTGTGCCATTTGATCCCAAGACCGAATTGAACCCTTTTTCAAAGTCTTATACCATTTGCGGGCACTATCTTTAAGGGTGAAATGAAACAGTAACAGCCTAATTTCTTGTTGAGAAACCCCATTAATTTTAATTAAACGTGTGCAATCAATGAAATTTTGTAAATGAGCATGAGGGTCCTCTTTGTCATCTCCGTAGAACGGAGTCTGTTGGACTAGTGAGACATGATTTGGAGAGATTAGCATGTTGTTGGCCGCGATGCCCGGAATCAACACGGGCCCGCCCACATCTTTGGCATTCGGGGCTCCGTATTCTCCAAGTGTCCTTTCACGGCATTGGCCATCCTCATCATCAGAGTTGTGGACGCTAGCCTCGTCCTCTTGGGTCCAGCGGCGACGCTCGTCTTCTAATTCCCTTCGTTGTCCTGTCAGAGCGTCCCGCTCTGCTGCGAGTTGAGCCTCTCTTTGCTCGAGTTGGAGACGGAGGTTCTCCAGTTCTTGTGTGCGCTGGGCAATGGCCTCGGGAGTGAGTTGGTCGGCCATCGCAGTGTTTTCTTCTCTCTGTTCGGGGTGCTGGTCAGATCGAACAGAGCCCTGGTCGGTTCGAACAGGACTAAAGGAGGAGAATCTGGCTTCTTCGTTTATTCTTCGGAGAAAATCTTTGATCCTCGGAGGAGGGGACTTCTTCCTTTGTGTATTGCCTGCCAGTCCTGAAATTTAAGAGAGAAGAAAACGTACGTGTCAAAAGAAAAAAGAAAAGATCTAGTCTCTCAATACTAAGACAAGGATCCAATATCAACACCGTCCCCGGCAACGGCGCCAATTTGATGAAGGCTTATAACCTAGGAATCAAATAAATTTGTAACCTATAGCTAACCTCACTAATCGTTCAGAATATAGCTTTAGGGTCGAACCCAAGGGACGGATCTATGAATACCGGACTTGTCTTTTCTTAAAATCTAGATGAAAATATTTTATGGAATTTTTAGTAATCAAATAATGCTTAAATTGTAAATGTTTTTGGTTATTTTTGGACTTGGAATAAAGTGTTCAAACAAACTAAGTAAAATATTAAAGTAAAGTCTTTTTGAGGTCTTAACAGAATTTAAGGCGCCTTAGGAATTGGAT
Source organism: Rhynchospora pubera (assembly GCA_028095005.1). Classification (NCBI taxonomy): domain Eukaryota; kingdom Viridiplantae; phylum Streptophyta; class Magnoliopsida; order Poales; family Cyperaceae; genus Rhynchospora; species Rhynchospora pubera. The sequence goes on along the minus strand of JAMFTS010000011.1, from coordinate 91,638 downwards.
TTCATCTATGTTCGGCTGTTAAATTAGAAACTCAAAATACTTTCGCATTTTAATTTCTCAATTTAACTACAATTAACCCTCTGGTCAATTCGAACACCAATCTGTTCGATTCGAACAGTGCCCTGTTCAGTTCGACCAGATCTCTGTTCGGTTCGACCAGAGGGCAAGGGTGCGTTGGGTTTGTCTACTATGTTTACTAATGTTTTGAGATAGGTTTAAATGGACGAACCTAGCTAATCTAAACCTCAGCCTTCGCTTGTTGGAACAGATTCTGGTTTGTTCACAATCTAACCTAATTAACTTGATTGGTTCACAACTTTTGGTATAGAATCCAATTTGTTAAACCAGTCTATCAGAGTTCTTAGGAGTATTTAGAAGTCTTTTGTACTAATCTAAAAGCCGCACTTTTGATGCAGACTAATCTCCCCTTTCGGTTCTAAGATTTACTCCAAATACTTAAATCAATTTAGACTTGCTATTCCTAACTTAGACTTACTAGAAGCAGCTGTTCAACTAGAAGGTAATTAGAGAATTCAACAAGTAATTAACTCAAGCAACTAATTAATTCATAATAAACTAGGTCTCAAAACATAGCAATTCATAGCATATCAAACTAACTTCATCCAAACATAGAGTTACTCTCCTAATCCTAAGGCTATAAAAGGGTCTAGCCTAACATAGTATCAAAGCAAACAACAAGAGTTAAACAACAATAAAGATACAAGCCCATCAAATCACAAGATAAAAACATAAAGAAATAAAACCAAATACTCCTTATGCTTTTGATCATGATCTTCAAGGCGATGGAGTGATGCTAGATGGAGATGTCACGTGAAACACTACTGCCGTCGTCACAAGGATGATGATTCCCAAGGAGAAGAAAGAACTTGACCCTTAGAAAAGTAGAAGATGGTATTCAGAAGCGAATCCCCTTTTCTTCAGGCCTCAAGGGTATATATAGATATCCCAGGACGCAAGGATGGAAGGCTAGGGCACCAGGACGCAAGAAATTGCCATAACAATCATTTCCATACAAGAAATACTTCCATAAGTGACATGGCGGCAACTTGGTCGGATCGAACAGGTGGGCAGTCGAACCGAACAGGAAAGAGAGAAAGTAGCCACACAAGCATGCCACTGTGAGGTCCAGTCGGATCGAACAGCCAGGCAGTCGGATCGAACAGGAGAGAGAGATATCGCCTGATAGCCATGAGTCTAGGTCGATTCGAACAGGAATCTGTTTGGGTCGACCAGAAAAGAGAATAAAGCCTCCAATGCTAGGAATGAGTCATCTAGCGTGCGTAATACGTCGGGAATCCATCTATATGCTCCAAAGTCATCAGAAATCATCAAAAAACCTGTACATAGAAGAGAAGAAACGACGGCAGAACCAAATCCTGGAAAAACATAGCAATTTATCAAATAATTTATTGGTTTGAGTCTATTTTAAGTGCTAAGTACGGTCCAAATAACAATAAATATTGACTACGTCACTTCCTTAATGAATCCTACATGCTCCCTTACAAATAATTAGTTACTCTCTTAGCACAAAGTACTTCCATAATAAAAAGATAAATGAAAACATATTTGATACTCCCTTAATGAATTTTACATACTCTCTTAATAGCATTTAGTTGCTCCTTTATCACAATTTATGCACTTCCATAATAAAAGAAAAAAATATATATTTGACACACTCTTAATAAATTTTACATACTCTCTTAATAGTATTTAGATACTCTCTTATCACAAATTACGTACTTTCATAACAAAAGATAAATGAAAACATATTTAACCAAAATCGATCACAAAATTGCATCCTTGAACAAATCTAGCACAAGTGTTACTGAATCTAATCTTATAGGACGACAGAAATAGTCGAAGAGATCATACAAGGAGGAGCGAACCCTGCTATGTTATTTCTGCCTCATTTACCTTCTGAGCAACAACCTGCATTTAAATTGAACAAAATAATTTGTAATTTCAATCGAGAAGAATGATTTCATCTCAAAAAATCGATCATAAAAGAGGAGAGATCGCATTGACATTCATAGAATGAAAGAAACCAAATTTAAAAATAACAGAAGTAACCCGTTTATGGTAACTGGAATACAACATTAGGATTGAACTTTGATTTACTACATTATATAATGCAAAACAAATTGAAAACGAAAACAAGAGACGAGGGAGAAGATTGACTTTGGGATCGTGGAGATCGAAGAGAGAGGAAGCCGCATGAGGAGAGAGATGCGAAAGAATGTGAGGCGGAGATGAGTGACGCTAGGCTGTCTCCGTACAGAGTACAGCTCGATTTATTCGCCATTGCTGATCGAAGCTTCGATCGGATTTTTAAGTAGGGAAGTGGAAGTGCTCGGAAATAAAATTTGAGAAATGTCATAACCACCTCTTTCACGGGAAGCTCACGTGATTCGGGAGAGGAATTTGATCTTTGATCTGATCCAAAAAAGAGGGGTTTTAAGGAAGAATACAATCACGTGCATCTCATATTTCTAATGTGATTTTGTTGATGGGCCTTCCAGGCTCAGGGTAGGAGAGTCCGTTAAGGATGGCAGGATGTCATATTAAGAGGATGGTAGTTAGGATTTCCGCCATCGGAACCAACAATTGAAATCTAATGTCTTTCCATTTCCTTGCAAAGGGGCTCTCTTCCTTATACCTCTCTTCTACGCGCCACCACCACCTAACCCCTCTTCTCCGCCTTTTTTCCTCAGCCCAATCCCACGAAATCAACCTCGCAAACTATCTTATCTCTAGCTTTCGCTTCTCCCCTGACCGAGCTCTCAAGATCTCGACATACAAGCATGTTGCCGCACGGAAATCCTTAGAGCAGCCCGAGTCGGTCATAACATTCCTAAGAGATACTGGCTTATCAGATGACCAGATCAAGGCTGTTGTTTCATTCTACACACCTCTTCTATCTTTCAATGTGGAGAAGACCCTGAAACCACGGGTGCGCCAGTTGATTGATGACGGTTTCTCAGGAGAATTACTGGTCCAGTTGATCCGGTACAACCCAACTGCCCTTGTATTGAAAGACACTCTCTGGCGCCTCCAATTCTGGAGAGTTTTTTCTGGTAACGATAACGAGGTTTTGTTGAAAATGATTAAGAATAACGGGTTACTAATCACATACGACATCCAAAAGTATGTTGTTCCAAGAATAAATCTATTCAAAGAATATGGATTGTCAAACCGAGATATAGCAGGGGCGCTTGCAAAAGGGTACGGCTGCTGCATGAGCAGAAGCTTAGATTCTTTGAAACATGTTCTTGATTTTATAGAGGAGGCGGGTATTCCCCGGGGGTCTGGCATGTTTCTTTTGTGCTTTAAAACAATTTGTTCTTATAATAAAGATAAAATTGAAAGAAATGTGGATTTCTTCAAAATGACTTATGGTTGGTCGCAGGAAGAGGTTTACACTGCTTTCAAGAAATCTCCTATGATACTTGCAATGTCTATGGATAAGGTAAGAACAAACATGAATTTTCTTATCAGAGAGGCTAAGCTGGAACCGAGAAGCATAGCTTCTCACCCAGTTCTACTTGGGTTTAGCCTACAAAAAAGACTGGTACCAAGGCATCATGTGCTGAGCATCTTGGCTACAAAAGGGTTGAAAAGAAGTCTTAGTCTTTCGACTGCATGCTTTTATTCTGAGAAGAGGTTCTTTGAGAAGTATATTGAGCCATACAAGAAGGACGTGCCAGAGCTTGCCGAGGCTTATTTAGCTGCTTGTGGTGGTAATATACCTGCTTGATTGTTGCTTTTTGTCAGGAAAAACTTGGTATCATTCTAGCTGAATTTCTGATTAAGTGAGAAATGGATGCTAGCTGAATTTCTGATAAATCTAGGCAAACTTTTTCTTTTTATCATCTTTTAGGTTAATTCTTTGGAAATGGATGCTAGCTGTAAGCACCTAGAACCAATTGAAACTAAATGTAGTTTTTTGTTCTTTGTTGGAAAGTTAAAACTTTGGTTTTTTTTGGCATTACCAAATATAAAGTTAACAGCAAGCAATTAATCCACTTATGAAGGACTCTGATATAAAGTTAACAGCAAGCAATTACAACTTATCATGTTTTTGGCATCACTTGGCTTGAATGGTGTCATTACTGACGCTGTTTTATCTCATGACTCCTTGTTCATCAGCGGTTTAATCTTTGTTGTGTATTGTTCTGGGGTGATACTGTTGGATCCTGTTCTTTTTTTGTTTCTTGGATTATGTCAGTTGGTCTATTTGGCGAATTGTTTGAGATTGAATGATCCTTCTGTGATGAAAATCAGGTGTACCATTCTAGTTGAAAATAGCAGAAAATATAGACTCTGTAACCAAAAGGATATCCATCCATTTTATCCTAACTAGAGGGGTTAATCGAGCTTCGCTCGATATTTGAGTTACAAATAAATAATAAATAAATTATAGTTGTTGATTTTGTAAATATTAACATGATGAAAATTTTTTTGTTAAGTAATTTCACACCAAGAGAGATTGGAACATACATTGTGATAGCATAAGAACTAAAAGTTAAATTTCTATAGCTAATATTCCTCATCATTTATGTCTGCAACAGAGTCTATCTCATCGTCGACATAGTATCAATCATCTCTGATTATGGATTCATCAAAATCCAATGTATTTTTGTAATGGATAAACGGAGGAAGCGAATACCTAAGAACTAATTGTAGAATAACAAATATATATAAAAGTTTTAACATTAACTAAAGCTTTAGCGAATTAATAAAAATGTTGGTTTTATAACTCTTTTAGCTCATAATTATTATACTTGATTGAATAATTATATTAAATTAGTGATATAATATAAGGGCCAATTAATAAAAATAATATAATTTATTTTAATTATAATTATATGATATATTAAATCTTCATGAAGATTTTAATTAATTGTGAAAATAATCAACAAAATAAAGAAATTTAACTTGAAATAGATCATTTATGAAAATTAATGAAACTTCTAATTGAATTATAACATTAATTGGTATAATAGAAATCATTTACATAATTAAAATCATACTAACAAAATGATATTAAAAAACTATAATTGATGATAAATAAATTTTAAAACTAATAATTATACTAAGTTAATTATCAAAATAATAACCTGAAATAATAAAAATGGCATACGTTTGTATGTTAAAACATTACAAAAATAGGCATATAAAATAAAAATATTTTGTTCCGAAAAATATAGTAATATGGCCTTAATTTTAATTTGATAGTAATATGACAATACTAATATTACAATTATAAATGTTAAATGCATAAATATAAAATTGAAATTGAATAAATTATGATAAATTCGTTTTGGCATGGGAATATCGAGACTTAATTCCAGTACCGCTGTACGCACGATCACCCATCCCTTCTCCCTGATATTCTTTCTTCCTCGTTCTGTCCGCCTAGCCCTCCTCTCACTACCACTCCCTATACCTCTCTGGACGGCCCGATCCACCACACTGGAGCATGGCTCTGTCCTTTCCCGACCCAACTGCCACCACACCACCTGACCTCCCATCCTCTCCACCCCAAGCTCGGCCCCACCTTTCTCCTCTCTTCCCTCCCTCTCGGGTAGGCCACGTCCCTCTCCTCTGGACTCGTCCTAGTCGGCCACCCCCACCAACCATCACCGTCATGCCACACCTTCATTCACCCATGTGCAATCTAACCTGTCGTGACTCTCACAGCAACAGATCCGAGCTCAACGGTGCCTCGCCAACCTCTCAAGTCAATTCCTCACCTTTCACTATTTTTTTATCAGAAAACTCTAACTTAAGCATCTCCTGTCAAAACCAAGTCGCTTGTCCGAAATCGCCACCGAGCTTCATTCCTATTTCTGTACCTCCACTACTCTCCTTCGCAGCAACAGACCTAAATTCGCTGGAATTGGAATTTGGAGGCTGAGAGCGTAGAAGATTGGTCGGACAGCATGAAGATGGAGATGGTGGTCTGTGAGGAGGGAGTAGTGAGACACCAAAATGAGGCGTAATTTGGAGAAGGCAAAGGAGGAGGCGGAGGAGGACAACTACAGGAAGCGCTGCACCTAGTGGATGGCCCACGAAGGCTTCGTGGAGGAGAGCAGTGGAGGTAAGATTGGATATGGGACATGGAGGAAGAGCATACGGAGGATCAAGCGGAAGAAAGAAATAAAAATAAGAGGTCATGGACCGAACAAATCAGAAATAACAAATGAACGGTGCAGATGCCGTGTCGCGCAAAATAAACAAAAATTTTAAAAGACACCCACGGGTTTTTATTTATAATACTGATACTGATACTGATTTGAGGAATGTGCATTTTATCATCGACATTTTTAGTTAAACCACACCTAAACTCTCAATTCAGTTCAATCCACCCCTTGAACAACACACTGTTAACTTGTAATGTTGGAGTATTGTACTATGTGTACAGAGTTAGTGCTGACTGCTGATGCTTGTCTTGATTGCACCCTGTTGGGTTAGCTGACTGAGAAAACTAAGGGACAATTGGAATAATTATCTTACCATGAGCGTGAGAACTGACAAATGTAATCAATACTTATTGTAGCATTAGAATAATGGTATTATGGTTACATGATAATCTTTAGCCAATATGGCTTGAGAGTTAAGTTCGTGTCTCTCTGCAATAAGGACGACGACCATTGAAACTAACCCCAAAAATCATTATGTTGTTCATAAAGCCCCCCAAAAAAGAAGCTAGAAATTTTTTAAAACAGTGACCACAAAATCAACAAATTGACAAACCACACATCTGACATCAATGTACCAGCCAGTATCTGCTGACTGTAATAACCTCAATGCTAAGTAAATAACCGTTAAACTGTGCAAATAAGCTAAATTTGACTAATCTAGCTTCATTTTGTACAATAAATCCAAAGTAATAACTGAACTATAAACATAGAGGTCATCTGAAAACCCATGAAATAGAATAGTCAAAGCATGAAAATATACTTTTATTATACTATTGCAGAATTCCAAAAGAGCGTTTGTAATTTCGCATGAACAATTTCGTTCAGGACTCGTAACCAATTCTAGCATAACGTTTTACCATGTCTTTATCCAAATGCAAACATTATATAATTTCAAATTTCTGTAGGCTTTATATTTGTTCAGGACTTGTAACAAAGTTAATATTTTATTATTTGTAAGATTTAAGCATGTCCTTTATTAGATTTGTGCACAAATTCTAAGCAAAATTGTCCCAATCCAAAAAAATAAAAATAATAATAAAAATCATTCCCTAAGAAAAAGAAAAGAAAATTAGTTTGGTTTTTAGGAGGAGGCAGGACAGGAGAATACGAATGGACATGTCTACAATTTATGGGGCCATCAAATCTATTGACTTTGACTTTCACTAATCACTACTCACTAGTATTTCAAACTTAATTTTTGGTAGAAAGAAATACACACCATACGTTTAATATAGCAGAAATAAATGGACTAAACCAAATTTGATTTGCTTCAGCTAGTAGCTTAGTATTGAACAAAAAATAAAACTGTATATTTTTTAGTCTGTAAATTATGATTACGAGACATAATAAAAAAACTGTGCTATACAAAAAAAAAAGTCTATAAAACATTCAATATATAATTCCAATTTTGTCTTTATGATTTGTAGGCCCTACCAATTCGCAAAGATTAAAATAAAATATAAAAAAATGGTCCAAAACATCAGCCTTCTGACTGAAATAAATAATAAAACAATTAAACAAAGATAAAAAAATTAAAAACAATATAAATGGATTTCCCAATTTTTGGGCTCTGTCAAATGCAATATACAATATGGTGCAAGAGTGAAGAAGGCTGAACGAAGCTCTTACCTATTCGTTCCCAAAAAAAAAAAAAAAAAAAAAGAAGTGAGAGAGGGACTTTCTCCCTCCTAGGGTTTATCTCACCATTTTCCCTCCCCTGAAAATCTGAAATTGAACTAATTTACTGGACCATTAACCTCTCCCATCAGAACCAACAATTTACAATCTCAATGTCTTCCCATTTCCTCGCAAAGAGGCTCCCCTCTTCTTTGCGCCAGCACCTTTTGACTCCTCTTCTCCGCCTCCCATTCTCCACCCAATCCAACGAAAAGGAAATTCCTTTCCATGCTAAGTATTTAATTCCTTCCCTTGGTTTCTCCCCTGAGCGAGCATTTAAGGTCTCAAACAACAAGTATTTCGCGGGATTCAAATCCGACGAGCAACCGGTGTCGGTGATAAAGTTTCTAAGAGATACTGGTCTATCAGATGACCAGATCAAGGGTGTTGTTTCATTCTACCCACCTTTTCTATCTTTCAATGTGGAGAAGACCCTGAAGCCAAAGGTGCGCGAGTTGATGGATGCGGGTTTCTCTGGAGAACTTCTGCTTCACTTGATCCGCTACAACCCAAGTGCCCTCTTAAGGAAAGAAACTCTCTCCCACGTCCAATTCTGTAGAGATTTTGCTGGGAACAATGATGAGGTTTTGTTAAAGATTATTAAGGTTAACGGGTTGATAATCACATACGACATCCAAACGTATGTTGGTCCAAGAATAAATTTATTCAAAGAATACGGATTGTCAAACCAAGATATAGTACGGGCGCTTGTGTTCAAATACAGCAGCTGCATGAGCAAAAGATTAGATTCTTTGAAACATGTTCTTGATTTTATTGAGGAGGCGGGGGTTCCCCGGAAATCTGGCATGTTTCTTCCGTGCTTTAGATCGATTTGTGGTTATAGTAAAGATACAATTGAAAGTAAAATGGAGTTCTTCAAATCGACATATGGCTGGTCCCAGGAAGAGGTTTATTCTGCTTTCAAAAAATTTCCTACTGTACTTGCCATATCCAAGGATAAGGTAAAATCAAACATGAATTTTCTTACCAGAGAGGCTAAGATGGAACCGAGAAGCATAGCTTCTTACCCACATTTACTTGCGTATAGCCAACAAAAGAGGTTGGTGCCGAGGCTTCATGTGCTGAGAATCTTGGCTACAAAAGGGCTGAAGAATAGTGTTGCTCTTACGAGTGCATGCGTCCTTACTGAGAAGAGGTTCATTGAGAAATATGTCGAGCCATATAAGAAGGATGTGCCGGAGCTTGCTGAGGCTTACTGTGCTACCTGTGGTGGTAATATTCCTGTTTGATTTTTGCTTCTTGTTAGAAATCATGTAGCATTTTATTACCAGAATTTTCAATGTAGTGAGAAAGATTACTGAGGGAGCCCAGTTTGTGTACATTTTTGTTCTTATCTTTTTATTTTTACATTTTTGGAAATGGATGCTTGCTTTCAACACTTAGTACCAGTAGAAACTTGGATGTAATTTTTTTGCCAGGAAAGAGCAGAACTTTGTTTGTTTTTTGGCATTTTGAAACATATGCTAGCAGCATGCAATTAATCCATTTGCAAGAACTTTGAAAGCAGGCTTCTTATTTCCAGAGACAGTACTTGGCCTAAATGGTGTGACTACTGGCACTTTTATCTTATTACTCCTTGTTCATAGCTGTTTGGTAGTCTTTGTTTATGTTATTGTTCTGGATGGTAGTGTTGGATCCTGTCCTTTTGGATCACGTCAGTAGTTTGATTAGGCGCATTGTTTGAGATTGAATGGTCCTTACTGAAAAATCTGCTGTGCGATTCTGATCCAAAATAGTAGCAAGTATAGACTCCATAATCAAAGGATGCATGTTATCCTAGTTTGAGGAATGTGCAGTTAATCCTGTTTTTTTATTTTTATTTTTGGCTGAATCAAGATCTAAACTCTTGGTTCCAGTTCAATCGACTTTTGCTGTTGTTAACAAACTGATAGCTCATAATGTAGAGAATCTACTGCTTACTGGTGCAGTACTAGTGGCGATTTTTTGTCTTGATTACACACTATTGAGATTAGCTGACTTAAAGTAAGGGGACCATTAGAATAATTTTCTAATCATAAACTAGAGGCTATCTGAAAATCCATGAATAGAAAAGTAGTTAAACATTGAAATATACTTCTATTTTATTACAAAATCCAAAAGAGCGTTTGTAATTTCGCATGATCAATTTCGCTCAGGACTGGTCACCAATTTTCTAACCATAAATATATAGTACATCACGGTTTGCCATTTATTCACCCATATTTCATAAGTTTTGTAGGCTTTATATTTATTCAGAATTTGTAACAAAGTTCATGTTAAATTATTTATAATATTTACGCATGTACTAAGTTAATTTGTGCACAACGACATTGTCCCAAACCGAAAAGGAAAAAAAAAAAAGCATACGAGGTAAGAAGAAAATAAAATTAATTTTGGATTTTTAAATAGAGGAAAAAAGGAGAATAACGGAGTGGACATGGCTACAATTCATGGATTACCAAATGTATTGAGATTTTTAAAGTCTTCAAATTTAAATTTTGGATGAAAAAAAAAACCCAAGTAGTGAAATTTCAATGAATTTACACACCATTCTTCAATTTCTATATACTATATATGATATCCAGAGCAAGAGCTTCATATGAGGAGATTTACTATATATGATATCCAGAGCAAGAGCTTTAGATTTACCAAATTATTATTAAAATTTGAATGTATTACTATGATATAGGTGACATAACGTCATGCAAAAAATATAGCTGAGCCAATTAATCCTAAAGCGCCATCTGTCCGCTGTAGACCAGATCAAAGTTATAAAAGCATTGACCCATAAATTATGGTAGACCAGGACACCAAGTTTAGTCGGGGCTAAACGAATTTCCGGTAATTTAGACATTTTAGAGAAGTAAAAATCATGTTGCCCAAAGCACCTCTCATGTTATACGGGCAAAAAAACAAAAATGCACCCCCATACGGCTATGAGAAGCAAAAGGGCGCTATAGTGTTGTTCTTTTTAAGGAAAATGATAAATGATTATTTAAATTTTTTTATTATTATTATAAAATAGTTTATATTAAAAAATTCGGATTTTTCCTTACCGCGGTTTAGGGCTGCAAAATGATCGAGACGATGGCGCAAATGAGCTGTTGCATTGATCGTTTCGTCCTATACGACGAAACAATTTTTTTATTTCGTTGATCGTTTCGTCCTAACGAAATGATCGAAATTGACGAAATTTTCGTGATTTACACATGGACGAAACCGTTTTATTGTTTTGTTAACCGTTTCGTCCAACGGCTCCAACCAAACGAAATCATTTCGTTGTTTCATTAACCGTTTCGTCCGGACGAAACGAAACGAAAAACGGTTAAAACGACTTCTGTTTTCAGCCCTACCGCGGTTTCTGAACCAAGCATGTTTCCATTGTCCTTCTGGTTTTTCGTGCGCCGAGCAAATAGGCCTTCGCCACTCTTAGTTCATGGGCTCTCTTCGCGGAACGCGGGCCCCTAATACCACGGTCCTTGTGATCAACGCGCACTCTTACCTGCCACCCGTCTGCAGTGACAGCGGGATATTCCCCATTGTCGCCAGTTCCTGGGCCGTAGGGTAGCCATTTAGCCGTACGTGACCTCTTCTAACCAGCTGTGCTACATGGTGTGCTTGATTGACATTCTCTCTCGGTGTTAGCTGTAAGGATATTTTCTCTTTGTTGTTCTGGTAAATGGCAGCAGTTTGCATAAAGTCCGTCAAAATTTGATTATCCATCTCCCCGGTTGGCATTCCTTGGACAATAGTTTGAAAAAGTTTTTTACAATCTGCGAATATAATCCAGGAGGTATGTGAGGATTGGGGGGAGAATTGTGCAATGAACATCGCTTCCTTGAGCGCAATCAGTTCTGCATGAAAGGCATTGGGGGAATTGAACATGTAGGCAGTGAAATGATTTGCACAATCATCCAAATCAAAGGAGATCACTCCGATAGCTCCTTGATTAGGATGCACCCAGGAACCATCGACCAAGATAATCCTTGCAGCCGGATCTGAGATGGTTATGAGGTTAGTCCTGATGGTTTCCTGATTGTGCAAATTACTATAAAGTTCAGTTAAATGCTTTGCTTGAAACCAGATTCTGGCTGCGTCTTCCCCGACTTTCTTAAAAATTCAGTTGTTTCTCATTTCCCAAATGAACCAGCAGGTATTTCAAAAAAGAGCTAAATTTTCTTCACCAGAATTTCTCTTGATACAATTAAAAATTTCTTGTAAGACAGTGTTGTTGACAGTGTCAATGTTAGAAATAGCTGAGAAGAGAAAGGAGTTGGATTTTTTCCAAGTTTTGACTGATTCGGCACATTGGAATAAGGCATGGGCAATTGTTTCTGTCTGAGAATTACATCTTTGACAGTTTGGGTGGATGTTTTTAATACGTTTGTGTAAATTGTCAGCCACAGGAAGAGAGTTGTTAAGCCACCTCCAGCAAAACAGTTTGACCCACAGGCCTATGGAGACTCAAAAAAAATAAAAAAATTACCTGCCACCCGTTCAGCACTATTTTTTTTTTTGGAAAAATGATAGAGAATGGAATATGTATTGAATTGTGATAAAATGATTACAATTACATTGTATTTATAGATTACTCTAAGTTTACTACTAACTATCTCCAATTGTGCATCTCCTACCAACCCTCTATAATCTCTATTGTTATCAATTTTCAACTATCATACAATCTTGATATCTCATACCTAATACAATCATATTCTAACATCCCCCTCAAGCTCATCGTAGTGGCACACGATTTAGCTTGTCATCTTCGAATAGTTCGACCCTTGTCGAAATTGAATAGTCAACTTGCATTTGCACTCTTTGAAGAAAGAAAAAAAACGAGCTCTTGTGGCTCAAGAGAAAAAAACAATGAGAGCTTTTGTGACTCAATTGAAGAAGATGAGCTCTTTTGGCTCGAGAAAGAAAGAAGAGATGAGAGATTGTGAAAGAGGGATTCAGGAGAGATGAGAATAGGCTGTAGAGATTGGAATAGCGCGGATCGAGAATAAGTGGGGATAGTGTTAGAGTTATGTCCTAGAAGTCAATGATTTAATGACTTAAATATTAGTTTATGTTTTGGATGATATTTTATCATCTGTTCCTAGGTTTATTATTGACAGATCATTCAGGTTGAGGATCTGAATTGTAGATCTCTGTGGATCATTCTTTAGAATGACAATAATAAATCTAAACGGTCAATAATCTTGATAATTAACAAGGAACATTAATTATCATATAAGATTAGTATGCAAGTTAAGTGATGATTAAGTTCTACAAATCATAGGTAAAGAGTTACCAACTTAATTGCATATGTGTATGTTATGGAACATAGTACAGGACTTGACCCAATGAAATAAACATATGGATTGTGTTATGTGTCATTGTTTATTTCGTTATGATTTTGGTTCTAAGTTTGAGATGATTATCTTTTCCACATGAGGATAGGTTCTATAAATCTCGTCTACCGCTGATTCCCGTTAAGGGCTGCTATACGGACTTGATTTACGTTCTCTTGAATTGTGCGGGGAAAAGCTAATCATCAAGAAAACCGTATGTCCCTCATTAATTCACTTAGTGAGTGACGATATCTGTTTGGGCCCCTTGATGGAGTTGGATCGTATGCGCGCAACTAAGCGATCAACTCTAGATCAAGAAACGTATAATCTGCAAGAATGACACATTCCTATCTTGGATTATACGATGATATCGTGAGACATAAGAATCAAAATAGAGAAACATAATTATTCTCTTATGCAGGATCGAAATATTGTAGCAGTACATTATTTGTGCGAATTGGGAATCATAACGTTTTGCTAGATACCGCTTATGATTATTGGAATTAAATAACGATTTAATTCCATGTCCAACGTAGCATAAATCCTCAAAGGGTCACACAAATAGAGCTTTAACCATACAATGCATTATTTATTTATTCGCAACAGTTCGTATTGCGAAAATATGATGAGTTGATTAATTAATTATATACCGTTATAATTAATTAAGTCAAATGGATCATATGGAAATAAATTAATGCATAAACTAATCCTAGAATAATTATTAATTAGTTAATAATTATTTTAGCTCAACAAGATTTAATATAAATAGCTATATTAAATATTTGGGCCGAAATTTGTATATTAAATTGGTAGCCCAATTGAAGAGCATTTGGAGGAGTCTCTAATTAAATGAATTAGAGATAGATTAAATAGGTTGAGAGGCCCCAAAAAGCCCATGAAGGAGGCCGGCCTTGGTGGTAGGTAGAGTGGCATTTTATGTAAATAGTGAGTTGGTGGTAGGTAGGGTTTGTGCACTATATATAGGGATGTATAGATGCAAAAATCATCCTTCCTTCTTCCTCCCACATAGCCGCCACTCCTCTCCTCTCTAGGCCGGCGCCTCCCTCCCCTATTCTCACCACCATTTGCTCATGTGTTGAGCTTAGATTCTCCACTAAATAAAAGAGTTATTTAAGAAGAAAGGAGAATACCATTGGATTAGCTACGCTCTTTCGAATCGCTAGCACGAATTGATTAGAGCATGGTTAACCTCTTGGTGGACTCGAGGCCGCCGCGATTTGGAGACGAAGGAGAAGCACGCCATCGATTCTCATGCCGTAGGATCGAGCCCCGCGAATACGATTTCGCGGGAGGTATAATTTCCACCTATCTCTTTGTGTCGAATAGCTTTGTACTAGATCCCTTTGTTGCTTGTGTTTTAATTGGATTAATTAAGGGTAATTAGTCACAAAATTAAAATTGAGCGATTTCCCAACAGTGGTATCAGAGCACATGGTCGTACTTAAGCTATTTTGACACTTAATTAAGAGAAATTGGCTAATTAACGGATTAGTAGAGATGATGCGTTTGTTTGTTGTCTGGAAATGGTATTTTCTGTGTTGTTTCGCGTTTTTCGCTTTGATAAGTTCTCTGGAAGATCTTTCCATCTACATGAAAGTTGTAGATCTGTGGATTGTGATTCGTTTAGCGTTAGATTCACATTTTTCTGAATTAGTATGAATTTATTGTGAATAAAACGGCGACAGTACGCAGAACCAGTTTTTGCTTGCACTATCCTGTTTGAATGGCTTGAAAGATTTGTATTTTGAATATAAGTACCAGTGTTCTATGGCTAGATTTAAAGAGGACTTGAAGCTCTTTCTGAGCATGTGTAAATTGTTGCATGACTCAGATTAATTTGTGGGTTTTCAAGTATGAAAAGGAAGATCTTGTCAGATCCAGTTTGTTGAGCAAATCGATTGTTCTAATAAACTGTACCAACTGAGAACTCCTTTAAAAATTATGTTTAAATGGAGTTGTTCTTATTTGAGTTAGGATTCCAGGAAAATTAATTTCATAATTTTTCGTGGAAGTTTGGACCTTCAACTAGGTTAAAACATTTCGATCGACAGTCTGTTCCAGTACAGAATTTGTTGATTGTTTAGTATGTAACTCGAACCTTTTGAACTGTACTTGGTATTTTTCTTTTCATGGATAGCTAGCCTATAGTCTAAACTAGTTTTTCTGTGTATATTGTATATATAAAAACTGGATAGAAGGTGGTCTTACAGACCAAATGGTTGAGAGGATAAGCTGAAAATCTCATAACGGTGTTTCGTGCACTTGTAAGAGATTTGTCAATTTTGATTCTCCCATATGGTTTAAGATCTCTTCTTGAAATGTTTACTGGTAATCACAATTATGATAAGGAGCTTAAGTAATTTATTTGAGAATTTTTGGAGACCTAAAACCTTTATTTTTATTGGATTCCATTAGTTACGTTTTTTAATAAATTACTGTTTTTCTAAGTATTCAAATTAGTTGAAAACAATTAGAAAACTCCTTGTTTGATCTCCTTTCAGTTATGGGATGTTGAAAGAACTTTCTAAATGAATTTAAACAAGTTTTGTTGTTTAAAATTGAGAATTTGTACACGGAATTTACTTATGGCAAACAAATCGCAAAGATGCTTGAAAATCGTTAATTGGAAACAAAGTGCTTGTATGTGCTAACTTTGTTTTGTAGGTGGATAGTGGGTTTAGTATGGCTCAAGACTCAATGCCTTGTGGTTGTATTTGAATGCATGTGTGAATGTTTGTAATGCGGCCTTTGGTGCCATTAATTAATTAATTTGTTGATTAATTTTTTATGTAACTTGTGAGGCTTGCATGCCCCTAAGGTTAGGATGGAAATAGAATGTTTTCACATGTATTTTGTACCTTTATTTTATATAGGATTTAGATCCTTATAGAATTTAGTGGGAGGGACAAGGATTAGATTAGTTTTGCTCCATGGACGATGTGGCGAAACTAATGCAAGCGGGAGCCATACAAACCCACAACTATGAGATGCTTATATGTGATTGCTTGTGATTGCTATGAATTGTCATAGGCTAGGTATGGGTGTATGCTTACACGACCACCAAACAAGTGTCATATGATTGATAGTCCCAACTAAAACTCGATTAAGTGAAATCGCCCTCCTTCTCTCTATCCCCTTCACGCCGATTGTCACTCATGGCGCGGTCCGCCCAAGCGGACGTCATGGTTGCCAATTCGGTAGTCGGGGTGCAAATAGCTAAGATTTGCAAGGAGCAAATAGTGAGAGGTTACTTTTCGATGGACCCAACTAGAGTTTGGACATCGGGGCGAAGTTTGTAAATATACTTAGATATTCACAAACCAAGAATCATATAGAACGATATGATTGGTTGGAGAACCTACCTTGTCTAATTAAGTAAGGTGACGTGCCATAGCAGGCTCTACTTGATGAAAACCGGGATCTTGGAAAACCAACTATATTTGGGACATTAAATAAATGTAGTGGGAGTTTTATTTGTTATAAATAAAACAATTGCATAAACTAATTGACCTTAAATTGATTTTGTTATAGATGTTAAAATTGTTAATTTTGTTGTGATCAATCTTTGAAAAATTAACAAACTCGTTTCTAAAAGGTATTTACTTAAAGAAGTAATACCGATTCCTAAGACACGATCTTAGTGAAGGAAATTTTAGTGTGTCAATTCCCAAAACTTTCCTCAAACTACCCGAACGTAGCAACGCGATGATTGATTGACTTTTGGTGAAAAGTTGTTCAATGAAGCGTATGGCTAATATCCTCATTAGAAATTTCTAGACCTTTGAATTAGAGAATTCATATGGACTAGATTTAACTCGTACGCTCTTATCCACTTACTCAAGAAAGTGTTCTTGGAGAAATTAGATATTAACTCCATCATTTATGATCGAGTATAAAGAGTATGAGTTGACAAAGAGATTCTTTTATAAATGAACGTTTCATTGGCTTACAAATCGAAAGATTTAAGTAGCTAATTGATAACTAGAGATATTGATCTCCGATATCAAGGATTATTGATATTGTCATACGATCTCTTTCTAGTATTAAAGGATATGACGTTACCTTTTACGCACACTTGTTGGTGAAAAAGGTAATTGGTTAAGTATTCAAGAAATACTTCACCAAGGTATGAGTTGAAATTTCGAGACTCTCATTTATGACCATACGTCACATGAGATATTTCATTTGCCGTTTATGGGAGGCATTTGAAAAGTTGTCTGAAATACCATGATTGTAATGATCTAATCCTAAGAAGTATTTGTCGTTCAAATTATCTCACTATCTCTAATTTTACACTAGTAACTTGATACTAGTTCATATGCTCACATTTAACGAAATGTGTTGGCAATGAAGAATAAGAGAATGTTCGAGAGATATAAAGTAAACTCCGTATATGAAATGACTTGTTCGTTTAAGTCATTACTATTGAATACGTAGAGTTATCTTTATTAAGAGATTGTTTAGGAATTCAAGGTTGCATACCTTAATCCTAACCTCTCAAAATTATCTCCATTTCATATTCGATGATGGATGATTATGTTTTGTAAAAGACAAGTTCTTTTGATTATGGGTTGTTTATATGATTTCATGCATCTTGATAGAATTTGCTTGAAATAGATAAACAATTTTTGAATGACAAATAGGATGCGTAAGACTTGACATAAAGTATTTGACTTTCATGTTATATATAACCGCTTAGTCACATACATAAACGAGAATCGCATTTCGAGAATCTACGTAACGTAGAGCTCGTAATTCAATTCGATTTCAAATCGATTGATATGCGAATCATGTTTGTTAAATGACAAAAGCGCCTTTAACCTATGAAGGTTTAAGGACAAGTGAACTAATTAGGACTTATACATATCGATGTATAAAGACCTATAAGTACTTGTGCAATGAAAGGTAGTTGATACTTTACTACTTAACCAACGATCATTGTAGATATTAACATATCTATGAGGCCGTTTGGATCCCATGGGGATTTTGAGGAATTTCATCTTCCTATCATAAATTTATTATAAACAATCCAAACTCTTCACAAAATTACACACTTCCCAATAAATTTATTCCTAGAAATTGCAACTTCCCCAAATTCCTCAACTTCCTAAGCGATCCAAACGGCCCCTATTTGATAAGGTATAAGTATGAACTTTTTGACTAGTTCAAAGGAGTTCAAGAGTAAAGTTTAAAAGACCTTTCAAGAAAAATGAAAGTCTAACAATTAATCATGGTAAATAGTTTAAGTCACATGATTTGAAATATTATCTAAAGAGTATGAAAATAGTTTCACAACTCACTCCATGAGGAACATTATGGAATAATGTGTCCAAGAGTGGAGGTATCGAACAATATTTTTGTATAGTTCGATCGATAATAAATCAAATTGACTTATTCGACTCGTATTAGGGAATTATGTTTGAGGACAATATTGTTTACACTGAATGATGTTCCATTGAAGTCTATTGGAGAAGATATCTTACGAGATTTTGATCTCTAAGTATAATACTTCTTGAGATTTGGTGTTGAAAAGCTTATTTCAAGTATTGTCGACTTGTAAGCTTAAACCAAATAAGACACTATATATTTGTAGGATGCTTTATATTAAAAGGCACTACTTCCACGAATATGATAAGAACAAAGTAGTTGTTGCTAATCATAATGTAGTCTTGATGAATTGAAATTCTCAAGAAGAAGTAGTGGGAGTAAAGTGAGCATTAAAATAGTTTATGCTTCACTACAAGAAGTACTCTTATGGGAAACTTGTCACTCCATACATGGTACTTAATGGGAGTTGAGCGAAACTTCATTCACAAGTTGTTTTGAAAGAAGTTTAATAGTACGCTCCTTCCAATGAGGACTCAACCATCTCACGAGTTGATGATGATTCGAGAAACTCATGGAATATATGAGGATTCAAGAACTCGTTCGACAATTCATTGTGGAAGTAGTTCATGAACCTCAAGTACCAATCCTACAAAAGATCAACGAGAGTTGAGTGCCTAAGCCGTTTGGTGCATTGGCTTCACGACGTTCTCAAACTTAGCATATGAGAATCCGTTGATAAACAAGGAAACGATGGAACGATCCGATTCCACATATATGGTTCGAATTCATATGATCTTTAAATAAAATCCATGTATAACAACAAGGTATAGACCTTGGTTGATGTTCATGAAGGAGCAATCCATCAAGAACGTTTTAGATTTTCAAAAGGAAAGATCGACATGGATAACAAATCGACTATGTACAAAGCGCGGCTTCTCGCTTGTAGCTATGTCTAAGTCGATGACTAGTTGACTACGTACAAAGCACAACTTCTCGCTTGTGGCTATGTATAAGTCAATGAAGATCATTCTAGCAATAGTTGTATTTCATATATGTCGATATATGGAAAAACACATAAAACCGCCTTCTTCGTATGAATGAAGGAAGATGTTGTGCATTTGACACAAATCGAGGTTTATGTATTGCTAAAAACATACGCATGCTTCAATGATCCATTAATGGATTAAAGCAAGTGTTGTGGAGATTGGAATAAAAGTTTTGACAATGAAGTCAAGGAGTTGAACTTCGTCAAAAGTATCTTGTATATACAAGATATTCAGTGAAAGCATAATTGTATTACTTGTATTGTTCAAGATAACAATTCATTAAATTGGGAATAACATTAAGAAAATGAATATTGTCGAGATCTCTTTGGAGAATGCTTTCTCAAATGAGAACTTGGGCGAAATCACCTAATCTTAGGAAACAAAATCTATAAAAATAGATTATGATGGATGTTAGGTTTGAGCAAATATGCATATATTGACGAAGTGTTCTAGAAACACGAAAGTTACACTCCAAGAAAGGATATCTAACTGTACGTCACGTGGCATGACTTGAGTGTTTAACTTGGTCTATTGCAACTCAATTCAAGAAAGTGCATGAAATAGTTCAAGCATTCTTTCATTATGAGTTTCATTGTGTACGCCATATTTATGCATATGCCCCAATGTGTAGTATCCAAAGGATATGACAAACAGTTGTCAAATGGATACAAGAGAGACACATTTGGACGGTAGTCAAGAATATCCTCGAGTACCTTATGAGAAAGAGTGATATAATGTTTCATCTCTTAAGATGAAAGAGAGCTCGTGTAAATTAATTACACTAATGCTTGTTTTTCGAAAGATTGATATAATCACGATTGAGCTACATATTTTGCTTAAAAGGTGGTGTTGTAAGTTTAGAAAGTGTTCTGAATGGAATATTACAACCGTTTCCGTCACCAAAGTAAAATACATAGCAACTTGTGAAGCAATAAAAGAAGTTTATTTCGGATCGAGTTCTTAGTCGAGTAATTATGGTTCTATGCATCTCGAACACAACTTACTCCTAAAGAACCCAATGTTACATTGGAGATTCAAATATGATCTATAACGATATCACTTGATATCATATGATGATGATCAAGAACATATATATAGTAGTATATATATATATAGGGTCGAACAAATTTGGATAGGTTCGCGAACACAGCGAACACTCTAGCATGACCTCTACCTTGAGTAGTATACGAGATGCAGTTATGCATCCATATGTGGTAGACGTATGAGTAACTAGCTTTAAGCGTATTATTTATTTTGAGGTCCGAGACATGTATATATGTAGATATATGACATTGTTCTCAATTCTTCGTTGGCTAGAAGTCACTACTGATTGACTCTAGGCCAAGTGGGAGATTGTTAGAGTTATGTCCTAGAAGTCAATGATTTAATGACTTAAATATTAGTTTATGTTTTGGATGATATTTTATCATCTATTCCTAGGTTTATTATTGACAGATCATTCAGGTTGAGGATCTGAATTGTAGATCTCTGTGGATCATTCTTTAGAATGACAATAATAAATCTAAACGGTCCATAATCTTGATAATTAACAAGGAACATTAATTATCATATAAGATTAGTATGCAAGTTAAGTGATGATTAAGTTCTACAAATCATAGGTAAAGAGTTACCAACTTAATTGCATATGTGTATGTTATGGAACATAGTACAGGACTTGACCCAATGAAATAAACATATGGATTGTGTTATGTGTCATTGTTTATTTCGTTATGATTTTGGTTCTAAGTTTGAGATGATTATCTTTTCCACATGAGGATAGGTTCTATAAATCTCGTCTACCGCTGATTCCCGTTAAGGGCTGCTATACGGACTTGATTTACGTTCTCTTGAATTGTGCGGGAAAAAGCTAATCATCAAGAAAACCGTATGTCCCTCATTAATTCACTTAGTGAGTGACGATATCTGTTTGGGCCCCTTGATGGAGTTGGATCGTATGCGCGCAACTAAGCGATCAACTCTAGATCAAGAAACGTATAATCTGCAAGAATGACACATTCCTATCTTGGATTATACGATGATATCGTGAGACATAAGAATCAAAATAGAGAAACATAATTATTCTCTTATGCAGGATCGAAATATTGTAGCAGTACATTATTTGTGTGAATTGGGAATCATAACGTTTTGCTAGATACCGCTTATGATTATTGGAATTAAATAACGATTTAATTCCATGTCCAACGTAGCATAAATCCTCAAAGGGTCACACAAATAGAGCTTTAACCATACAGTGCATTATTTATTTATTCGCAACAGTTCGTATTGCGAAAATATGATGAGTTGATTAATTAATTATATATCGTTATAATTAATTAAGTCAAATGGATCATATGGAAATAAATTAATGCATAAGCTAATCCTAGAATAATTATTAATTAGTTAATAATTATTTTAGCTCAACAAGATTTAATATAAATAGCTATATTAAATATTTGGGCCGAAATTTGTATATTATATTGGTAGCCCAATTGAAGAGCATTTGGAGGAGTCTCTAATTAAATGAATTAGAGATAGATTAAATAGGTTGAGAGGCCCCAAAAAGCCCATGAAGGAGGCCGGCCTTGGTGGTAGGTAGAGTGGCATTTTATGTAAATAGTGAGTTGGTGGTAGGTAGGGTTTGTGCACTATATATAGGGATGTATAGATGCAAAAATCATCCTTCCTTCTTCCTCCCACATAGCCGCCACTCCTCTCCTCTCTAGGCCGGCGCCTCCCTCCCCTATTCTCACCACCATTTGCTCATGTGTTGAGCTTAGATTCTCCACTAAATAAAAGAGTTATTTAAGAAGAAAGGAGAATACCATTGGATTAGCTACGCTCTTTCGAATCGCTAGCACGAATCGATTAGAGCATGGTTAACCTCTTGGTGGACTCGAGGCCGCCGCGATTTGGAGACGAAGGAGAAGCACGCCATCGATTCCCATGCCGTAGGATCGAGCCCTGCGAATACGATTTCGCGGGAGGTATAATTTCCACCTATCTCTTTGTGTCGAATAGCTTTGTACTAGATCCCTTTGTTGCTTGTGTTTTAATTGGATTAATTAAGGGTAATTAGTCACAAAATTAAAATTGAGCGATTTCCTAACAGATAGGCAGAGAAATAGAATAGGATGCTGGAGTTATTCTACAATAAGTAGAAAGAACGAAAAGAAATTCTGGAATAGAAAGAGAATAGCTATTTATTTTATTTATTAAGTGGAATAGGTGGGCTGAAGTTCATTATTCCTGGAATAGGCGCGAGTCTATTTCCAGAATAGTTCTGGCTCATATACCATGATAGAGAATGGAATTTTGTATTGAATTGTGATAAAATGATTACAATTACATTGTATTTATAGACTACTCTAAATTTACTACTAACCATCTCCAATTGTGCATCTCCTACCAACCCTCTATAATCTCTATTGTTATCAATCTCCAGCTATCATACAATCTTGATATCTCATATCTAATACAATCATACTCTAACATAAAAGCTATCCATTGAGGCAGCCAGTAAAGATGCCCAAAGATACAAACCGGTTAAGATCATTACTTTAAAGTTTATTTACCACTGTTAAGAAATTAAAACATAATTTCGAATGTTCTGACGCAGTAGCAGATTATTTTGTTTTTATAGCGAGCTGGCGCCTAGTGACTGTACCAAAAACGCAATGTTATAATTTCTATACATATTGATATTAATTGATTTATAGATTACAAATTAATTTTTTTATATATATAGTAGGCCGAAATTCATTTTATATAAATTCACCTCCCCATTATAAATGTTACTTGATACCAAGAAATTCTGGAAGTTGCATCAACTTTTGCGTTGATATTATTGCTAAATGTATCTACAGTGCATTGCACGAGAATTGTAATTGCTATTGACAACAACAATTTTACTTCCTGCAACCTATTTCGTGTCCAAAAACTATTAGTAGAATGCTCCCAGGGAAATTTCTGGTGTCCAAAGCACCTCCCTATAAATTCTTCTAAAATTGCATCAAATAATATCACTAAATAAAAAACATTTATGGGAAAATATTTCAATAATAAAAATAAAAGTTAAAATAAAATAAGCCACACTGATTTTCAGCTTAATTTAAAAAATCTAAAAATCAAGGAAAGAAAAATATATCATGCAATATTAATAAGAAAGTTAAGATAAAAAGTAAATTGATAACGAATTTCAATCATCTTTACTCTCTTAGCCGAAATTTTTTAATGTAGGAATGAGATTGATTAAAGTTACAGAGTTAGGAAGATGCCCCTGGAAGTTACGAAAATAGGAATGGAGTTTTTGATTTTTGTGCGGACATTGCATTCTCCCCTTAGCAGTGATTTCAATGCATTAGTTTCTCTAGAAATCGTAGCAAACAAATGCACGTAAGAAGATCCTTCAAAAAAATTAAAATATAGATATGGAGAAACACATTGCATTCATAACATTCGAAGAAAAAAAAAAACAGTGGCATTCATAAGCATCAATATACAAC
This sequence comes from Rhynchospora pubera, assembly GCA_028095005.1. Classification (NCBI taxonomy): domain Eukaryota; kingdom Viridiplantae; phylum Streptophyta; class Magnoliopsida; order Poales; family Cyperaceae; genus Rhynchospora; species Rhynchospora pubera. The sequence continues at coordinate 67,507 of JAMFTS010000011.1, read as the reverse complement.
TCATTTTTTATAATACATGAAGAGTTCAAAGTCAGATAAGTAGTGAGCTATATATGCTCGCTAAAAAGTTTGGATATATGATTTTATTTTTATTTTTTTATGTTAAAAGTCCTTAAGTAAATTAGTAACCATCTAAAGTAAATACAAAGTTCCAATTAGCAATTGCAAATCACTAGCAAAATTAACAAATCATAATTAAACTTGAAAGTAGAGAAAGTGTATCATGTATATCTAACAGGAGGAATAAGAACTTATCCTCCATTTATAATGGTGTATTTGGTAGGGTTTGAATAAGTCTTATTTCGAATAAGGGCTTATTCAATCTCTTATTTTAATACCACCATTCTATTGGAATAAAAGTGAATAAGAGTGAGGAGAGAGAAACCATGTGCTTATTCCAATCTCTTATTCAAAATCTTATTCAACGTGCATCCAAACACACCTAGTTAAGCATAATGAGGAATAAGAAGACATAAAATTATAAAAATACTTAAAATAAGAAGTTAACCAAAACACCCTTCGCTGAAATATTAGAGAATAAGAATTAGTGAATTTTTATGCATAACAAAATTGATCAGCCAATCAGCTATAACATGTACAAACATAATAGATAAATTGTACTTGCAACATATTTGTATATTTAACAAATTAGCATAATGAAATGTAAGAATACAACTAGTTACGTGCGCCTTTCTGTGGTTGTGAAACAAGCAAGAGCCAAGCTGTACCACAAGTGTTACCAACATCATCGCCAGTGAGCTAATAATACAAAAGATCCCTTTTGTTGATTTTAACAAACCTAGAGTATTATTTTAGAAAATGTTGTTAGTAGTAGTACATAATGAACAAAATTAGTACATAATATGTTTAAAATAAGGATAGAATATGTTAACATTTTAATATTTGTTTCTCATTTATAAATGAACGTGCACATTGGATACCTAGACACTGATTTTTACCGTGTAATTGACAAAAACACTACAAATTTTATTACTTAATACTATTATATGCTTGTTTTCCATACTATTTATTAGCTTTTCATATTTGAATATGACACACAAAGAGCATGCTATTAAATGACATGAGACTGAAACCTAATAAATTGAATCAATATTATACTGGAATTAAAAATAGTTGTACTATGATAATGTTTAGTTTGAGATTTGATTTTCATGTTACCCTGCAATACAGTAATAAGGACAGATCGACAAAACTCAGCATTGTTGAACTAAGCCTAAGATCAATATATTAGTCCGAAGACCTAAATAGAAACTAAAAAAATAATAATAATAAAAAAGTAACCAGAAAATCAAGACATTTATATTTACTCACTAGTACCCTATATATTTATTTTCTTGGTTCATCTGATAGCTGCAATTTGTTGTGCAAAAATAACCATAATCTGCGCAAATAAGTTAGATTTGGATGACTTCCCTTCATTTTGCAGAAATGTAGTCCAATAATGAATCATAATAATTCCATTCTACTATTACAAACTCCAAAAGAGCGTTTTTAATTTCGCATGAACAATTTCATCGGGAACTTTACCCCTAGATGTAAGCGTTATATAATTTCAAATGTTTGTGGGCTTTATATTTGTTCAGAATTTATGCAAAAGTTAATATTTAATTATCTCATTATATAAGATTTATGCATGTCCTAATTAAATTCGTTTTTTTTTTGTAAACAAAATTGTACCAAGCGGCAAGCGACGAAAACCATTCCGTATAAAAAGTGAAAGAAAATAAAGAATAAGAAGAAAAGAAAATATATTTGGATTTTTAAATAGAAGGTAGAAGAGAAGAATAACGGAGTGGACATGTCTACAATTATTGGGGACATCAAATGTATTAATATTTTCACAAGTATTCAAATTTAAATTTTGGATAAAAAAATGCCCAAATAGCTAATTTAAATTGATATATACACATCATCATCTTTAAAATAGAAATATAAATTGACTACAGTAACTTTGATTTTCTTTTCTTTTTTTTTTTTTTTTGGTAGGAACTTTGATTTGCTTTAGTATTGAACTCACACAACCTGTATTTGTTTGATTAAGTAAATTATGGTTACGAGACAAATGAAATATTCTGTTACGAAAAGAAAATATATTGATTTTTCAAAAGTTAGAAAACAAGTGGAGCCGGACTTCAATTTGTTTCGTCAAATCGTCAAATCTTCGACCAATCGGAACTCGGAACTCTCCTCTCTTCTTGTAAAGGTTCTAGGCTTCTAGCACTATCTCTCTCTCCCCCGGTTTAGGGTTTATCTCTCCTCCTCCATTCCATTTCCATTATATCTCAGTCTCCCATTGGAACCAGCGATTAGCACTTTTAATGTCTTCTCTTCTTGCAAAGAGGCTCTCTTCATTCTTCCCCTATTTGTCACACCACCACCATTCACTCCTTTTGGCTCTTCTTATCCTCCTCTCTTTTTCAACCAAAACCGCGGTGGAACAAAAGGAGATCCCTTTCCTATTTAATCTCCACCTTTGGCTTCTCCCCTGACCGAGGTCTCAAAATCTCAACATATAGGAAGGTTGCAGCAATTAAATCAGAGGAGCCGGGGATGTCGGTTGTAAAGTTCCTAAAAATACTGCCTTATCGGATGATCATCCTTTGGGAAGTGCAGATATTAGTACGAATTGGTTTCATTAGTCATCGGATGAGATTAAGAATAGATTAGTTATTCAGGATTAAAAATTGTTAAGAATAAATTAATTAATTAAAGTGACGACTTTAGAAAGATATCCTTTGAAATTACGATAATAGGGATAGAGTTTTTTATTTCCGTGCCGATCATGCTTCTCGTTTGACAACCTCTGAATGCACGAATTTGATTTCCGTGCAACTTTCAAATGCATTCTCCTTTGTACTTATGATTTATTATGTAAAAAAAAAAAGTATATATATTTTTTATGTGAAAGGCATCGTTGAATTTAATTTTCAATTCTCTAACTATCAATTGATATTTTGAGTTTGATCTTATTATGTTGAATAACTATTCTAATGTCCGGTAAGTTGCAGTTATTTAACCTCAAAAGTGCGTAATCAAGGCAAACATCATCACTAACCTTGCACCTAGAGTTAACAGTGTGTTAGCAGTGGTTGAACTAAAAAAAGGTTAAGGATAAAATGCACATCTCTCATGAACTGTATGGTATTTTGATCAAATAGTCATGCTTATAAAGGATTAAATGTGAAGTAACTCATTTAATCCACTTTTACTCCTCCAAATGGCTATATTTGGTTGAGGATTAAATGAGGAGTAAAACTCTTAATCCACTTTTAATCTCCCAAACGTGGAGTAAAAAAGGAGGAGTAGAGTGGAGTAAGGACCAAAATCAGTGGAGTAAATTACTCCTCCTAGATAGGTGGAGTAAAGTTAATCCATGGAGTAAGTCTTCAATTGTGGGTCCCACACTTATTTTTTTCCTCTACATACCCTCATTCTTTGACAAAAGAAAAAGAAAATGAGGATAATTTGGCCATTTTATAATCAACAATTATGTAATATTTTTATATCCTCACTTACTCCTCACTTAATCTTCTACTTTTCATACCAAACATGACTTACAACGTGTGGAGTAAAGAAGCTTAACTACTTAATCCTCCTTAACTTTAATCCTCTTTTACTCCTCTACCAAACACAGCCAATATGATTTAAATTTGGTGGATTAGTGTGGAGTAAGGAATAAATTACTCTGTCATTTTAGGTGGAGTAAAATTACTCCACGTAATTAGTGATGGTTCTTATTATTTATTTACTCTTACTCCATATGGTGGATTAGTGTGGAGTAAGGAGTAAATTACTCTGTCATTTTACGTGGAGTAAAGTTACTCCACAGGATTAAGTGATGGTTCTCATTATTTATTTACTCTTATTCTATATTTACTCCATCTTTTCATACCAAATATGATTAGGGCACCGTTTGGATGCGTTGAGAAGAAGGTAGGAAGGAGGAAGAAGGGAATAAATAAATTATAAACAATTCAAACTCTTCACAAAGTTACACACTTCCCAATACTTCTTCCCACTTCTTCCCTTCTTCCCTTTTTCCCACACCTAGCCAAACGCCGCCTAATAAGAAGAGTAAAGTGGATTAACTATTTAGACCTTGTGTTTGGTAGAGTAGTAAAAAAGGATTAAAGTTGAGGAGGATTAAGTAGTTAAGCCTTTTTAGTCATGTTTGATATGAAAAGTAGAGGATTAAGTGAGGATATAAAAATATTACATAATTACTTATTATAAATTGACCAAACTACCCTCAAGTCATTTTTTTTGTATGGTTTTTGTTTCTTTAGTTTATAACCTGGCGCACAATATATACAAAATGGTTTTTGTCTTTAAGTTTTTTTTTTCCGTCAACCTAACTATTGGCATTATGGAAATTGTTTTAATAATTATTTGTAAATCGAATTCAACCTAACCATTGGAAAATGTCATAAAATAATAGAAATCGAATTCAACCTAACTATTTTTTCTTGGGTAAGACGCCCACGGCCAAATATATTAAAACTGAAGCAGTTACAAGTTAGATACAAGCATCATCTCCAAAAAAAAAAAAAAAAAAAACCCTAGCTAGAAACAGGAAATAAAGTAAAAGGACTAAACAATAAAAGTTCAAACATGGCTACTGAAGCGGAAACTGTACAGGGACCTAAAAAAATAAAATAAAGGTTCTAGCAATAAGGAGACGAGAAAAATTTGCAAGTAAAATATTCAAGTGCATAGTGAAATAGTTTCCAATCAAGTGCATCAGGGGGTATTTGAGCATTGATAACATTGCACAGTTGAAGACAATCACTAAGAAATTCACAGCTGATCCGAAATCAGTGGCATATTGAATGAGTTATGAAATAAACAAGTCTCAAATACAATATCAATTCTCAAATAAACAACACAATATCAAGCCTCAAATGCAATCGTGTTTGAAATAAACAACACAGTCACATAAACATAAGAACAGATAACTAGTTTTCACGTCGCCTTTGGCTCCATAAACTATTTTTAATATTATTTCGAATTATTTCACCTACAGCTGACTCATTCGCACTAGGCACCACTTCAGGTTGTGTCGGATTGACATGTTCATCATTTGAGAATTCCACATTCCTTGATCTATTTAAAAATACACTTGTTCTTGTTACGTGTAGACTTCTTACTGGCTGGATCATCACACTCTACCCCATCAGATTGCTCTAGAACTCTCTTACCGGACGAAGTTCGAGAGGCAGCACCAGAGCGTGGAAGCGGCGACGGTTGCATGTTTATTTCATCATCAAAATCTCCACCTAACATGGAAATTTCAGTTCCCCACTGGGCCTGACTGCATCCATATTGACTTCATTTAAGTCTTGTCCTATGTCTCGGTTACTTCCTGAGCTATGAGTTAGTTCCACCAGGTCTTCAAGTGGCACATCAGGCTTGTAAGCTGCTGCACTGCTTCCATTTGCCACATTACCTCCAACAATCTCCAGTATTTCGCTTCCACTAAATGTTTCCAAAACATGAAATATAATTAATACAGTAACTAATCATTAGCAGGGTTTGTATACTTTGTTTTGTGTTAAATAGCCTACGGCTTGTTTCCTCAAAAAAAAAAATTTATGAAGTTGAATGGTAGCAAAAAAGCAAATGACAAATTATTGAAGAAACAAGCCTACGGCCTTGTGTTAAATAGCCTGCATGCATCTTGCCATCGGCCACATCACCCAGAAATTTGAACAATTAAACTTGTATTTACTCAATAAAGAAAAAAAAAAATATATGTGCCAGTACAAATGAAGAAGAAAAACCAGCTTTAATTTCTTGTATTTGCCTCCAACTATTAAACTCAAACAATAAAACAACCTTGATCTCGTACCAGTATTTGTCTCAATCAAGAAAACCCTAAAAGGAGTGATTACAAGTTAAATCAAAACAAAAAATTTAATAAAACTTCAGATCCTAACTCAACCACACAGAAGAACCAACAAATCACCTGGCTTCTCCATTAATTGCACGAAAAAGATTAAAGAAAAATCAACAAACAATAAAATTACTTGAATAACAAGACCGATTACCTTTTCTTGCAGTACGAAAAGGTTGAGATCTGCCATTTTTTTCACCAGTTTGAAAGAGAGAGAGCGCCGCGGTGAGAGAGAGAGAGGGGAACGTGAGACTGGTGAGAGGAGGCGATAGAGAATGGAAGGTTTTTGTATTTGTTTTTTTTTTGGCGAAGAGATAGATTGAGGGTATGCAGCGGAAAAGAAATAGTGTGGGACCTGCTTACTCCGCGGATTAAGTTTACACCACCTGTTCAGGAGTAGTAATTACTCCTTCGATTTGGGTCGTAACTCCACGTTACTCCTCTCTTTTTACTTTACGTTTGGGAGATTAAAAGTGGATTAAGAGTCTTACTCCTCTACCAAACACAGCCTATTAAATTACTTCACAATTTACTCCTCTACTAAACATGGCCACTAGAATCACCCACCTGATTTTTCAGTTTAGGACCATTCAATCTCAAATAATGCGCCAACTTGACTTGACCCAACTGGCCTGACCTAAAAGAATATAAGATGCGACCAAGCATGCTACTGACACCATTGAGGCCATTCCAGAACAATTAAATAGACAAAGGCTTACCAAAACCACTGATAAGAAGCAATGTACTGACACTATTCAGGTCAAGTTGTGTTTTTGCAAATAAGGAGCCTTATTTCAGGGTTCTTAACAAAAGGATTAATTGCTTGCTGTTTGCTTAAATTTCAAAATGCCAAATACAAACCAAAGTTTTAACTTCCCCACTAAAAAAAGAACAGAAAAAATTACATTTAAGTTTCTACTGTACTGAGTGCTGAAAGCTAGAATCCATTTCCAAAAATGTAAATAAAAAGATAAGAACGAACAAGTTTAAATCGGTGAGCTATCTGAATTTATCAGTACACCTAAAGAATGCTACACAACTCCACCTGATAAAAAGCAGCAATCAAACAGGTGTATTACTGCCACAGGTAGCAAAGTAAGCCTCGGCAAGCCCCGGCACATCCTCCTTATATGGCTCAATATACTTCTCAATGAACCTCTTCTCAGTCAGGATGCATGCACTCCAAAGATTAACATTTTTCTTAAACCCGTTTGAACACAAGATGTTCAGCACATGATGCCTCGGTACCAACCTCTTTTGAAGGCTATACCCGAGTAAATGTGGCCAAGATACTATGCTTCTCGGTTCTAGCTTAGCCTCTCTGGTAAGAAAATTCATGTTTGATTTTACCTTATCCATGGACATCGAGAGGATGTAAGGAAACTTCTTGAAAGCGGAGTAAACATCATCCTGGGACCAGCCATATGTCATCTTGAAGAACTCCATCTTTTGTTCAATTGTATCTTTACTAAAAGCACCAATAGCTTTAAAGCACACAAGAAACATGCCAGAATCACGGGGAATCCCTGCCCCCTCTATAAAATCAAGAATATGTTTATAAGTCTCTAATCTTCTGCTCATGCAACAGCTGTACCCGTTTGCAAGCACCCTTGCTATATCCTGGTTTGATAATCCATATTCTTTCAATAGATTTATTCTTGGAACAACATGGTTATCAATGTCATATACGACTAGCAAACCATTTTTCCTAACAATATTTAACAAAATCACTTCATTGCCCCCTACGAAATCTCTCCAAAACAAGAGGCGCGAGAGAGTGTCTTTCGATAAAAGGGAAGTTGGGTTGTACCGGATCAGCTGAACCAGTAGTTCTCTGGAGAAACCCGCATCCATCAACTCGCGCACCTTTGGTTTCAGGGTCTTCTCCACATTGTAAGCCAGAATAAGGGGGTGAAATGAAACAACAGCCTTGATCTGGTCATGTGATAGACCTGTAGCTTTGAGGAATGCTACAACCGACTCAGGTCGCTCCGAGGATTTGATTGCCCTGAGGTGGGAATCAGCCGAGCATTTGAGCGCTCTGTCAAATGAGAAGGCGAAGGAGGAGATGAGATACTGTGCAATGAAGGGCAGCTCCTTGGATTGTTGGGATTGCGTTGAAAGAGAATGGCGTGTCAGAAGCACCAGATGATGGAAATGATGGTGGTGGAGGGGAGAAGAAGAGGAGGAGAATAATAATATTCTCTTGGCAAGGAAAGAAGACATGGTTAAGTGTTCAATCCCCAAATGGAGACTAAGATTGCTGCGTCGGAGAAGCAATTTCTTTGGGCAGGAGTGAGGAGAGAGGGTTTAATCTGGGGTTTTTACTGACACGTGAGAACCCTAGAAACGAGAGCGACCCGGATCCTCTGGTCGGCTTCAAAAAAACGACCAGTGGTCGTTTTGCAAGATGAACCGTCCGATCTAAACGGACGGCTAGATGTCAACCGATCACTTCTTCCTTCCAAAAATAAAAAAAAAAGAAAAAAGAAAAACGCGCTAGGTATACGAAATCGGGAATTGCTTCGTGCACGGTCTCAATTTGGAGATCCACTCCTTTTGTGGACGAAAATACCCCTCACGTTCTTTCAATTTACGGCTTTCAATTCAAACTCTATTTAGATTGGAAAGGGCATTTTAGTCAAGGAGGAGTGGATCTCCAAACTAGAGAAGTAGGACTGCAGGAGTGTAGGAAGCAATTCCCATACGAAATCGCATCTTTCTAGCGTGCAAACGAAATCGTATTCTTTGTCTTCCTCGCCGATCGTCTCTCTGTCTTCGTTGCCGATTCTAGTCTCGTTTCTCTTGCCTGTCCAGCTCGAGCAGGTAAACGGCTTGGAATAGCATGCTGTTTACTGCCTCAGTTCTTTTAATGAATCAGGCACTTCGATTGCAGATAGCGAGCCGTAAGCTTATCTTTCGTTTCTAGAGTCTTAGGCTTGCAGTGTCCCGACTTCCCTCTTTCACTGATAAGAATAGTAGTAAGCTTCTGGTTTCGTACCATGCTCGAGTCAAAATGCAACCAAGTAACAAGATTGCTAGCTCGTTTACAGAGTATTATGCCTCTACTCAAGAGTATTGGGCTCTAGCAAGGAAGATATAAAAGTAAGAACTGACTCGGCGTAACTTCGAAATTTTCTTGAAATTGAATCAAATTCCAACCTCAGTTCTTATAGTGCGCCGATTGAGGAAAGGACCAAGAGGGAAAGTAAACCCAGTGAAGTCTCAGCTCCACCACTTTCAGCAGAGGCAGGCGCCACCAAATTTCCCTTCCACAGCCCCCGTGTTCTATAATTCGGCTCAAGATGGGAACTCTTTAGTCCAGCAAAACTCATGATTCATTAAAAGACCTATCATCTCGTTTCTCATGCTGTTTACTGTCTTCTTTCTGGCACGTAGTGTACTACTACCTCATAATGGCCTGAAATTGAGAATCAAATTGACTGTAAATGTTAAACTTTGATATGTATAGTCACACAATTGTGTCGGGTATACTGCCAAATTAAACCACAACTGTGTCAATATGCAGAGATTCTCAGAAGATTCAATAGCACCAAGATTGTGTTTTGTTTTTATGATTCATTAGCACTACAATTACTGTACACAATTGCATTATTCAAGCTGAGAAGGCTTACAAAGGAAATTGCAAATGCCCGGCTAACATTGTTATTTCTATGGTATACATACAGCCTTGTCAATTTCGCACTATATTCTTATTTATCCAACCTTTTGTGATGTTTTAAGAATTTTCTACATTCATCATATTTTCCTATTTCTGCATTAGAATTAATCCTTTTTCCTGGAACTTTTTTTATATTTAATTGTACAATTGTGGGTAACAGATGTCAAAGCTTTGTTAGTATTTGGAAATTGATAAAAAGTAAGGTTCAGTATGTAAAAGGTGCTATTGGATCATGTTCAAAAGAAAATAACTGTTAGAGTGTTAGTTAACCTAAGAGATGAGACTCTAGGTTAATAACTGTATCAGTCAAGTATCAGTATCACAGTGCCCATCAGCTTCTGTGCCCATATATATTACAAGCTCGCATGCAAGCATATACAAGATTAACTTTTGTGCCCATCAGCTTAATTCCACTAACGATGCACAAGATGATAAAAAGGTTGCTGTGGTGTATAACCGGTATAGAGATAAGCAAGAAATTTGCACATTTTGTTAAAAAGGGCGCGGCGCTGTGGTGTATATCAAGAGATTGGTAGAACAAATTAAGAGACACCCATTGAGATCGGTAGGAATTCTTAAAATTAGAAAACCAGCAATTCGATATGAAACAGTACGAGTATTACAAATTTATAGAACAAATTTACACATTGAACAATTGTCATAAAATAACTAAATTAAAAGGATCACTCAAAAAAAATACACACAGACTAGTTAGAGACGACAACGGAGACAGAGAAAGCAATGGAGGACTGTACGGCGAGAGTCGATGGAGGAAAAAGGGGAACGGATGGCCTTCTTTCTTTCGTTGGCACTTGGCAGCCGATGCATCCGATCCAAAACGACAGACGGATCAGATAATTCGAACAAAAACCAACGGGCCAGATTAGATTACTGTGCTATCTACAGTAGCGAGGGGGGGTCACGTGCAACTCACGACTGCCCAGTCTTATATATTTCTAATTCTAATTCTAATTCTAATATATGATATCCAGAGCAAGAGCTTCATATATAGAGGAGATTTACTAAATATAATATCCAGAGCAAGAGCTTTAGATTTACCAAATTATTATTGAAATTTGAATTTATTACTATGATATAGTTGACATAACGTCATGCAAAAAATATATGCAAGAGCTTTAGAATTTTTTTTCTTCTTTTTTACCCTACATTTGAATTTCATATTAAAAAAAGAATAATTTAAAAAAGTGAGTTTGGAACATTTGGTGGCAACTGAATAGTGGGCATTGAAACCCTCATCTATGTATGAGGTATATATATTTAATGTTTATGATAAAATATACATTATATTCGATAATGTCATAAAAACAATAAATTTTGGCACTGACGGGAAGTTCAATAAATTTTTCTCAATTTATTTGTCCATAACCTTCTTTTTTTGCTTTTCATAAAAATATTCAATTTTCTACATGTTGAATACTTTCAAAAAAAAAAAAATGAAATTCATCCATTTGTGCGGTTAATATTAGACTTTAAACAGTATTAGACATGGCAATCGCATACTGTTCTTCAAAATAACACGACACGATCGTGTTAGCACGATATGATGTGCGTATTGACACGACACGAATATAAAATTGACACGATACGATCGTGTTATCGTGTCGTGTCATAATAGTGTCATGTTGGGACATTAGAAAGTTTGACACAATTCAACACGACACGATTCGACACGCAACATGACACAAACACGACACCAACACGAATTAACACGACACCTCAACACAAATTTAATTATTAATGTTGTTTATTTAAGCAAAATTAATAATTTAATCTCAATTTATAATACTATATCATATTATTTACCATCATTTAAATCATAATAGTGTTCTAATCTAATTATTATTTTTTATAAAAATATTAATAAAAAGATTAAAGTTATTCAAATAATAAATTATTATGTTTAATAAATTTTCTCTTACTTTTAATTTTTTTAATAATTTTGTAATTTAAAAATAATAAAATAATATAATACGATTTGACACGACTAACACGACGTGTCAACACGACATGACACGATTAAAAAAATAGTTCGTATCAACACGACACGATACGAGACTCTAACACGATCGTGTTTGACACGACACGCACGATTGGAGAACACTATTTATCGCACCAACCAAAATTAGATTTTAAACATTATTATACTTCGGTGCGTTATACTTTTTTAGATAGAATAATTCAATCTATTTCGTTAAACCTACCAACTTTTTGATGTAAAAGATTAAAAAAAAATCTAACATAAAAAACTTAACCAAAATTTTTTAAATAAAATTTGTTAGTTCAAAAATAAGTAATTTCTGCCGTAAAAAGTCATATAAATTTAGCATAAATTTACTGCCAAAAAAAATAATTGCAAAAGTAATTTCTAAGAAGGTAATTAAGAAGGGTAAACTTGTGGTATAAATTCAGATCAATCAATCAGTGAAAATTAGAGGGTCCAGATCGCATGTCGTAGGAGGAGATAATACGGACCACAAATTTTAATTAATACTATAAATTAGACATGAGCTACCTTAAATTTCTAAATATATTTAATTATTATTTTTAAATTAAATAATAATGGTATGACTATTTTTAATATATTTAACTCAAAAAACTATTTTATATTATAAAAAAACAGTCACGGATTTTAACATGAACTATCTTAGATTTTCAAATATATTTAATTTTTAAATTAAATAATAATTGGTATGATAATTTTAATATATTTAGGAAAAAAAGAAAAAGAAAATTAAATAGAAAATGCAAAATAAAACAAAAAATAGAAAATGCAATACGGCACTGCGGGCACGGGATATTAGTAGATGTTTTTCCTCCATTGCTGACGACATATTTGATTCCGATCGGACCGATCGCTTGGCCCAAACCAGATAGGGTCGAACCAGTTCTGAATCGCATGAATCTTTTCTGCAACAATTCTCATTTTCTTTCTAGGGTTCTCCGACAATTCTTCTTTTCAGTCAAAACCCCCCTTGCCTGGCCTTCTCCGACTCCGACTTGTTAGGATCGGTCCCAAGTGGTTACTCACTCTTCAGATTCTTCAGAGTTATCAGAGTTAGGATTTGTGATTTTTACACAACACATGCAACACACAAATGTATCAGTTGCAATGACAAAGAGTGAGTTTAGCTTTGAGGAAATTTGTCTGGAAGGAAAGTGCAATCTCATATGCCAAGACTAAAATTGCTTTATTATCAAGAGAGAATAACTGAGTACAAAATACAATTACACATGCACTACTGTGTACTACTTAACGATTACATAGGAATGAAATATATATAGACCAAAAAATAAGAGACTTGTTCCTTCTCAGAGAAGAATCGTGTAAAGGAAGATTCACAGTCTTCACACATCTCTCGTGACCATCACGCCTTAGTTGTGACCGAGAATGTAACAGGTGTCTCCATGCACACCATACTCGTTTCTTCACGGGAAAAGTCTCTCCGTCCTTGACCAGACACGTGTCAACGTGCCACGTGTCAATATTGGTCTCCACACTCCTAACAATCTCCCACTTGGAGACTCAATGATGACACCAGCGTCCCGGCGTTCCACCATACTCCAACATCGGCGTCCCGACAATGTACTCAACTTCTCTTTATTCTTAGCAATCTTTCATAGACTTGGCAATTTGGCTCCCACTCAACTTAGTGAACGAGCCCAACTGAGGTACAGCACAACCTCAGTTTCTCAGTGGTGACCACCTTTGTCAGCATATCTGCGGGATTTTCTGCACCCACGATCTTCTTCAGTGACAAGGTACCATCTTCAATGACCTCACGAATGTAGTGGTACTTCAGCTGGATATGTTTGGTCCTTGAGTGAAACACCGGATTTTTCGCGAGATACAAAGCACTTTGACTGTCGGTGTGGAGTGCTCCGCATCCCTGATCTTTACCGATCTCCTTGAGAAAACCAAGTAACCAAACCATCTCCTTTCCGGCTTCTGAGATTGCAACATACTCGGCCTCTGTTGTTGAAAGAGCCACACACTTTTGCAATCTCGACATCCAACTAATAGCTGTACCACCCCATGTGAAAACATAACCGGATGTACTTTTCCGATTATCCATGTCACCACCCAAGTCCGCATCAACGAACCCTTCTAAACCCACACTGCTTTTCTTGAAACACAGTGCCATACTTGAAGTGCCTTTCAAGTATCTGAGCAACCATTTTACCGCTTCCCAGTGTGCCATACCAGGATTTGCCATGAAACGGCTCAAAACTCCCACTGCTTGAGAAATATCGGGTCTAGTACATACCATTGCATACATGAGGCTGCCAATTGCCGAGGCATAGGGTACGGCCGCCATGTGATCTCGCTCTTCATCCGTCTTTGGTGCTTGCGCTTTTGAAAGTTTGAGTTGTCCTCCCAGCGGGGTACACCTTGGCTTGGCATCTTGTACTCGAAACCTTTCCAACACCTTGTTGATGTACTTCTCTTGCGACAGGATGAGAGTTCCCGCCGCTCGGTCACGAGAAATGCGCATGCCTAGGATTTGACTTGCTGGACCCAAATCCTTCATCTCAAACTCCTTTGCTAATTCTTGCTTTAAGTTGTTTATTTCTTTCATGCTATTCCTCGCAATTAACATATCATCAACATACAAAAGCAAGATAACAAAAGAAGTACCAAAGTACCTGAAGTAGCAACAATGGTCCATGCCACTTCTCTTAAATGCATGATCACACATGAATTTGTCAAACTTCTTGTACCACTGCCTCGGTGCTTGCTTCAAACCGTACAAGCTCTTTTTCAACTTGCACACTAGACCCTCTTTTCCCCGAATTTCAAATCCTTCGGGTTGCACCATGTATATTTCTTCTTCTAAATCACCGTGGAGAAATGTCGTCTTCACATCGAGTTGTTCCAGATGCAAGTTCTCGGTCGCTACAAACCCGAGAACCATTCTAATGGTTGTGAGCTTTACCACCGGTGAGAAAACCTCGGTATAGTCAATACCTTTCTTTTGCATGAACCCTTTGACCACCAATCTCGCCTTGTATCGCTTACTACCATCAACTTCATCTTTAACTCGAAATACCCACTTGCTTTGTAGCGCCCTCTTTCCTTCTGGCAATTTGGTTAAGTCCCATGTTTTGTTCTTTTCAAGGGACTCAAATTCCTCCATCATTGCCTGCTCCCACTTAACCGCATCACCCGACTCAATCGCCTCTTTATAATCCTCAGGCTCACCAGAGTCAGTTAAGAGCAAATAACTCAAGGAAGAAGTATACCTTGGGTTTGGTCTACGAATCCGAGTAGACCTCCTCAATACTGGCACTTGTGGGTCATGTTCTTCTTCTGGCACATCAGCCGCATCATCGGCCAATTCGGTTGCATCATCATCACTTTTGGGAATTTCAATGGCCACATTTCTCACTTCTTCAACATGGGATTTGGACCTTTCTTTATACAACTCATTTTCATTAAATGTGGCATCTTTGGACCTAATTATTTTTCGATTTCCCTCATCCCAAAATCGATAACCAAAATAATTTGTCCCATACCCAATGAAAATACATTTCTTTGCCTTAGCATCTAATTTGTCCCTTTTTTTCCAAATCCACATGTACATATGCCATATACCCAAAAGTTTTCAAGTGAGAAAGAGATACCTTTTTACCCGACCACTTTTCTTGCGGCAACTCGAGTCCCAATGCCATCGAGGGACTTCGATTTATGAGGTAAGCCGCCGTGTTGATTGCCTCTGCCCAAAACACCTTGGGTAGACCCGCATGAAGCCGCATGGCTCTAGCACGCTTGTTGAGAGTGCGGTTCATCCTCTCCGCGATCCCATTTTGTTGTGGTCGATTTGGGACCGTCCGTACTAGCTTGACTCCATGCTCAGCACAAAATCCCTTGAAATTAGCTCCATCATACTCGCCACCATTGTCCGATCTCAAGCTTTTAAGCTTACAACCGGATTCATTCTCGACCTCCGCCTTCCACTTCTTGAACACTCCAAACACATCAGACTTGTGCTTGAGAAAGTAAACCCATACTTTCCGAGTGGAATCATCGATGAATGTGACATAGTATAGTGAGCCACTATGGGATTGGACCGGTGCCGGTCCCCACACATCAGTGTGCACAAGTTCTAACTTTTTCTCCTTGCGCTCCCGTCCGACCTTTGAGAAACTAACCCGTTTCTGCTTGCCAAACACGCAATCTTCACAAAAGTCAATTTCTACCGATTTCATGGTCGGTAGTAATTCTTTTGAAGCTAGAACTTTCATTCCTTTGTCACTCATATGCCCCAGTCTTTTGTGCCATAAATTCGGGTCGGCCTTAGCCCCCGCAACCGCCACCAAAGGTACACTGCTATTTATCAAATACAATGTACTTGTTTTGGTACCACGAGCCACTACCAGTGCTTCTTTCACAATTTTCCAAGAACCTTCCCCAAAGATGATTCTAAATCCCTCTTTATCCAATTGACCCACAGAAATTAAATTCTTCTTCAACCCAGGAATATATCTAACATCATGTAATGCCCACTTATACCCATTATCAGATTTAATGTGAACATCACCTTTGCCAGTTATACTTAGTGGTTTGCCATCCGCTAAATATACTGTGCCATATTGCCCGGCTACAAAATTTTTGATCAATTCTTTACAAGAGGTAGAGTGAAAAGATGCACCTGAATCAAGAACCCATGATTCAATCGGGCTATCGACACATAGAACAAGAGCATCTCCAGAGTCGTCCCCGGCTGCTGCGTTCACCGAGTTAGACTCATCTTCTCTCTTTGCCTTTCTTGGCGCCTTGCAATCTCGCTTCATGTGGCCTGACTTGCCACAATTCCAGCACTTAGACTCACTTTTGGCTCGAGATCCGCCTTTTCCCCTCGACTTAGACCTCGCATGATTGTTTCCGCCTTTCTGACTCTTTCGACCCCTTTCAACACTTAGGGCCGCACCTGTTGCATCGCCTCGCTCCCTTCTACGAATTTCTTCGTTTACTAAGCGATCACGAACCAGGTCAAGAGTTACTTTTGAGTTGCCACAAATCACATCAATGACTGTGGACCAACTGTCAGGCATTGAGAGCAACAAACAATGCGCCAACAACTCATCATCCAATAAGCCACCTGTTGCTTTTAATTCACTCACAATCAGGTTGAACTCACCAAGGTGCTCTGTCACAAGAGTACCTTCGGCCATTTTGAGGTGAAATAGCCGTCTCAGGAGATGAAGTTTGTTTGAGCTCGAGGTTGTGACATACAGCTCAGCTAGCCGTTTCATCAAGCCATGGATTGTTGTCTGATCCATGATGTGTGATGCTACATCTATGGATAGTGTGTTCAACACCAGACCAAGTGCTTGGCGATTCTTTTTAGTCCAGACCTTCTCATCCATGTCTGTGGGTTTTGCTTCCTCGAGAGTATCCTCCAACTCTTTCGCATGGAGCATATTAGTAATCTGGAATTTCCAGAAACTAAAATGCTTACCATTGAAAACCTTCACATGGACTTTGTCATCCTCCATGTTGATGTTGTAAAACACCAACCTTCTTCTCCAACCACGAGGAACCTGGCTCTGATACCAGTTGTTAGGATCGGTCCCAAGTGGTTACTCACTCTTCAGATTCTTCAGAGTTATCAGAGTTAGGATTTGTGATTTTTACACAACACATGCAACACACAAATGTATCAGTTGCAATGACAAAGAGTGAGTTTAGCTTTGAGGAAATTTGTCTGGAAGGAAAGTGCAATCTCATATGCCAAGACTAAAATTGCTTTATTATCAAGAGAGAATAACTGAGTACAAAATACAATTACACATGCACTACTGTGTACTACTTAACGATTACATAGGAATGAAATATATATAGACCAAAAAATAAGAGACTTGTTCCTTCTCAGAGAAGAATCGTGTAAAGGAAGATTCACATTCTTCACACATCTCTCGTGACCATCACGCCTTAGTTGTGACCGAGAATGTAACAGGTGTCTCCATGCACACCATACTCGGTCACAACTAAGGCGTGATGGTCACGAGAGATGTGTGAAGACTGTGAATCTTCCTTTACACGATTCTTCTCTGAGAAGGAACAAGTCTCTTATTTTTTGGTCTATATATATTTCATTCCTATGTAATCGTTAAGTAGTACACAGTAGTGCATGTGTAATTGTATTTTGTACTCAGTTATTCTCTCTTGATAATAAAGCAATTTTAGTCTTGGCATATGAGATTGCACTTTCCTTCCAGACAAATTTCCTCAAAGCTAAACTCACTCTTTGTCATTGCAACTGATACATTTGTGTGTTGCATGTGTTGTGTAAAAATCACGAATCCTAACTCTGATAACTCTGAAGAACCTGAAGAGTGAGTAACCACTTGGGACCGATCCTAACAACTGGTATTCGACTCCGACTCCGACTGAGCATCTTTCCAGTAAAACTTATTAATGTCTTGTTTCCTTGCCAAGAGAATATTGTCCTCCTCTTCTCCCTTCCACCACCACCACCACCATTTCCGTCAGCTGGTGCTTCTGACACCTCTTCTCCGCCGTTCTCTTTCAACGCAATCCCAGCAACCCAAGGAGCTGCCCTTCATTGCTCAGTATCTCATCTCCTCCTTCGCCTTCTCCCCTGATCGAGCACTCAAATACTCGTCTCACCGTAACCTCGCTGCAATCAAATCCTCAGAGCGGCCTGACTCGGTCGTAGCAGCCCTAAAAGACACCGGTCTATCACATGACCAGATCAAGGCTGTTGTGTCGTTCTATCCACTTATTCTGGGTTCCAACGTGGAGAAGACCCTGAAACCAAAGGTGCGTCAGTTGATTGATGCCGGTTTCTCTGCAGAACTACTGGTTCACTTGATCCGGTACAGCCCAACTTCCCTTTTATTGAACAACACTCTCTCGCGCCTCTTGTTTTGGAGAGATTTCGTAGGGGGCAATGAAGTGATTTTGTTAAATATTGTTAGGAGAAATGGTTTGTTAGTCACATATGACATTGATAATCATGTTGTTCCAAGAATAAATCTATTCAAAGAACATGGACTGTCAAACCGAGATATAGCAGAGGTGCTTGCAAAAGGGCACAACTCCTGCATGAGCAGAAGATTAGAGACTTATAAACATGCTTTTGATTTCATAGAGGAGGCGGGGATTCCCCGTGATTCTGGCATGTTTCTATCATGCTTTGAAATGATTTGTTCTTATAGTAAAGAAACAATTGAACAAAAAATGGAGTTCTTCAAGATGACGTATGGCTGGTCCCAGGATGATATTTACTCTGCTTTCAAGAAATCTCCTGCCATACTCACAAAATCCCTGGATAAGATAAAATCAAACATGAATTTTCTGACCAGAGAGGCTAAGCTAGAACCTAGAAGCATAGCTTCTCGACCACGTTTACTTGGATATAGCCTACAAAAGAGGTTGGTACCGAGGCACCATGTGC
The DNA here is from genome assembly GCA_028095005.1 of Rhynchospora pubera. NCBI lineage: Eukaryota > Viridiplantae > Streptophyta > Magnoliopsida > Poales > Cyperaceae > Rhynchospora > Rhynchospora pubera. The sequence goes on along the minus strand of JAMFTS010000011.1, from coordinate 48,468 downwards.
TGAGAATCTTGGCTACAAAAGGGCTGAAAAATAGTGTTGCTTTTACGAGTGCATGCAACATTACTGAGAAGAGGTTTATTGAGAAATATGTTGAGCCATATAAGAAGGATGTGCCCGAGGCTTACTTTGCTGCCTGTGGTGCTAATATTCCTGTTTGATTTTTGCTTCTTCTAAGAATTTATATGCAGCACTTTTTTTTTTACCAGAATTATGAATGTAGCGAGAAAGATTACTGGAAGGAGGAGAGTTTGTGTATCAGAAGAAACTTATATGTAATGTTTCTACTTTTTTCTAGTGGGAAAGTTAGAACTTCGATTGGTTTTTGGCATTTTGAAATATATGCTAACAGCATGTAGTTAATCCATTTGCAAGGACTCTGAAAGCAGGCTCTGTATATTTCCAGAGACAGTACTTGGCATAAATGTTGTAACTACTGACACTGTTTTATCTCATTACTCGTTCATCAGCTGTTTTCTGGTCTTTGTTTATGTTATTGTTCTGGAATGGTGGTGCTGGATCCTGTCCTTGCGGATCACGTCAGTAGGTTGATTTGGCGTATTGTTTGAGATTGAACGGTACTTGCTGAAAAATCAGCCGTGTGATTTTAGTTTAAAATAGCTGCAAATATAGACTCCATATCCAAAGGACTTGAATTTTATTCTAGTTTGAGGGATGTGCACTGTATTCTCATCTTTTTTTGGTTCAACCAACATCTAAACTCTTGTTTCCAGCTCAATCCAACCTTGCTGTTGTTAATACACTGTTAACTTCTAATGTTAGAGAATGCACCGTCTATGGTGCAGGGTTGGTGATGATTCTTGTCTTGATTACACACTGTTGAGGTTAGCTGACTGAAAAGCAAGGGGCCATTAGAATAATTATCTAACAATGAGAGCGAGAACTAAGGAATTAAATCAATACTTGTGCTGGCATTAGAATTATTCTACCACATGATAATGTATTAGCCAATATTTAGCTTGAGAATTTGGTACATGTCTGATGTCTCCCTGCAACACAGTAAGGAGAAAAAGAGGAAACACATGACCATCGAACTAACCCCAAAAGTCAATATGTTAATAGAAAAACCAAAAAAAAGAAACTAGAACATAAACAAAAATGTGGCCAGAAAAATCAACAGTTCTGATATCAATGTACCGGTACACTTCTCTTCTCATTAGCACCCTACACTGAACCCCTTAGTTCTAGTAATAATTTCAATATTGTGCAAATAATCTGCGCAAATAAGCTGATTTTGACTATTTTAATCTTCAGTTTGCACGTAATAACTATAGACATAGAGAGGAAGTCAAACAATGAAATATACCTTCAGTAGTTAATTAGTTTTTGGAGTAAATTTTTTCGGAAGTCCCTGAATTTTGTGTATAATTCAATTTTAGTCACCAAACTTTAAATTGCCCATATAAGATCCCTAACTTTGTAATCATCCATTTTTAGTCCCTCTATTAAGTTTCCGTCCAAATACTAACAGAGGAGGTTAGGGGTCGTTTAATATTTTTGTCTTTTTTCTCCCACCCAACCCAGAAATTGAGATCCGCTGCCGCACGACACATGGTGTAGCGCGGCATCATGGCCGTCTGATCTAGATCCAATGGACAAGGAAGCCCCGTGCATGTAACCTAGATTGATAGGCCTGTAAAAAATGAACCGTCCGATCAAGATCAGACGGCTCGTAGTGCGCTACACCGTGTCCCGCGCTACAGCGAATCGGATTGCCCAACCCAGCTCTCTCTTTTGTCTTCCGAAACCTTTCCTCCATCCTCCCTCCTTTCTCCCCCCTCCTCTACTGCTCTACTGATTCAGAGCTTCAAATCTCCCTCTTCTTCCATTAGTGCTAGAAATGAGACTGAAAGTGTGAGAATGAATGAGTGACTCAAGTCTCCCGAAACTTCTTAAATCAGTTACTGAAATTAAGGCTATGTTTACTACAATCCAAAATTGAGTTGTACCGACAACTAAAATGACAAATATAACACTAAGAGCAGGAGAAATGATCATGGTACCAAAGTTTCACAACTGGACGAACAAGAACCATAATACAATTTATACAAATAATCATTCAATTTGGTCCAAAAACCCATGAACAGATTCAAATCAATTAATTATATGTGTGTGCAACCGCATATTCAAGCATCATCAAAATTTAAGAGATGACATAGTAATTGTAGAGAGTAATACAATGGACAAGTCCAGTAGTATAGTCAATGGAGAGGATTAGTGTTAAGATGTATAGTTAGTTCAGCTCAGTGAGGTACAGAAGAGAGCGTGTGTATATATATAGGAGGGGACAGCTCTCACAGTAGAAAAATGAGAAATTGTAAAAACAATACAATGAATGAAAGAATTCAATTCAAGAATCTGTATCTTTAGATTCTCTTCATGGTATCAGAGCAATTAAGAGCTCACGCTCGCTCAGATCTTGATTGATCGTTTCTTGATTCTCTCTTTTGTATCTTGCTTTGATCTACCTCAACAATGGCGTCGTCTTCCTCCACAACGCTTCCTCAAGCAGTTATCAGATTTGGACAACCGATCCAGTTTTCGCATCACATTCAAACCACTTTGAATTCTGAGAATTACCTGGTGTGGAAATCACAAGTGCTTCCGGTGCTGAGAGGATATGATCTTATCGGGTTTGTAGATGGATCCAAATCTACTCCAGAGCAAACGATTGCTAGTGCCAATGGTGGAGCAGCGATCAATCCTGAGTTTCAACAATGGCAGCAACAAGATCAGCTCATACTGGCGTGGCTTCTTGGCTCCATCTCTGCTTCTATACTCACTCAGGTAACTAATTGTGAAACCTCTCGTCAACTCTGGTTTTCAATTGAGCAGATGCACACCTCAATCTCTATGGCAAAAGTGATGGAACTCAAATTGATACTTCAAACTGCCAAGAAGGGAGGCACCTCCTGTGCTCAGTACATCTAGTACATGCAAAGTGTTGCAGATCGGCTCAGAAGCTTTGGCGTGTATCTACCAGAACAAGATCTTGTGGTGTATACACTTCAGGGGCTTGGCACTGAGTTTGAAAACTTTGTTACTGCTGTCTCACTGCGACAAACACCTCCTTCGATGCTGGAATTGCAGAGCATGTTGCTAGCTCATGAAGCTCGTCTACAAGCCGCCATTAAAGCTTCCTCAACCCCAATGGTGCTTCTCTCCACAAATCAGGCAATGAATGCTGGGCCAGATATGGGCTTCACTGCTGCTCAATTGGGCCAGCCTGCAATTCCTGCAGATAATTCAACCTATGCACTCTATGCCAATGGACCTGCTACACGATTTCAACCAATGCAACCTCAGCAACAGGCTACACAAAGGATGGCACAATCAGGTAACACATACTATCCCAATCGTTCTAATTCAATAGGGGCAGAGGTGGCTCACGTGGCAGAGGCCGAGGCCGCCAGCAGAAGAGTAATGCAAACTCAGCAAATGAATTGTGCCAAATCTGCAACAAGTGGGGTCAATCTGCAGCTGAGTGCTATCATAGATTTGATATAAGATACATTGGCAATCAATTCAACCAGACCCAGCAACCTCAGTAGCAATACCAGTATCAACAATCACAACAGCATCAGGCACTTGTGGCTGAACCAACAGTGTCGCCAAGTCAGGCCTGGTTTCTAGATTCAGGGGCAACTGCACATGTCACCTCTGACATTAACAACTTGAGTGCTGCTCAACCCTACAGAGGTCATGACACAATGCACATGGGGAATGGACAAGGTTTGTACATTCAACACACTGGTTCAACTATAATACATACCTGTGGCAAACCAATTCACCTAAAAAATGTACTGCATGTGCCCCATATCACAAAAATTTACTCAGCATCTCTCAATTACTTAAGGACAATGATGTAGTGGTTGAATTCAATTGCTCTACTTGTCTTATTAAGGATCGAGTGACTCAGCAGACCCTTTTGCATGGTACACTACTTGATGGTTTGTATGCACTGCAACAACCATCTTCTCTCCAGACTCTACAAGTTGCTCAAACCACCTCTGAAATTTGGCACTCAAGACTAGTGCATTGTTCTCATCATGTTCTTAGTTTGTTAGAAAAGAATAATTGTATTGCTGCAAAATCCATAAATGTTAAATTCTGTGAAAATTGTAATAAGGCCAAAGCTCACAAGCTACCTTTCTCTCATTCTCAGTCTGTTGCTACTGAACCTCTTCAAATTGTACATACTGACTTGTGGGGCCCATCCCCTGTGGTTTCAAATAATTGACACAGATTCTATGTGCATTTTATAGATGAATTCAGCCGTTTCAGTTGGCTATATAATTGTGCTTTTAAATCTGATGTTCCTACTTTATTTGCTGATTTCAAACAAAAAGCTGAGAATCTTTTATCCACAAAAATAAAGGTAGTTCAATGCGATGGGGGCACAGAGTTTAAACCTCTAATGTCCCAAAATCCAGCCATTACCTTTCAAATATCATGCCCCTATACCCCTCAGCAAAATGGTTTAGCTGAGAGGAAACACAGGCACCTAATTGAACTCAGCTTAGCTACAATGTTTCAAGCAGAAATTCCTATGAAATATTGGGATTGGGTGTTTCAAAGTGTGAATTTTGTCATCAACAGACTACCTTCCACTCACACATCCCCAATGTCACCATATGAAAAGTTGTTTCATCACAAACCAGACTACAGTTTCTTGAGAGTCATAGGATGTGCTTGCTTCCCTTTTCTAAGACCCTATAATGACAATAAGTTGCAGCCAAGAGCTGAACTATGTGTATTCATGGGGTACTCTACCATACACAAGGGGTATAGGTGCCTTCATATCCCCACTGGCAAAGTGTACATTTCAAGGCATGTTACTTTCAATGAACAAATTTTCCCCTTCAAGCAAGTCTCAGATCAACCAACACACAATTCTGCAGCTGACAACAACAAAACCTATAATAATTTGACAATTATACCCCTCTAGCTAACAATCAATACCACCATCATTCCACAGCAAGCAACACCACCACCACCACCATCATCTCCACCACAAGCAACACCACCACCTCCACCTCCTGAAACCTCTGTGGTACCATCCAGAAATCAAAACACTGTTTCAACTCATCCTATGCTGACAAGACAGAAAACCAACTCTTTAAAACAAAAAACACATCAACATCACAAAGTATATACTGCCACCAAGTATCCAGTCACACCTTCACCTGATGAAATTGAACCAACATGTTTCACTCAAGCAGTTAAGGAAGAGAATTGGAGGAATGCAATGTTTGCAGAATTGACTGCTCTTGCCATCAACATAACCTGGGACTTAGTTCTACCTCCACCAAATGCACACATAGTTGGCTGCAAGTGGCTGTTCAAAATTAAGAGGAAAGCTGATGGCAGTATAGAGAGGTATAAGGCAAGGTTGGTTGCCAAAGGATACACTCAAGAGCATGGCCTAGATTACTATGACACATTCAGTCCAGTAATTAAACCCACTATTGTCAGAGTGGTTCTTGCAATTGCAATCTCAAATGGATGGAAATTAAACCAACTGGATGTCAACAATGTCTTCTTGCATGGAGAGTTAGAAGAAGAGGTCTACATGCAGCAGCCACCTGGCTTCATAGATCAATCAAAACCTGACCATGTGTGCAGACTGAGAAAAGCTTTATATGGGCTGAAACAAGCCCCAAGAGCTTGGTTCTACAAGCTAAGAACATTTCTAATCTCTCAGCAATTCAAACCCTCCCAGGCAGATCACTCTCTATTTGTCTACAACAACAAGGGTATCATCATTTACATGCTTGTGTATGTAGATGATATCATTATTACAGGGACTCATCCAGATGCCATACAGTCTCTCATTCAATCAATGTCAAGTCACTTCTCTATCAAGGATCTAGGGCCCCTCAAGTACTTTCTGGGCATAGAGGTGATACCACATCAATCTGGCATCCTTCCGAGTCAGAGAAATTACCTTCTCACTATCCTAGAAAAGGCATCAATGGTGGGAGCAAAGCCATGTCAGACACCACTTCAAGCTGGCACTCAACTCTCAAAACTAGATGGCAACCAACTCCCTGATCCCCAGCAATACAGAACCATTGTGGGCATGTTGCAATATGCAACAATAACAAGGCTAGATATTCAATACTCAGTGAACAAAATGTCTCAGTTCTTTTCTCAACCAACTGAGACACATTGGCAAGCAGTGAAGAGAGTATTAAGATATCTCAAAGGAACACTGCAATTGGGTCTCTCTTTTCATCCATCCACTCAATTATCTCTCCATGGCTTCTGTGATGTAGACTGGGCTGGATGCCCAGATGATAGAAGATCCATTACTGGCTTTGCAGTGTTTCTTGGCCCCAATTTGATTTCCTGGTCAGCAAAGAAGCAACCAACAGTTTCTAGGTCCTCTATAGAAGCTGAATACAGGAGCATGGCTGCTGTAACATCTGAGGTTATGTGGCTACAGTCCCTGTTGTCAGAGTTACATCATCATTCACCTCAAAAACCTTCTCTGTGGTGTGACAATTTGTGGGCTACTTTCCTGGCAGCTAACCCTGTCTTTCATTCCAGAACCAAGCATATTGAATTAGACTATCATTTTGTCAGGGAGAAGCTAGCAGAAAAATTGATCACTGTAAACTTCATTTGCTCCACAGATCAACTTGCTGACATATTCACTAAGAGTTTGTCCAAGGCTAGATTTCATTTTATTAGAGACAAGCTGATGTTGTGTGACCCAGCTTGAGGGGGGCTGTAGAGAGTAATACAATGGACAAGTCCAGTAGTATAGTCAATGGAGAGGATTAGTGTTAAGATGTATAGTTAGTTCAGCTCAGTGAGGTACAGAAGAGAGCGTGTGTATATATATAGGAGGGGACAGCTCTCACAGTAGAAAAATGAGAAATTGTAAAAACAATACAATGAATGAAAGAATTCAATTCAAGAATCTGTATCTTTAGATTCTCTTCAGTAATCAAACTTTAATCAATTTGAATCAAGAAAATATCACATAGAAACCGAAATGATTAAGGGGGAGGGTGCACCGGGGAATAAAACTAAGGGGTCACTTCACCGATTTATCTTGCCACAGTCACCTCGGAGTCGTATCTTCAAAAAAAAACGTCCACTGGACGTTTTCTAATCTCAACCGTCCGATTCATATGGACGGTGAGATCTCAAACTCCATCAAGAAAATAAAAAAAAAAAACACGTATACGAAGCGTATAATGTCTGTCTCTTCATTTCCGTAGAAGAAATTGAAATCCATCGCGCGCAAACTCTCTCATCCCTTTCCAAAATCGCGATTCATTCTCTTCTCTTTGCCCACACACAAGAGATTAGATGCGATTCTCTTCTCTTCTGCCTACACACAGTGATAAATGCGACTAGAGAGAAGCTGGGTCCTTTCTTCTCTCTCAACACTTCCTCTTTTTAATCGGAGAAGCTATAAAGCCAAGCACGTATCATAAATGGGTTTCGTCATGTAAACAAACTATGGGGAAAGTAAAGTTGTAAACTTTTGGCTAATTTGACTTTTTTTTTAATCATGATAGGAGCTATCAATTCTCTCTGACTCGGCAGCCCCAAACAACTTTTCATTAATACTGTATTCACTCGTACTTAAATTGGGTTTAGTCTTTAAGTTTAAAGGCGGAAACATATACTGAGAAGACATTATTATATTTATAAAATAGTATAATGATGTACACTTGTATTGAAATTTCTCAAGAAAACAAAGAAGGATGAGTTAAAAAAACGAAGCATATCATCATTACCAGTACTCAACTTACGCCTTCTGTTATATACTTGTTAAAAAATTATGGTATATACCATTGTTTTATCTTTACTTTTTAGAAGTGGTTCAATGAATGCTGAATCATAGTAAATTTTGCTAATTTTACTCCCTCTTCACCTTCTGGTTAGCAGCTAGTATCATTGGATTTCTGAGAAAATGCTTGCTTAAGTTTAATTTTGATAAAAATTACAGAGGGCTTCATGGTTGTTTGGTATAAGCATATTGAGAGGTGAAGTGAGAAGGAAATTAAGTTCAATTGGCATTGGGCCCTTTGGGTGTGACAAGTTTGTTCAACCTATTTATTCATTGGTTTGGCATGGTGCAACAGGGAACCGATACACATAATTTCTCACGTCGCTCATGATTTGCAGGTCCCGCTTGTCTCGTTTGGTACCGATGAAGTGGGCACAGCTTCATTTGCCTTGATTTTTATTCTTTTATTTGCTGGTTGTACTGATTTGTGACTCCATTTGTTGATTTACTTTCATATTTAAGGTAGCTATTTATAGTTGGTTACTTGAGTTGCTTTGTGTTCAAATGTTTGTTCTCATAATTTTAAGTGGCTGTTGCAAGAAGCTCTATGGTCGTATGTTGACGAAGACACCAGTCGTGAAAAGAGTGTATTAAGCAAATTATAGCATATATTGAGCCTGTTACCAGTATATTTCTTAGTTTGTCAACAAATTGAAATTTCTCAAAGTCAAAACAAAATTAAGAGGAAAAATCATATACTTGCCATAACTTTGCATATTTCAAGTCAAATACAAGTTTATTCAAACAGAAATTAAGGAATGTTTGTTTCTCAAACAAAATGCACAATTAAATGATGTTTTTCTGGAAATGAGGGCCGTGAGGATATATTTTTTGCTCCAATTATTTCATCACCATACCCAATCATTAGCTTCCCCACCAATTATTTCTGTACCGATTAACATCACAAACCATCGTCCCATTCCTATGAGATCGACCCCTTTCTGGTACAACATGTGTCCTCTAAACTTCATCGGTACCACTCTCTAGCATAACCGTACCAGCTAATGCACTGATTCAAATGAACAAGTAAAAATAAAAATAAAACAAAATAATCATTAACAGTCATTCCGTAAATAAGACAGTTCATTACTGGTGAAAAGCAAAACAAAATATTAAAGTACAAATCCAGTTTAAATAAACTTTTTCATTATGTCCATTCAGATGAGCATCTCATTATACGGGCCAAACAGATGAGCACCTCACTATACATAATTCCAATAATAAAGAATTTTTTATAGTACAGCATACACACATTTCAAATATATATGGCAAACAAAATAACATCTCACTACACAGAATTCCAATAATAAAGTTTTTAACAGAGTTCAGTTGCCACACTTGAGATCAGCACAAAACCAACTAGAGCAAAGAAGCTTGAAAGAGCCCATCTCTAATTTGACTAGCACCGTATCAGGTCCATGTGCGAAATCTTGTGTGAATTATATGACTACCTGAGCTGTCAGCATAAAATATCTTGCAGAAATTTTGTCAAAAGTCTGTTGCAGAAATTCAAGTGAGACCCCTAGAAATTTTGTCTAAATTATATGACTAAATCAACCAGTTCATTACACGGAACGACCAAAAATCGAAAAAAGAGAGACAAAAAATCGGAAGAAAGAGAGAGAATTATCTGGTTCGAGCGAGAGCGAAATCCTAGAAAGTTGCTTCGAGAGGTACTTCGAGATGAGATCAAGGCGGAGGCAGTGGTGCTTCGAGAGGCGATCGAGAGGAGATCAAGGCGGAGCCAGAGCAAGGGTACTGATCGGAATGGAGAGACGAAATTTAGGTTCTCTCTCTAAACGCTCAATGGGAGAGGAAAAAAGAGAAGGGATACGCAGAGGGGAAGAGAATACGTAGCGTATACTCTAATTTTTCTTTTTTTTTTTTGGACGAATTTCAGATCCAGCCGTTGATTTAAATCGGAGGGCTCAGGTGGTGAGACGTCTACTGGATGGTTTTTATTAACCATCCAGAGGATACAACTCCCAGTCACCTCATCTTGCCTTGCCTTGTGACTATCTCCACCAGTCATTCACTAGTTTGGCCGACCTTAGCCCTCATCACCCCTTTCCTTTTTTTTATTATATATTTTTTGCTTACCAGTTTTTCCAAATTGAAGAGGGAAAGTGGGTCGGAGTGAAAAAGAGAGAAGGGTCAGCCCTTAAGTAGGTGTGATAGACGAGAAAGCGAGTCCAAGATGCTGAGGTCCGCCATAAGAAGAGGGAGATGGAGCAACAGATGAGGCGGAGTAAAAGAAGAGAGAGAGTAAAAGTATCGAAAGAGAGAAAGAAACGTCTATGCGGGAGAGAGCAGAAATTATTAAAAACTGACTCACAGGCTAAAAATGTAACAGAGGGACTAAAAATGGATGATTGCAAAGTTTAAGGATTCTATATGAACAATTTAAAGTTTGATGACTAAAATTGAATTATACACAAAGTTCAGGGACTTCTGAAAAAATTTACTCTAGTTTTTGAGTAGTGATGGTACCTCTACACAAAGTACAAAAGCTGAGTCGATCAATGCAACAACATAACACAACGAAGCAACATATATGGTAACATAAATCAATCAGTAGAAGAACCACAAAAGCTGACGTTTAACACCGTTTGGTTCGCCCAGATACCTTCAAACTCACTCATTTATTTTTTTTAAAAAGGCAAAATCTGTCCCATACCCTTGAATCTTGCTCAATTAGATATTTATCTTCAAATCATTGAAATTGATCTTATGCCCGTCCATTCTTGATAAAATTAGATATATGCCCTCCTCGACAGTTTAAGTTAATTTCTGAATATAAAAAACTGATTTTTATATCTTATGACTAAATTACCTCTGTCCAAACTCCTCTTCTCTGCCAAGTCTAAAAGACTTTTCATCTTCTTGTTAATTCTCTCTCTAAGCAATATATCTTTCTGATTCCATTCTAAATATTTCATAAACGAAAGTTTCTAGAAATACGAGTTTCTAGTTTAACTTTCATATCTTCGTTTTCATCTGTCTAATAATAATGGGTGTAAGAAACATCAATATTTCATTTACTAATTTTTTACAATCATTTACTGTTAGCTAACAATATTGCTTTGTTCCCTCTTAGTTTCTTTTAAGCAAAAGTCATGAGACAAATTTCATTACTGAAACAAGAAGTAACCAAAAAAGAAAATACAGTACAAAATATAAATCAACTAATGTACTGGCAACGTACCAGTACTCGGCATCAACTCTTTTTCTTCTATGCTAAAACATGTAGCATATTTCCTTCTTCCATAAGATTAGTTAACAATTTATTTACTATTTATTAATTCAAAGTATATTTGCTTGGCAAATTGCATTTTTGATTTAATTTTTGTAAAATTAAAAGGGGATATATTCTCCAAATACTGCTAAACAACTTTCAGTCTATAGGATGGCTTACTATTTGATTTAGCTTTTTTTTTTTCCTCTTTTGTTTTGATTCTCTTTTTTCATCTGCCAGCCGCTGCCCAACTTTCTTAATTGCCAGCCGCTGCCCAATTTTCAAATCGATAACATTAATCTCGTGGATGGAGATTTGATTCTCCCTGAGTAATTTCAAAAGCTCTATAAAGATATGTTTTGTTTCCTTATTTTCTTGCCTCCATAGTTACTTGGCAGCTATGTTACTCGGGTGCGGGTATCGTGTCGGATACGATGCGGGTGCGGGGATACGACATTTTTCAAAAAATCCGGATACGGCTGTATATATAAAATAATTAAAATAATATTTTTTTAATTAAAAAACTAATTTATATATTTTATTAAACCCAATTCACATTAGTTTTCTTCATAATCATAATCATATTATTTAGGAATAACCATGTTATATTGAGGAAATATAATATGGATGCATATATTATTACAATGGTTCTCCTCTGATCCTCTCCACAGTCTGATTAATTGGACCTATTGAAGATTATTTATACAATCCAATATCGTATAGCCCAAAGTCATCACTCAGCCCAACATGTATTCTTTTTTGTCCGGTTTTAAGGTGTTATATTAGTCCCACAGGTGCTGTCGAAGCTAATATGGATATTATATAAACATTGCTCTTTGATAGCGAAACGCGCAATGTGCGTGCGTGGCACATGTCTCGTGTCATTGTGCGTTGGATGCCTTTCACATTTGGGTGCTAGTTAATTAATATATTTGGTATTAGTACTTCTATTAAAATATTATTATGTATATTTGTCTCAAATGTCAAATAAATTCAGTCTTCCCCAATCTGATGCGGCAGCCTCGTAGCCCCGATACGCGCACTGCGCCGCATCGACGACCGTATCCGACGGTCAATATCGAATAAAATATTAAGATACGCCATCTGACCAATTGGGTGCGTATCGCACGCGAATCGTATGTGTATCCGCGTCGGATACGTATCCAATTCGGGATACGGTCTGAAATTGGCGTATCCAGCTAACATAGCTTGGCAGAAAGAAGAAATATAAAATAAAATTAGAAAGATATATTCTCATAAATTAACAATTAGGAAAATTTTAGAATGAAAAAGTATATATCGCAGAAATATTTCTATTTTATATCGTATGGAGAGAGAATTAACGGAAAGATGAAAAGTCTTTTAATATTCATAAATTAACTTAAACTGCTATCTAGTTTCTCTAAAAAAAAAATCACTTAAACTGTCGAGGAGGGCATATACTATCAAGAATGGAGGGGGTATAGGATCAATTTCAATGATTTGAGGGGTAAATATCTAATTGAGCAAGATTTGAGGGGTATGAGACCGATTTTGCCTTTTAAAAAAAATGCAAAAGTTACGTGTCGAATTCAATTGTTGATTTCATTCAATTTAACGAGCAATGTGTTTTAATATAAATTGAAATTTTTAAAATTTGTTTGATACTTGATCAAGAGATTAAATAATAAACAAATGCAATTAAATATGATAGATTAATGTTAATATATTTATATTTTAGTCTTTCGATCAAGTATTAATATACTCTAAAATTTATATAAAAATGTATTGCTTGTTATATCGAATAAGATCATTGGTTTAGCTTTGGAAGTTGTATTTTATATTTTAGAAAAGTAAAAAAAATGTGGAATTTGAAATATTTGAGACAACATTTGGGACAATCAAATTTTAAGTTTTTTTTTCCCTCTGGATATGCAGTTTTTACAACATGTTAATCCCCTAGTCGCTGCCGATCAGAACGGTCGCTTGTCGCAAGTCCCAACCCAGACAGGATCGAACCAAGTTCCGATTCGCATTGAACCGTTTCTCCAGTTCTCTCTCTCTTTCTAGGGTTCTCACTTCTCACTTCTCACTTCTCACTTGTCAGTAAAAGCCGCGAATTGCTCAGAGAATTTCCTACTTGCTCAAACACTCCTCCATATGACCAAAATACCCTCCTCTATTTGATTTGCTCAATCTTTAGCCTGACGAGAAGGGTATTTTGGTCAAATGGGGAGTGCCCTGAGCAATTCCCGTAAAAGCCCCCAAATTAAACCCTAATAAATTGCTTCTCCGACTGAGAAATCTCAGTCTCCATTTGAGAATTGAAAACTTAACCATGTCTTCTTTCCTTGCCAAGAGAATATTGTTATTCTCCTCCTCTTCTTCTCTCTTCCACCACCACCACCATTTTCATCAGCTGGTTCTTCTGACACCTCTTCTCCGCCATTCTCTTTCAACGCAATCCCAACAATCCAAGGAGCTGCCCTTCATTGCACAGTATCTCATCTCCTCCTTCGCCTTCTCCCCTGCTCGGGCGCTCAACTGCTCGGCTGATTCCCACCTCAGGGCAATCAAATCCAAGGAGCGGCCTGAGGAGGTCGTGACATTCTTGAAAGGTACCGGTCTATCACATGACCAGATCAATGCCGTTGTTTCATTCCACCCCCGTATTCTGGCTTACAATGTAGAGAGGACCCTGGAACCAAAGGTCCGTGAGTTTATTGATGCAGGTTTCTCTGGAGAACTACTGGTTCGCTTGATCCGCAACAACCCAAATGCACTTGAAAGGAAAGATACTCTCTCCCGCCTCCTGTTCTGGAGAGATTTTGTTGGGAGTAACAACGAAATTTTGTTAAAGATTATTAAGAGGAACAGGTTGCTTGTCGTATTTGACATTGATAAGCATATTGTTCCTAGAATAAATCTATTCAAAGAATATGGATTATCAAACCAAGATATAGCAAGGGTGCTTGCAAACGGGTACAGCTCTTGCATGAGCAGAAAATTAGAGACTTATAAACATATTCTTGATTTTATAGAGGAGGCAGGGATTCCCCGCAATTCTGGCATGTTTCTTATGTGCTTTAAAGCTATTGGTACTTTTAGTAAAGATACAATTGAACAAAAGATGGAGTTCTTCAAGATGACATATGGCTGGTCCAAGGATGATGTTTACTCCGCTTTCAAGAAGTTTCCTTCCATACTCTCGATGTCAATGGATAAGGTAAAATCAAACATGAATTTTCTTATCAGAGAGGCTAAGCTAGAACCGAGAAGCATAGTATCTTGGCCACATTTACTCGGGTATAGCCTTCAAAAGAGGTTGGTACCGAGGCATCATGTGCTGAACATCTTGGGTTCAAACGGGTTTAAGAAAAATGTTAGTCTTTGGAGTGCATGCGCCCTTACTGAGAAGAGGTTCCTTGAGAAGTACATTGAGCCATATAAGAAGGATGTGCCGGGGCTTAGCGAGGATTACTTTGCTGCCTGTGGCAGTAATATACCTGTTTGATTGCTGCTTTTTGCTAGGAGGAATTGTGTACTATTCTTTAGCTGTTACTGATTGATCGAGAAATCTCACCGATATAAACTTCTTTGTTCTTATCTTTTTATTTTACTTTTTGGAAATGGATACTGACTTTCAGCACTCAGTACCAGTAGAAACTTCAATGTAATTTTTCTGTTCTTTTCTAGTGGGGAAGTTTGAAATTTGGTTCATTTTTGGCATTTTGAAATTTGAGCAAACAGCAAGCAATTAATCCTTTTGTTAAGGAACCTGAAATAAGGCTCCTTATTTGCAAAGACAGTACTTGGTCTGAATGGTGTCAGTACATTACTCCTTATTCATCAGTGGTTTTGGTAGCCTTTGTCTATTTAATTGTTGTGGAATGGCCTCAATGGTGTCAGTACCATGCTTCGTTGCATGTTATATTCTTTGAGGTCAGGCCAGTTGGTCAACACAAATGAGTTTAAATACTTGCGAAACACTCGATTCATCTTTATTCCTTTCCATCTACGGTACTCGTTTACCATCGGCCCAAAGTAACGTCTTGGCGCTCAATTGCTTTCTTCTTGTCAAGCAGAAAGCCCATAAAATAGGTAGGAAATTACTTAGCTCTTTGGAAGGCACACACTGTACACGACTACTCGCTTTGCAGCCTGAAGCCTAGTTCTACAGACTACTCTACCAGTCAAAAGACTTATGCTGAGCTCACTTCTGCGAGTGTCTTATCCAAGTTGGCACATTGTTTGTGATTGAATGGTCCTAGACTGAAAAATCAGGTGGGTGATTCTAGTTCAATCCACCTCCTTGCTATTCATATACAGTTATCTTATAATATTAATTATAAACTTTTACCTTTACCTGTTTCTCTTCTTGCACCTCTCCTTGCATGGCAACCCCTTTGGTCAGACTCTCTCCTTGGTACCTGACCCTCTCCTTCTCAGCCTTCCTATCCTTCTCCTCTGTCCTCCTTTAAGTCTCCACCTCTGCGGTGGTCTTTCCTGAAGTAGAAAAACTCCATATCCATACTACCATAATTTCTCAAGTAACAAGATTAGCATTATAAGGTACAGATAAGTACCAATGTGGTACCTAGGTTGGTACCAGTTTCGTATCAGTTCAGTTATCTAAGGTCTTGTGAGATGTTTTGTACAAAACCTTGCTTTGGTAAATGGAAGCGGGAGGTCTTAGTACCTACTTGCTTAAAAAAAAAATAATAAATAATAAATAAAAAAAATACAGAGCCATACAATCGTAGGAGCTATGTTGCAGGGTTTGTGCTGATGTATGCCTTCATTACGCACTGTTGATGCTAGCTAGCTCTAATTAACAGTGTCACCGCACAGAAAGCTAATGAGTTAAAATCAATGCTTATTAGCATTAGAATAGCTGTACCAATGTACCATGATAATTGCTTCAGCCAATATTTAACTTGAGAATTTTGTGCATGTCTCCTTACAGTATGGATAAATCGACAAAACACAAATTGTTGAACTAACCCCAAATATGCTACCTGGAAAACCCAAAAACGAAACTAGAAAAAATAATAAAAAGTGACCCGAAAATCAACTAGTTGAGAAATTAAACACATCTGATTTCAAAATTATCAGTATGTCTCTCTTCTCACTAGTATTCTCCATTAGCCCTTTCAAACTCAAACAGATCTGTTGATAACTTCAATCCTGAGTAAATAACCTGCATTCTTCTCAAATAAGTTAAATTTGACTAATTTAGCTTCATTTTGTACAATGAATCCTAAGTTATATCTGCTATTGCAACATGACTTTGACTAAATTACACCTCGATCGATCTGTTAATTAAATTCTTGACGAGTTCTACCACTTGATTGATGGATATTTTAGTCAAAAATATATTGCAATAGCAAACAACTTGTTGCATTTAGCAATCCCCGTCAAATAATGAACTATAATTTTATCAAATAATCACAACGCTCCAAAAAGTGTTTGTAATTTCACATGAACAATTTTATCCGGGTCTCGCAGTTGCCCCACAATTGTAGCACGTCACTTCTTGCTCTTTTAATTTCCACAAGTGATCATACCCAACCTGGGATTTACCACTTTTTAATGTCCTCCCATTTCCTTGCGAATAGGCTCTCTTTGTTCTCCCCCTCTTCTTTGCGCCACCGCCATTCAGCCGGAAATTATTAATAAAAATAATAAGAAAAAAAATTTAATTATAACATTGTAGTTATTTTTTTAATAAAAAAGAAAACATTTATCATCGCGCTTATAACAACGTTAACTTAGAAATAGTGTTTTGAAGACGATCTGATCCGTCCAGTCTGGCCCTTCTACAAAATCTGTTAGTCCGGTCTTTTGAAATTTGGTCGGGTCCTTTTGTCTTTCACTAGTCTAGTGTGAAAATTTTTTTTAGAATTTTCTTTTTTTGTTTTTGAGAAATGTCCAGTGTGAACAAATCAAGCAGCCCTCCAGTTCTCACAACATACTGATTCCGATCGAACCGATCGCTTGGGCGCTTGGGCCGCTTGGCCCAAACCAGATGAACTCACATCTTCTGCCGTGCGCGGCTGGCAGCACTTTTTATTCCGACTGTCTGATCTAATCTGAACGACTCCCAAAAAATATCGGATTGATAGACTCGAAAAAGCTGAACCGTTCATATCAGATCAGATCGGACGGCTCATATAAAAAGTGCGGCTGTGCAGCGCGGCAGAGGATACGAATCCCAAACCAGATAGGGACATAGGGTCGAACTAGTTCCGAATTGCATGAATCGTTTCTCCCTTTTCTATTTCTAGGGTTCTCAGTTCTCACTTCCTCTTCAGTCAAAACCCCCCAAATTTGAACCCTCGTCTCTCTGTCGCTCCTCATTTCTTTCTCAGTCAACCCCCCCCCCCCCCCCCCAAGGAATTACTGCCTTCTCCGACGGAGCAATCTCTGTTCACTCCCTCCAGTTTCTAGTAAAACTTACTAATGTCTTCTTTCCTTGTCAAGAGAATATTCTCCTCCTCTTCTTCTCCCTTCCACCACCACCACCATTTTCATCAGCTGGTTCTTCTCCGACGCAGCAATCTCAATCTCCATTTGGGGATTGAACACTTAACCATGTCTTCTTTCCTTGCCAAGAGAATATTATTATTCTCCTCCTCTTCTTCTCCCCTCCACCACCATCATTTCCATCATCTGGTGCTTCTGACACGCCATTCTCTTTCAACGCAATCCCAACAACCCAAGGAGCTGCCCTTCATTGCACAGTATCTCATCTCCTCCTTCGCCTTCTCATTTGACAGAGCGCTCAAATGCTCGGCTGATTCCCACCTCAGGGCAATCAAATCCTCGGAGCGACCTGAGTCGGTTGTAGCATTCCTCAAAGCTACAGGTCTATCACATGACCAGATCAAGGCTGTTGTTTCATTTCACCCCCTTATTCTGGCTTACAATGTGGAGAAGACCCTGAAACCAAAGGTGCGCGAGTTGATGGATGCGGGTTTCTCCAGAGAACTACTGGTTCAGCTGATCCGGTACAACCCGACTTCCCTTTTATCGAAAGACACTCTCTCGCGCCTCTTGTTTTGGAGAGATTTCGTAGGGGGCAATGAAGTGATTTTGTTAAATATTGTTAGGAAAAATGGTTTGCTAGTCGCATATGACATTGATAACCATGTTGTTCCAAGAATAAACTATTGAAAGAATATGGATTATCAAACCAAGATATAGCAAGGGTGCTTGCAAACGGGTACAGCTGTTGCATGAGCAGAAGATTAGAGACTTGTAAACATATTCTTGATTTTATAGAGGAGGCAGGGATTCCCCGCGATTCTGGCATGTTTCTTGTGTGCTTTAAAGCTATTGGTGCTTTTAGTAAAGATACAATTGAACAAAAGATGGAGTTCTTCAAGATAACATATGGCTGGTCCCAGGATGATGTTTACTCAGCTTTCAAGAAGTTTCCTTACATACTCTCGATGTCCATGGATAAGGTAAAATCAAACATGAATTTTCTTACCAGAGAGGCTAAGCTAGAACCGAGAAGCATAGCTTCTTCTTACCCACATTTACTTGGGTATAGCCAACAAAAGAGGTTGGTGCCGAGGCTTCATGTGCTGAGAACCTTGGCTACAAAAGGGCTGAAGAATAGTGTTGCTTTTACGAGTGCATGCGTCCTTGCTGAGAAGAGGTTCATTGAGAAATTTGTAGAGCCATATAAGAAGGATGTGCCGGAGCTTGCCGAGGCTTACTTTGCTGCCTGTGGTGGTAATATTCCTATTTGATTTTTGCTTCTTCTAAGAAGTTATATGTAGCATTTTTTTTTACCAGAATTGTCAATCTAGTGAGAAAGATTACTGGAGGGAGCAGAGTTTTATACTTCTTTGTTCTTATCTTTTTATTTTACCTTTTTGGGAATGTATGCTTGCTTTCTGCACATAGTACCAGAAGAAACTTATATGTAATGTTTTCTGTTCTTTTGTAGTAGGGAAGTTAAAACATTGATTGTTTTTGGCATTTTGAGATGTAGGCAAACAGCAAGCAATTAATCTGTTTGTTAAGGACTCTGAAATAAGGCTCCTTATTTGCAAAGACAGTACTTGACCTGGATAGCGTCAGAACATTGCTCCTTATTCATTTTAATTGTTCCGGGATGGCCTCAATGGTGTCAGTACCACACTTGGTCGCATCTTATATTTTTTGAGGTCAGGCCAGTTGGTCGAGTTGGCACATTGTTTCCATAATAGTAGCAGCATATATTGACTCCGTGATCAAAATACCATACAGTTCATACTAATTTGAGAGCTGTGAAATTTATCCTTAACCTATTTTAGTTCAACCAGACCTAAACTCTTTGTCACAGTTCAATCCACCCTTGCTGATAACAGACAAGTATCTTGATGCAAGGTTAGCGTTGATGTTTGCCTTGATAACGCACTGTTAAGGTTAGATAACTGAAACTTTCAGGACATTAGAATAGTTATTCAACGTGAGACTGAAAACTAATAAATTGAATCGATATTATACTAGCATTAGAAATAGTTATTCAACCCAAGATTAGTGCTTCACTTAGGTTAGTGACTAACCTTCTGCCAGGTTAGTTTACCAAATGAAACAAGGTTAGTTAGGTTAGCGCTTCACTTTGGTCTAACCTTCTACCTCTGCGAAAAGGAGTGGTAGCGCTAACCAGCCTATTTTGTGCGTCCGTGAGGGAATAAAAAATAGTAAAGTGTTGGATAAATGATAAAATAAGATGCATTCTCTCTCTTCAATTATTTTCTATCCCAACCGTTAGCCCCTCTCTCTCTTGCAATCAGAATAAAAACCGAAGAAAAATCGGCTAGTTCTTTCCTTAGATCTACGGAGGAGCACATAGAAATCGAAGAAAATGACAACACCACCTTGTTCCTCGACTTGCGCCGACTGAAATGCACCCTGAATTTCTAGGTTTAGGCGGAGAAGAAGAAGTTGTAGGTGAAAACACTTTATTCCCCATTTTTTTTGAATTATGGCGTATTCCTCTCTTTTTTTCTCCTTTTTTCTGATCTAAGTGATGTATTGTTTGTTTGATCTACTGATTTCGATTAGCAGAGGCATTGGCTGGTATTGAAGGTACGATAGGGTGGAGACCATTGAATCTGATCACATCATCTCTCTTTAGTCCACTAGTCTAAGGTACGACCTCTATTTTAGTTTGATTATTGATTTTAAGATGGATATTGATTTGAGATGCTGACGTGGGGAAAATTAGACAATTTCTTGATTTTGTGTTATACATAATAGTAACATTTGTAATTTCACTTGTTTTTAGAGTCTTTTCAATTGACATTTGCATTGAATCCTTGAGAATATTGAATTCTGTTACAAAATTTTATTTTATACATTTTGATAATGGCTGTCAAGGGAATTCTGGTACAATATCAGTATCAACTTTGTATCACTTACCAGTATTTACATAGTAGACAATATTGTTTAATTGTGAGATAGTATCGTATGATCTGCATATAAATATTGGATCAGTAAATTGAAAATTGTAATTATTGTAAATCAGTCCTGTCTATTTAATTTAACTTTGCCATGCATTTATTTTAACTTTCTATAGCTAACACCATCCTTTATAACTAGTTAATGCAGTAATTACTTATTAATTTCTAATATTTGTAGACAAACCAAACCCAAACACCTGTTTGTTGCATTCTTTTATGTGTAATAGTAACAAACAATTACTGATAGAGACCAACCCAAAAACCTCTTTATATTGTTGTATTTACAATACTGATTTTGTGTCACCTGATTTTGTGTAACAGTAACTTCCAACGAAGATGAAGAAGCGGAAGATCTGGGGGCTGGTGACTCACAAACAGGGAATGATTCAAGGGAGAGTATTAAGGACATTTATGGAATAACAGACAATTTTAGAAAAAAATTAATGAATGACCGTATGTTTCTATGGCATTTTAATGTATCATTTAGAATATTTTGTAATTTGACACTTGTATCATTTTAATGTATCATTTAGCACTTGTTAATTTGATATGTAATCTCTCTTGCTTGATACATTGCTATATATTTCTGTTGGAAGTGAATAAATACTTGGAATGTGTCCTGTAATCACTTCTGGCAGCTGTACAACCCTTGTACCAGTCATAAGTAAGGCTATTCGGAATCTGGTACAGTTCTGGTACGATTGTCTGGACCCTGGGTCATTTGCGTTTTCTCCTTTTTTTTTGTGAAGGTCTATACCACATGATATTCTTTGATTTTAGTTATTAAATTTGCTTGCCTGAATTAGATTTGTAGGGCCTGGATGTTTTTATTTACTAATGAAATTTAGACCTAAAGGCATTTCGTAAAAAAAAAAAAAAAAAACAAAATTTTTACGCCTTGTTTGATAGTATTAAGAATATTGTAATTTTATAATATTTTGTACTTTGCCACTAGTTTATGTTTTTAATATTTGTAGTTAGAACGCTTTTTATTACTTAATTTTTTATCAAAATTAATCACTTCAATATCAATAATATTGTAATTAGTAATTATGATGATAATAAGTATTTATTATTATTAATAATAATATAATATATGTAGTTCCGTCCAATAAAAAAGCCAAGAGGCAGTACACGTCACACATACCACACATTGGTGTGCATTTTGATGGCATCTAATAAAAACATAATAATCAATAATTTATTTATTTCCCTCCATCACTAACTTCAACTTGTCACACCAAACAACATTCACTAACCTTAGACTACCACTAACACTTTCCAATCACTACCCCGCCATTCTACCTCTCTAACCCCCAAAATTACTAACCTTACACTACTAACCCTACTAATCTTTGTTTTGCCAAATGCACCCATAATGTTTTACCTTGAGACTTGATTCATGTTTCCCAGCAACACAATAATATGGGCAGATCGACAAAACTCACCAGCGTTGAAATGTGCCTAAATATCAATATGTTAACAGAAAACCCAGAAAGAAACTAGAAATTTTATTAAAAAAAAAAAAGGAAACCAGAAAAATCAACAAATTTGATATCAATGAACCAGTACGTCTTTATTCTCACTTGTACGGTTGTATCCTATATTTACTCTCTTAGTTCTGCTAATAGCTCCAATGCCGTGTAAGTAACCATAATCTGCTTAAATAAGCTAGATTTGGTCATTTGGCTAATTTACTTTCAATTTGTAGAAAACTAGTAAAATAATGAAACCATAATTTCATTATAGTATTACAAAATTCCAAAGAGCGTTTTGTAATTTAGCTTGAACAATTTAACTGGGGACTTGTCATCAATTCTAGCACATTTTTTCCGTGTCTTCACCAAAGTGTAAACGATATATAATTTCTACTTTTTTTGGGCTTTATATTTGTTCAGATTTTATACCGAGGTTCGTATTTAATCGTATGTAAGATTAACGCATGTCCTGATTAGATTGGTCTTGTTTGTAAACAAAATTGTCCTAAGCGACAACAATCATTCCCTATTAAAAATTTAAAGAAAAAGAAAAAAAAAAAAAGAAATATGTTTGGATTTTCAAAAGAAGTTAGAAGAGGAGAATAACGCACTGGACATGTCTAAAATAACCTGTATTAGTTTGAGTCTGTAAATCATGATTAGAATGTTCTAATACGAAAAAGAAAATAAAATTCATTCATTATTCGGTTAGATTAGAAACACACAAGTAGGCGGAGGACAAATCCTTTTTCTTGTAAGGTTTCTAGCACCTCTTTCTCTCTCTCTTTCCTAGGATTTAGGGTTTCTCTCCTTCCCTCAAATCGAACTGAATTACTGTACCACTGGCCTCTCGCTCCTTCCATTCCATCTGATCACCCAATGGAACCAGCGTTACCACTTCAATGCCTTTCCACCTTGCAAAGAGGCTCTCTTTGTTCCTCTCCTCTTCTTCGCCCCACCGCCACTCGGCCCTTCTCACTCCTCTTCTCCGTGTCTCATTTTCGACTGAACCCGGTGAACAGAAGGAGATTCCTTTCCTCGCAAAGTATCTAATTTCTACCCTTGGCTTCTCCCCTGACCGAGCTCTCAGGGTCTCAACAGACAAACATGTCAATACAATCAAATCTGACAACCAGCCGGCGTCGGCTGTAAAGTTCCTTAAAGAGATTGGTTTATCAGATGATCAGATCAGGGGTGTTATCTCATTCCGTCCAGCTCTCCTGTCTTGGAATGTAGAGAAGAGCCTGAAACCGAAAGTGCATGAGTTGATGGATGCGGGTTTCTCTGGAGAATTACTGGTTCACTTGATCCGGTACAACCCGAGTGCCCTTGTATCAAAAGACACTCTCTCTCGCCTCCAGTTTTGCAGAGATTTTTCTGGGAACAACAATGAGATTCTGTTAAAGATTTTAAAGAAGCATAGTTTGCTGATTACGTGTGACATCAACAAGTTTGTCGTCCCAAAAATAAATCTATTCAAAGAATATGGAATTTCAAACCGAGATATAGTGGGAATGCTCTCAAGTGGGTACAGATGCATGAACAGATCTTCAGATTCTTACAAACAGGTTCTTATGTTTATAGAGGAGGCCGGGATACCACGGAAATCTGGTATATTTTTGTTGGTCTTTAAACTATTTGTTTTAGTAAAGATGCAATTGAAAGAAAGGTGGAGTTCTTTAAAACAACTTTTGGCTTTCAGGAAATACCCTCCTATACTTGCGACATCTGAGGATAAGGTAAAATCAAACATGGATTTTCTTATCAGAAAGGCTAAGCTGACACAAGAGAACATAGCTGCTCGGCCAATTTTACTTGGGTATAGCCTACAGAAAAGGTTGGTACCAAGGCTTCATGTGCTGAGTCTCTTGGCTACAAAAGGACAGAAAAAAAATGTTAATCCTTCTAGTGCATACAACTTAAGTGAGAAGAGATTCTTTGAGAAATATATAGAGCCATACAGGAAGGATACGCCGGAGCTTGCTGAGGCTTATTTAGCTGCTTGTAGTGGTAATATACCTGTTTGATTGTAGCTTTTTGTTAGGAGAAATTTGTAGCATTCTTTAGCTGAATTACTCATGAAGTGAGAAGAAAAGCTCGCTGCAACTTTGGTTTTTTACTTCTTTTTTCTTCATTTTTTTATGCTTCTTTTTTGGAAATGATTGCTGGCTTGCAGCAGTGCATCTAATGCCACTACTCATGAAGTGAGAAGAAAAGCTCGCTGCAACTTTAGTTTTTTACTTCTTTTTTCTTCATTTTTTTATGCTTCTTTTTTTGGAAATGATTGCTGGCTTGCAGCAGTGCATCTAATGCCACTACCAACTTAATATAATTTTGTTCTTTCCTAATGGACAAGGTCGTCAAAACTTTGTTTGTTTTTGGCATTTTGAATAACCTAACAACAAGCAATTAATCCACTATTAAAGGACTGTGAAATTAGGTTTCTTATTACAAGTCTTGAAATTCAAGATACCACCTGGGCCTGAATGGTGTCAGGACTAACAATCTATCTCATTATTCCTCCTTATTCATCAGCTGTGTTTCAGCCTTTGTTTATGCTGCTACTTTGGATTGGGGGTTGTTGAATCGTGCTTTGATGGATCCAAATCGTCTAAAATGTAATAACACATCTTATGTATTTGTTATTGCTATTAAAATCTGAATTCTCCTCTAGATTATATCAGTAGGTTGATTAGGCTTATTTTGTTTTAATCAGTCCGTCTCGACTAAAATAATCAGGTGTGGAGGTTCAACTCCAAACTAACAGCAAATATGGACTCCGGGTGTAACCAAAATACATGCATTTTATCCTTAATTTGGGGATGTGTTAATTATTTCAACATGTTAAGTGACCTCCTCTTCAGAAATAAATTACATCTGATTTTCTTTTGAAGCAAATAAAAATATAAAGTTTTCTTGTTTTTATTATTACGAAAGCTCCCTAGAAAACGAAAGTTTCTCCACTTAGTCTATAGAAAAGGAAAAGAAAATGTTATCGAGTTCTCCAATTTTAATACACAACTTGGATGCAAAAAAAGGCGTTCTAATGCATGCACATAGTTTTGTGATACCATTGTTAGGTTGGGCCTCAACCTAGTTAATACGTTCCAGTCTTAAGGCCTGTATGCACAATTATGGCCCAATTTATATTGTCTATTAGACCCAGTAAAGAATCCATTAAAACCTTTTTTGATATCTTACATTACATGAGATGAGAAACTTGAATAAACCCTTCTTCTACTACGGAAAAAGAAAAGAGTAACCAAGTAAAAAGATCCGTGCCTAAATTTGTTGGAGACAAAGGTTTAAATAGCGGCCGTAGCGGCCGCAATAGCGGCGCTATAGCGGTGCTATTTGGTACACCGCTACAACGCTACAGATTTAGCGGCCCGTCCGATAGCGCGACCTATAGCGGGAAATAGCGGGATATAGCGGTGAAATAGCGGGAAATAGAGGGTGATATAGCGGTATAATAGCGGAAATAGCGGTACAGTTTATAATTTGCTGATATAACAATAGTATTTTGGATATAACTTTCGCATACGAACTCCGATTGACGTGATTCAAAATTCTATGAAAAGTTTACAAAAGTGGCCACAATTTTTATGTTTTGAACATTTTCAAATTCTTAAAATTTAATGCTCAAATCTGCATAGAAAATAAATATAATTTTAGTTAGCATTAATTAGTTGCATGAAATTATTTTAATTTTTTATTTTAGACTAAACTAGACCTTCAAAATGCACTTGTGTGTGCAAATCCGCTATGGTCCGATAACGGCCGCTAAATACCCGCTATCCGCTATCCGCTATGATATTAGCATGTCCGCTACGAATCCGCTATCCGCTATTTAAACCTTTGGTTGGAGAACATAGAATCGATTGAAATTTGAAATGGATTCGTCGTCTGTCGACAAAGCTAGGCTCCAATCTCTTATCGAGGCAAGGAGTTTCCCTCCTTTTCCTCTTGATTTTGTTCTAATGAAAACAAATTTTAGTGAACTATTATAGTGTCGTATTTACTTTGCCTCTTTAAATCAAAAATCTTTGTCAGTTATATACTCTATTCTATTCTCTCACGTTTACTTGAGTTAACGTTTTGTTGCGCTTATAGGTTTGGTTAGGGTCTACGGATTTGAAAATTGTACTGATCTTAGGTCTCCAATCTATTCAGACCGATCTGAATACATGAAATTTTACATATTTTGAAATTTTGTATGATTTTCTATACAATTTGAATGATTCATGTAGTAGAATCTCTGAATATTATTTGGCACAAGTTTGTCTTCTTTTAATTTCATGATGGATCCGTTACCAGTGTTGCAGTTTGATTGGTATTAAAGGGCTTAGATAATAACGGGGCACTAGTGTTGGGAGATGAGCACCACCAGTGCCATTTTTTTTTTTTTTTTTTGGGGGGGTGGGGGGAGGGGGGTTTGGATGTATTTGTGATTGTATTGTGAGACATTTTACTTCTCTTTTGTGATTGTATTGTGAGATATTTTACCATTTCATGTATTCTATTGTTTTTTGCTGGGTTTCCTTTTCTAGCCTACCCTAACTTGTTTGGGGTAAAAGGCTTAGTTGTTGTTTCGTGATTTTATTATGGTGGTTTATCTGCTCATTTTCAAAAAAGAAATAAATATTGCTAGTGGAATATTCAAGGGATATATATGTTATATGCCCCAGAAAAAATGCAGGACATATTGATGGAGTTCATTGATTTATTATGTGCTTTGAGAAGGAAAACATCTATTTTGGTTCTTTTGGTTTTAATGTTCCTTAATTGTGCTTTCTTGGAATTTTTGTCAGCTGTATTGGATATATGGCCAATTAACTCCCAAAAGTACCTGAAATGAGATGTACTTTCTGTACTTTTACCTGCCAGCCTTAAATGCAAGCTTATCTATTGAGGCCTCCTCACAGAATCTCATCTCAAGTAGGTGTGTTAAAAAATTGCACCAAATTTATTTTTTGGATGCTGTTCTGTATATTTATGTCCTTTTGAAAAGTTTGGTCTAGCTTTG
This sequence comes from Rhynchospora pubera, assembly GCA_028095005.1. Classification (NCBI taxonomy): domain Eukaryota; kingdom Viridiplantae; phylum Streptophyta; class Magnoliopsida; order Poales; family Cyperaceae; genus Rhynchospora; species Rhynchospora pubera. The sequence continues at coordinate 21,461 of JAMFTS010000011.1, read as the reverse complement.
GCCTGATAATACTGGATTTGTGTCGGAATATTCATCTTTGTGGCATATTTCATGCACGCTTACACCAACATTTCAAAATTTTTTTTTTTTTTTTTGGATCAGTAAAACACCCCGTAGGGTTACCAACATTTCAAATTTAAATAAACATAAATCCTGTTTGGGCATGTGGTCTAGTAGCTCAGGTGGTAAGAGCACTTGGCTCTCTTCTAAGAGATCCAGGGTTCAAAACCGCATGCTTGCGATAGACTTGGCGAGTCAGTGTAAAAACTCATCCATATATACAAGAAATGACCAAGGTCGGGGTGTCATTTCTAGCCTACCCCAACTTGTTTGGGATAAAAGGCTTAGACTTTAGACTTTAGACTTTTATAAATCTTGTTTGGGAAGTTTAAGCCAAGATGGCTAAACTGCCTCTTAAAATTTAGGTTATTTGCCCAACCAATTATTAATGTGTAGGCTGCTGAACACAGTTACACAGTTGGTAAATATGTAGGAAGGGTGAAGTCATCCATTATGTAGGAAATCCATTACAACTCACTTCAATTTACCCTATTTATCACTATGTATGTACGTTCTGTGATTTTTTAAAAAATAGAGCATTTAAGGAAAATAAGATAAATATATATTCTTTTTGTGATTTTATAAAGTAAAATTGGATCAGTATCTGATCAGTCTTCTGGTCAAGAACTTGCAAATGGCCTGAAGAAATGGGATCACTGTGTACAACCCTTAGGACCTGTAAATATCGTGTGGAGCAATATGAACTTGTTGGAATATATGCTCTTGAACACTTTGTTTCTATTCTCTTCTAATTATTCGCAGCTGCTGCTGCTGCTACTATTGAATTAAAGATTTAGTTACTGCTGGTCTCTGAATCATTGGAGTTGTAATTATGATATAGCTATGTGTCAGATGCACACATGAAGATACTAAAAAGGGGATTTTTACCGAATCAGAAAGGGTTGGTGTTGAGGATTTAAGTAACACACTCCCCGATAGTTGTACTTTTTTTATTTACGTGCAATATAGCATGCTGAATTTGTGTAGAGTTACACATGAAAATATTCCTAATACAATCGAAGTTACTTTTCAGGAAGAGAAAATGAAGGCAATGGTTAATGAGATGGTGGCCAAAGTGACCTACGTTTGCTGGGACAAGTGTATAACTGGAAGCATAGGTAAAAGCTTCAGTAGCAGCGAAGTGACATGCCTATCTAATTGCGCCCAGCGCTTTATTGAGATTAAGAGGCTCACTGTACAGCACTTGAGCAATTCCCAGTGAACTTCTTTTGGTGAGGGATAAGGATTTTGTGATTTTTTGTATCTTTTTTTTAGAAGTTGGATTGATGTTTATTACTGTGTGGTGCGTATATTTTGATGCTTTAAGTAATGGAAAGTGGTGGGCTTCAGACCCACTTAATTCAAAAAAAAAAAAAAAAAACTATGTGATGCGTAAAATGGTTTTCTGTTCTTGCTGGTTGGTAACTTGCTGCCACCTTTTTTTTATAGTTAAATTAGTAATCTTTTTTTTTTTTTTTGTGAAAAAGTTCCGTGTCCTTAAAAATAAATGAGGCATTTAAAGGCTGGAGTCCTTGGATAGAAAATATTATTATTTTTTTTCCCTGTTTTGTGGGTTATCAGTAGGGGTGTCTAACGTTAGAAACAGCGACGAAACTATGGTGTGGTGCTTCGGTGAATAAACGGTTGAAATTTATGTAATTTTCGTGATTATTGCGAAATTCATGTAATTTTGCCCTTTTCATTGTTTTGTTAATTGTTTCGCTAAAACAGATGAAACAAAATTTTTGTTTGGTTAAATGTTTCGCTAGGGTGAAATGAAACAGTTAAATGAAAAAAAATTCCTTTCGTTTGCTGGTCTAGTTATTAGTTGTCTGTTATAAATATTTTTGCTAAACATGTGTCATTCTTGCCAATCTATTCAGAGTTCAGACCGATCTGAATACATGAAACTTTACATATTTTGAAACTTTGTATGATTTTCTATACAATTTGAATGATTCATGTAGTAGAATCTCTGAATATTGGAATTAAAGGGCTTAGATAATAACGGGGCACTAGTGTTGGGAGATGGGCATCACCAGTGCAATTTTTTTTTTTTTTTTGGGGGGGTTTTCGGATGCAATTGTGATTTTATTGTATGATATTTTGCTTCTCTTTTGAGATTGTATTGTGAGATATTTTGCCATTTCATGTATTCTATTGTTTTTTGCTGGGTTTCTTTCTAGCCTACCCCAACTTGTTTGGGGTGAAAGGCTTAATTGTTGTTGTTTTGTGATTGTATTATGGTGGTTTATCTGCTCATTTTCAAAAAAGAAAAAAATATTGCAAGTGAAATATTCAAGGGATATCTATGTTATCTGCCCCAGAAAAATGCAGGACATATTGATGGAGTTCATTGATTTATTATGTGCATTGAGAAGGAAAACATCTATTTTGGTTCTTTTGGTTTTAATGTTCTTTAATTGTGTTTTCTTGGAATTTTTGTCGACTGGATTGGATATATGGTCAATTAACTCCTAAAAGTACCTGGAAATGAGATGTACTTTCTGTGCTTTTACTTGCCAGCCTTAAATGCAAGCTTATCTATTGAGGCCTCCTCACAGAATCTCATCTCAAGTGGGTGTGTTAAAAAATTGCACCAAATTAATTTTTTGGATGCTGTTCTGTATATTTATGTCCTTATGAAAAGTTTGGTCTAGCTGTGGCCTGATAATACTGGATTTGTGTCAGAATATTTATCTTTTGTGGCGTAGTCCATGCACTCTTACACCAACATTTCAAATTTAAATAAACATAAATCCTGTTAAAATTTAGGTTATGTACTCAGCCAATTATTAATGTGTAGGCTGCTGAACACAGTTACACAGTTGGTAAATTTGTGTGGTCTAGCTGTTGCAGTTTTGCTTTACATGGGATGGGTGAAGTCATCCATTATGTAGGAAAATCCATTACAACTAACTTCCATTAACCCTATTTATCACAATGTATATTCTATGATCTTTTAAAAAAAGTAGAGCATTTAAGGAAAATAAGATAAATATATATTCTTTTTGTGATTTTATATAGTAAAATTGGATCAGATTCTGATCAGTCTTCTGGTCAAGAACTTGCAAATGGCCTGAAGAAATGGGATCACTGTGTACCCTTAGGACCTGTAAAATGTAAATATCGTGTGGAGTAATGTAAAGTTGTTGGAATATATGCTCTTGAACACTTCGTTTCTATTCTCTTCAAACTATTCGAAGCTGCTACTGCGGCTGCTACTACTAAAGTCAAAGTCAAAGTCAAGAGCCTTTTGTCCCAAATAAGTTGGGGTAGGCTAGAAATGACACCATGACCTTGGTCATTTCTTGTATATATGGCTGAGTTTTTATGCTAGCTCGCCAAGCCTATCGCAAGCATATAGGCTTGAACCATGGACCTCTTAGAAGAGAGTCCAGTGCTCTTACCACCTAGCTCGCCAATCCAAGTGCTATTACTACTACTATTGAATTAAAGATATAGTCACTGCTGGGTTCTGAATCATTGGAGTTGTAATTATGATATTGCTATGTGTCAGATGCACACATGAAGATACTTGAAGGGGATTTTACCGAATCACAAAGGGTTGGTGTTGAGGGCTTGAGGGAACACACTCACCGATAATTGTACTTTTATTTAGGAGCAATATAGCATGCTGAATTTTGTAGAGTTGCACATGAAAATATTCCTAACATAATCGAAGTTACTTTTCAGGGAGAGAAAAGGAAGGCAATGGTTAATGAGATGGTGGCCAAAGTGACCTACGTTTGCTGGGACAAGTGTATAACTGGAAGCATAGGTAATAGCTTCAGTAGCAGTGAAGTGGCATGCCTATCTAATTGCGCCAAGCGCTTTGTTGAGATTAAGATACTCACTGTACAGCACTTGAGCATTCCCCGGTGAATTGCTTTTTATGAGGGATCAGGATTTTGTGATATTCTGTACCTTTTGTTTAGAAGTTGGATTGATGTTTGTGCAGCATTACTACGTGATGGGTAAAATTGGTTTTCTGTTCATGCTGCCAGGTTTTTTATAGTTGGATTCCCCGGTGATTGCGAACATGTAGCACATCAATTAACCAAGAGAAAAGAGATTATGGATATACCTCTTCTTGAATCGTATCAAGAAGAAAAAATCCATGGCGTAGGAGTCGGTGGCGTGCTGCGCCGCTCTTCCTTCTTCTCCAAAGGTTGACCTCAAGTCCACCAAGAGAATCACCACGATCTCGAAACCGTGCTAGCGATTGGAGATCACATCTAATCCTTTCTTCCTTTTCTTTCAATTAAACTATCTTTAATGGTGGAAGAAGATTGCTCAACACATGAGCCAAGAGGATGGAAAGAAGAGAGCAACAAGAGAGAAATTCGAAATTATTCTCTCTTGGAAAATTTCAGCCAGCAAAAGAGAGAGAGAAAAAATCAGCATTGTTCCCAACCTGAACCTCCTTTATATAGCTGTCCAAAAACCTAGTTTACATAATTAATTCATGGACATATTTACCCTTCTATGGCCTGCCTTGGATACGCCTTTAATGGGCTACAACAATTGTATTTTTTAATCCATTAATTAATTACTATAATTGCTCATTTAACCATCATAAATTTGGACTTCTAATTAACTATTTAAATGAAGGCCCGAATGGCTCAATTAATTAAATTAAGTTGAACAAAATTAATTATTAACTTATTAATAATTATTTATGGATTAGATAATGCATTAATTTATTCTATATGATCACTTTGACTTAATTAATTATAACAGTTTGCAACGGTATATAATTAATTAATCAACTTATCATATATTCGCAATACTTACTGCTGCGAATAAATAAATAAGGCATCGTGTGGTTACAACTCTATTTGTGTGACCCTTTGAGGATTTATGCTATGTTGGCCATGGAATTAAATCGTTATTTAATTCCAATAATCATAAGCGGTATCTAGCAACACGTTATGACTCCCAATTCGCATAAATAATGTACCGATACAAATATTCAAATTCTACATAAGAAATAATAGTATTTCTTTGTCCGATTCTTATGTCACATGATATTATCGTATAATCCAAGATAGGAATGTGTCATTCTTGCAGATTATACGTTTCTTGATCTAGAGTTGATTGCACAAGTTGGCCAAACAATCCAACTCCATCAAGGGACCTAAACAGATATCATCACTCACTAGGTATACTAATGAGGGACATACGATTTTCTTGATGAGCAATTTTTTCCTGCACAATTCAAGAGAACATAAATAACGTCCGTATAGCAGCCTTTATCAGGAATCAGCGGTAGAAGATATTTATAGAACCTATCCTCATGTGGAAAAGTTGAACCATCTCAAACTTAGAATCAAACTCATATGAAATAAAACAATGACACATAACACAATCCATATGTTTATTTCATTGGGTCATGTCCCGTGCTATGTTCCAATAACATACACATATGCAATTAAGTTGGTAACTCTTTACCTATGATTTGTAGAACTTAATCATCACTTAACTTGCATATTAATCTTATATGATAATTAATGTTCCTTGTTAATTATCAAGATTATGGACAATTTAGATTTATTATTGTCATTCTGATGAATGATCCACAGAGATCCACAATTCAGATCCTCAACTTGAATGATATGTCAATAATAAATCATAGGAACAAATGATCAAATATCATCAATAACATAAACTAAGAAATTAAGTCATTCAATATTGACTTCTAGGACACAACTCCAACAATATCGTCTACTGATTTTTGACAGGGGCTGCTATACGGACTTTATTTATGTTCTCTTGAAATGTGTAAGGAAAAACTAGTCATCGAGACAACCATATGTCCCTCATTAGTTCACCTAGTGAGTGATGATATCTACTGGGCCCCTTGATGGAGTTGGATCGTATGCGCGCAACTAGGCGATCAACTAGATCAAGAAACGTATAATATCATGTGACATAGGAATCAAAACAATAAGATACTTTTCTTATGCAAGACTGTACTGTATTGGTACAGTATTTATTTATGCGAATTGAAAATCATAGCGCGTTGCTAGATACCGCTTATGATTATTGAAAATAAATGATGATTTATTTTTCATGGCCAACATAGCATAAATCCTCAAAGGGGTCATGCAAATAGGACTTTAACCATACGTGCATTATTTATTTATTCGTAGTAGTGAGTACTGCGAAAATATGATAAGTTGATTAATTAATTATGGGAGAATTTTGGATATGCCACCCAAAATCGTCAAAATTGTGGAATTGCCACCCAATTTTTCAAGTTTTCGATTTTGCCACCCAGAATCACGGTTTTCTTCCGATTTTGCCACTTTCTCCTCTTTTTTAATATAAATAATACATTTCAACATTATTATTAATTTTCTGACCGTTTTGCCCCCAGTCGAATTGAAGCAGAACCTCGATAAACACTGCACCTAACCAATGGACCCAATCAATTCGACTTAGCACACGATCCTCTCTTCGTCTCTTCTTTTCTCTGAGAGAGGAGAAAGATGAACCCTAGATAAACCTCTCTCCTCTCTCCTCTCTCTCGCGACTCACCTCGATTCCGCCTCGTCTCACACCTCAACACTATTCCACCTTCTCTCTCCTCAGGCGCTGAAGCCTCCGCTCAGGCCCCAGGCACTCGGCTACTCTCTTTCTGGTCAGGCGCTCAACTACTCTCTCTCACTGCTCGCGCACCAGATCCAGTCCTATTCCGCACTTCAATCTCTCATACTTCAATCCAGGTATACTGTTCCAGTCCCAAAATTTTATTCGATTTTGACTCACACCTTTGGGTTTCTCACTGGTCGAGTTTCATAATTTTGTTTCGAAAATACTTACCGTGAAATCTATTACTTACTACAAAACAAGTATCACAATTATAGTCTGTATTGGCATGATTTGCTTTATTTGGATTTGCTTTATTGATCTAAGTTGAGCATGATTGGTGATTAAGTGATTTGAATTAGGGCTAACTTGGGGATTAATTGAACATTTGGTAAAAGTACCACCCCATCATTGAACCTCTTAAGCAAGTTACTAATGTCAGAACCATGCAAGTATCACCCCAGCATTGGTCACAGTCACCGTTGTGTTACTGTTTCAGTTCAAATATTTGTGTTTTACTTGAAGCTAAAAAATGCAGATTTGTATTGTAATGGACAGAAGTACAAACTGCAGCAGCAATCAAGAATTATCTAGCATTGTTGGTGGTAGTCAGAGCCATGAGGAGCACAGGGAGTATGAAGAATATGTGGAAGCTGAAGGAGAGCTAATGTATCTTTCTGACGGGGATGATGTAATTGCTCTTCGAGATGGTATACCAGAGCCGATTGTAGAAGCAGAAATCAATTTGGAGCCAACCATAATTGTTGAGAATGACCACAGTGTTCTATATGATCCCAATAATCCGAGGATAGAGCTTAATGCCTTATTTCCAGATGTTGAGGCCTTTAGAAATTCATTGAGGCATTTTGCTATAAAATCAGATTTTGAATATACCATAAAGAAGTCAGACAAGAAAAGATTCATGGCAATATGCTCCTATAAGGGTTGTCCTTGGAGGATTCGGGCTTATAGACTTCGAGACGATAATACAACCTTCAAGGTATATGCATATATAATTCCTTAGACAATTTAACTCGACTTTATGACTGCACAGCATGTAATAATATCTAACAGAATAATATTTGAATTTGGCATGCAGATAAATGTTTTACCGAATCAACATATTTGTCCATCCGTAAGTAGGGCTAAGGGAACTATGACATCTAAATCTTGGGTTACAGAGAAAATTACTGATTTCTTAAGGCGAAATCCATCGGCTGGAGCAAAGGAAGTTCAAAGTAAATTAGTAGATGATTTTCATGTGACTTTGAGTTATAGTAAAGCTTGGAGAGGAAGAATTGCTGCTCTTGAAGGTGTCCAGGGGTCATGAGTTACAGTGGACAATGTTATATTAGACATATTTTAACTTGTTGTTTTCATTCATTCATTTATATCTGTTCAAGTAGATATGTTGTTTTCATTCATTTTGATATGTTGTTTTCATTCATTCATTTATTTATGTTGGATTTTGACGTTTGGGTTAAGCTAAAACCCGAACTATCAATGTGAGCATTTAGAGTATCAGTGCACACGATGGGTACCATTTGTAAATTGAACTTCAAGACACATAGTCTAATAATGAGATGGTACGAGTTCTGTACCAGTTGGTACTATGGTATCTTGGTATTTGACACTTAATTTCGCTAAAGCTCTAATGTGTCTAAATGTAAAATAATCAATATCAAATGTAAGAACCTTGAAAGATACAAATCCAATACATAATGAAAGATAAGAAAGACAAAACCAATAGTCAGAACAGAATTTTTTCCAAGTAGTACAGACACAAAATGAAAGATAAGAAAGACAAAACCAATAGTCTTAGTTAAAAGAGCCAATTCAAATCCAATACATAATCTAATGCTAATACCCATATCCATAATAATACACTACAACACCATATCCATAATAATACACTACAACACTATTTTAGTAGAATAATCACCACAATTAAAAGAGTGACAATAACAATGGTACTTATACAATTATACAGTCTAATCTTATCCAATGATGCAAGTAGTGCTTTACTTTGCTGCTCATCACATTCCAATTTCCTCTTGAATTCATCCATCAAATTCTCTAGTTGACCTTCCAATGTAGCAAACACCTCAGAATTGAGAGATGGAATAACAACATTTGCTTTTGTTGCATACCTTTCATAGTCATATCCCAGAGCCAAAAGTCGCACCTAGTATGCTTTTGGAATAAAACAAGAAAGAAAGAAAAATATGAATGAATCGATAGTAAATCGATTTTTGGCATTTCAGCCAAATTGTTTAGCATAGTATGCTTTAGTAAATCGATTTTTGGCATTTCAGCCAAATTGTTTGTAAAAACCAACTTACTGGCGCATGCCAGTAAAGAGATTTTTGGCATTTCAGCATAGTTCATTAACCTTAGTTTCAGCATTTCTCTTTCCTATATCATACCAAATATCAGAACAAATACAAATTGATGCACAATTAATTGGTCTAAAAAAACGCAAGAAAATGATTTTGCTCAAAGAAACGAAAGAAATGGTTTTCATCAAGTTTAATCAATAAATTTTTCATCAAAAAGGAGTTAACGCAGAAAAGTTAATTACCGGGTTTATGCATTTGTAGAAGTCTCTATTAGGGTTCAATTTGGTTCTGCTCACCAGTTTCTTCACGGTGACACCACAGTCTGGGCACGGCACGAGAGGCAAACTTTCACTTTGACTGGGCTGGGGTGCGACACTCGACGATGCCAAATGCGAGACGGATTGTCCAGAGGTGGACGACGCTGAACGACGATGCATCGTGCAGAGTGACTTCGATCTAGGGTTCACTCTCGAATCAAAGGTGGAGTGATTTCAATCTAGGGTTCACTCTCTCGAATCAAAGGTGGAGTGATTTCAATCTAGGGTTTTTTCAGTTCATGCGATAGAGAAGGAGATGAGCTCGAACGAATATGATTCGACTGGTTGGGTTAGATCGGATTAGGTTGAATAGAATCAACAGGGTAGATTGGTCATAAATTTTAATTTTTCATTTTTTCACTGTTAAAAACATTAAAGAAAAAAAAGTGGTAAAAATGAAATGAGTATTTGTTTTTGGGTGGCAAAATCGTAAACATGAACTATTGGGTGGCAATTCCACAATTTCGATGATTTTGGGTGGCATATCCAAAATTCTCCCATTAATTATATACCGTTGCAAACCGTTATAATTAATTAATTCAAGAGAATCATATAGAAATAATATAATGAATATGCTAATTCTAAATTAATTATTAATATGTTAATAATTAAATTCCTTCAGCACATATTAATTATATTGAGCTTATCGGACTTTTATTTAAACAATTAATTAAAAGTCCAATTTGAGATTAATTAATGAAGTGGATTAATGAGCTAATATAATATGTTGCGTAACCCGTAATTACCCATTAATTTTCGGCCATAGAGGGGTAAATATGTCCAAACAAAATTGGAAGAGAGATAGACTTCATATATATCAACGTCGTTTATGGAAACACGGTGGCTTGACCTAATTCTCTCTCTCCCCCTCTCTATAGCCGACGGCTCAAGCAAGAGCAGAAAAATTTTGGTTCTCCTCTTGCTTGTGCCTCCCTCCATTTCTCTAGCTCATGTGTTGAGCGCTTCTCGGACAAGCTAGCACTTGTCTTGAGACTTTGGTTAATCTTCTAGGTGGACTCGAGGCAACCGGAGGCAGTCGCGAGGGTGACGAGCACGCCACCGACTCCAAGAGATTGGATTCGAGCTTTTCAAATACGATTTCGGAAGAGGTAACCTCCTACGCTTCTCCTTTTGCGATGTTTTTTTTTATTGCTTGACAGAAGCTGTCAAGAAAATCCTTTGACGATGTTAATCACTTGAATAACTAAATTTGTTTTCGTGCATATTAATTACTTGTTCAATGTTAATAAAAATTAAAATTACACAAGGAATTGATTTACTAATAGCTATTACATGTATATTGGCTAGAACATAGAATTTTTAAGAGGAGACTACCAAGTAACATTGCTCAACTCTCAGAGGAAGAGAACTTTGGATAAAGACATTGAAGAATCATAACATCTAAAGTGACCATTGGAGCACACCTTTCAAGGCTCAAAATGTACAAGCACATGCCATGTCTGGATAAACTTTTGCTAACAGACAAATGGTAATGTGCAGCCAATAAGCTGTCATAAATATTCGAGATACACTTGGCATCTATGATAATTTTCTGCATATTTTCAAGGAATAAATTTTTTTTATGCAAAGTGAGGTTTGTTGGAAATGTAAACTTAATTATGTCATGCATGGTCAAGTGTCAACATATTTATGTGTTTACAGTTTCAACAGAAAATGTTTACGAAGTTGGAGTATTAATTGTCTAGAAAACTATGCAACTTAATTAGGTAGTTGAGTATTTAATAAGGAAGACTGGTTTGACTATATAAATCATGTAAGTTTCATTTGTAATTCAGAACTCAGAACTTAAAAAAATATATATATATGTTTGTAAGAGTGAAATATCAATAGTTATATGAAATAATTCAGTTTCTAAGTTTCTCAATATATCTCCACAAATATTCACTTAGCCTCGTATTAAAGAAGACGATCTATCAAGGTTACGATGTGGATCCGGTAGATGAATTGCTTTACCAGTGAACAAATTCAAGAGCGAATTGTAATTACCATCTGTATTCTTTTCCATTGAAGCATGGGACCAGCCAGTCTGGTTAGAGGGACTTGAGAGAGAGAATAAAGATAATAGCAACGGTTATCGGGTCTAATTAAACTCTAAAGTAAAGAAAAAGCCAAGGTAGTAATGGTGCTGGCATAAGAATTGATGATGTGCCAGAACGCCAACAGGGACTCACAGATCGAAATCAGATGAGATCACCCTCATTTAGATTTTCGCAATTATGTAGAACAATACACAAGCAAGATCTGCATGTGGTCTAGTAGCTCAGGTGATAAAAGTACTTGGCTTTTTTCTAAGAGGCCAGGGTTCAAACCCGCATGCTTGCGATAGGCTTGGCGAGCCAGCGTAAGCCATATATACAAGAAATGACGAGGGTAGGGGTGTCTTCTAAGAGCTGGTAAGAGCACTTGGCTCTCTTCTAAGAGGTCCAGAGTTTAACCCCGCATATTTGCAATAGACTTGGCAAGCCAGCTTAAAAATCCAGCCATATATACAAGAGATGACGAGGGTCGGGGTGTCAATTCTAGCCTACCCCAACTTGTTTGGGACAAAAGGCTCAGAAAATACACAAGCAAGACCTGACAAAACAACCATCAAATGTGTCCGGGATTAAACTCTTTATATTGTCTAGAATATGATTCATATGTTATTTATTCAAAAAGATTGGATTGTACATGGTAATTACGCTTATAAAGTGCAAATAATGCAATTCTGAGCATCATTTAAGCATTTCAATTATTTTTTGGATTCATCCTATATCATTTCATCACAATAATTTATATTTAAACTTATTATGCTGTCTAGAATATGATTCATATATTATTTATTCAAAAATGTTGGATTAAACATGGTAATTACGCATATAAAGTGCAAATAAAGCAATTATGAAAATCATTTGAGCATTTCAATCATTTATGGATTCATTGTAAGTCATTTTATCACGATAATCTAGATCTAAACTCTTTATACTATCTAAAATGTGATTCATGTATTATTTATTAAAAAATAATGGATTATAAATGGTGATTACGCAGACTTTTAATACACAAGCAAGACCTGACAAAACAACCATCAAATGTGTTCGGGATTAAACTCTTTATATTGTCTAGAATATGATTCATATGTTATTTATTCAAAAAGATTGGATTATACATGGTAATTACGCTTATAAAGTGCAAATAATACAATTCTGAGCATCATTTAAGCATTTTAATTGTTTTTTGAATTCATTCTATGTCATTTCATCACGATAATTTACATTTAAACTCATTATGCTGTCTAGAATATGATTCATATATTATTTATTCAAAAATATTGGATTAAACATGGTAATTACGCATATAAAGTGCAAATAATGCAATTATGAGAATCATTTGAGCATTTCAATCATTTATGGATTCATTGTAAGTCATTTCATCACAATAATCTAGATCTAAATGGTGATTACGCATAGAAAGTGATTTCATCACAATAATCTAGATCTAGAATGTGTTTCATGTATTATTTTTTCAAAAATAATGGATTATAAATGGTGATTACGCATAGAAAGTGCAAATAATGCAATTCTGAGCATCATTTGACCATTTCAATTGTTTCTTGATTCATTTCAAGTCATTTCATCACAATAATCTACATTTAAACTCTTTATACAGTCTAGAATATGATTCCTATGTCATTTATTAAGTAAAATTAGATCATACATGGTAATTACGCTTATAAAGTGCAAATAATGTAATTTTGAGTATAATTTGAATATTTCAATCGTTTTTGGATTCATTCTAAGTTATTTCATCGCAATAATCTGCATATAAACTCTTTATACTGCTTAGAATATGATTCATATATTATTTATTCAAAAATATTGGATTATACATGGTAATTACGAGTATAAAGTGCAATTAATGCAATTCTGAGCATCATTTCAGAATTTCAATGGATTCTGGATCCATTCTAAATCATTTCTTCACAATAATTTACATTTAAACTCTTTATACTATCCAGAATGAATCATACTTATTTCTTCAATAAGATTCGTTTATAATAAATTTATGCCTAGGGATAGGAAATTCCTCCTATTCCCATATGATCCAAACAGCCCCATATATTATTTCTTCAATAAGATTCGTTTATACATGGTAATTACGCATATAAAGTACAAATAATGCAATTCTGAGCGTCAATTGAGCATTACAATTGTTTCTTGATTCATTCTAAGTCATTTCATCACAATAATCTACATTTAAAGTCTTTATACTGTCTAGAATATGATTCATGTGTTATTTATTCTAAAATATTGAATTATGCATCGTAATTACGCATATAAAGTGCAAATAATGCAATTATGAGCATCATTTGAGCATTTCAATCGTTTTTGGTTTCATTCTAAGTCATTTCATCGCAATAATCGACGTTCAAACTCTTTATACTCTCTAGAATATGATTCATATATAATTTATTTTAAAAGATTGGATTTTATACATGGTTTTACGTATATAAAATGCAAATAAAACAATTCTGAGCATCATTTGAGCCATTCAATCTATTCTGGATTCATTTTAAGTCATTTCATCACAATAATCTTTATTTAAACTCTTTATACTGTCTAGAATATGATTCATTTTTCATTTATTCAAAAAGATTGGATTATACATGTTAATTACGCATATAAAGTGAAAATAAGGCAATTATGAGCATGATTTGAACATTTCAATCGTTTCAGGATTCATTCTAAGTCTTTTCATCAAAATAATCTACATTTCAATCTTAATACTATCTAGAATATAAGTCATGTGTTATTTTTTCAAAAAGATTGGATTATACATGGTAATTACGCTTATAAAATACAAATAATGCAATTCTGAGTTTCATTTGAGCATTTCAATCGTTTCTGGATTCATTCTATGTCATTTCATCACAATAATCTACATTTAAACTCTTTGTACTGTCAAGAATATGATTCATACGTTATTTATTCACAAAATTGGATTATACATGGTAATTACGCATATAAATTGGAAATAATGAGAGAATCAGCTTTTGGTCTAGTGACAAAGAGCAATGCATCTTGAGTGAAAGGTCACAGGTTCGAAACCCGGCGGGAGGGTCTTCATTGACATTTAAATTTAAATTAAGAATAAGTTGGGAAGCATGACCCCCAATTTATCTTTAAAAAAGTGGAAATAATGCAATTCTGAGCATTATTTGATCATTTAAATCGTTTCAGTACTCATTCTAAGTCATTTCATCTAAATAATACATTTTTAAACTCTTTATACTGTCTAAAATATAATTCATGGGTTATTTATTCAAAAATATTGGATTATACATTGTAATTACGCATATAAAGTGCAAATGATGCAATTCTGCGCATCCCTTGAGTATTTCAATCGTTTCAACAGTCATTCTAAGTGATTTCAACACAATAATCTACATTTAAACTCCTTATACTTTCAATAATACGATTCATGTATTATTTATTCAGAAAGAATTGATTACACATTGTGATTACACATTGTAATTACACATATAAAGTGGAAATAATATAATTCTGAGCATCATTTGAGCATTTCAATTGTTTCTTGAATCATTCTAAGTCATTTCACAAAAATAATCAACATCTAAACAAATTATACTGCCAAGAAAAAGATTTATGTTTTATTTATTCAAAGAGACATGATTATACGTGTTAATTACGCAAATAAATTGTATTGCAATTCTGAGTATCATTTGAGTATTTCAATCATTTTTGGATTAATTCTAAGGCATTTGATCACTATAATCTACATTTAAACTCTTTATATTGTCTAGAATATGATTCATTTATTATTTATTCATAAAGATTGGATTATAAATGGTAATTACGCATATAAAGTGCAAATAATGCAATTCATAGCATCATTTGAGCATTTCAATGGTTTCTGGATTCATTCCAAACCATTTCATCACAGTAATATACATTTAAACTCTTTATACTGTTTAGAACATGTTACATATGTTATTTGTTCAAAAAGATTGGATTATACATTGTAATTACGCATATATAATGCAAATAATGCAATTCTGAGCAACATTGGAGCATTTCAATCATTTCTGGATTCATTCTAATTAATTTCATCAGAATAATCTACACTCAAACTCTTAAAATTGTCCAGAATATGATTCATATGTTATTTATTTAAAAAGATTGGATTATACATGCTAATTACGCATATAAATTGCAAAGAATGCAATTCTGAGCTTCATTTGAGCATTTCAATCGTTCTGAATTCATTTTTAAGTCATTTCATCACAATAATCAACATTTAAACAAATTATACTGCCAAGAAAAAAATTCATGTTTTATTTATTCAAAATGATATGATTATACATGTTAAATACGCATATAAATTGCAAGTATTGCAATTCTGAGCATCATTTGAGTATTTCAATCGTTTCTGGATTCATTTTATGTAATTTCATCACAATAAT
The DNA here is from genome assembly GCA_028095005.1 of Rhynchospora pubera. Taxonomy (NCBI): domain Eukaryota; kingdom Viridiplantae; phylum Streptophyta; class Magnoliopsida; order Poales; family Cyperaceae; genus Rhynchospora; species Rhynchospora pubera. Next base: position 5,667 of record JAMFTS010000011.1, on the reverse strand, counting down.
CTATCTATATTTAAAGTCTTTATATTGTCTAGAACATGATTCATTTGTTATTTATTCTTAATGATTGGATTATACATGGTAATTACGCATATAAAGTGCAAATAATGCAATTCTTAGCATCACTTGAGCATTTCAATCATTTCTAGATTCATTCTAAGTCATTTCATCACAATAATCTACATTTATACTCTTTATACTGACTAGTTCAAAAAGATTGGATTATACAAGTTAATTACTCATATAAAATACAAATAATTCACATCTGAGCATCATTTGAACATTTCTATCGTTTCTGGATTCATTCTTAGTCATTTCATCACAATAATCTAATTTAAACTCGTTATGATGTCTACAATTTGATTCATATTTTATGTATTTTAAAAAATTGGATTATACATGGTAATTAGGCATATAAAGTGCAAATAATTCAATTATGAGCATCATTTGAGTATTTTAATTGTTTCTGGATTCATTTTATGTCATTTCATAACAATAATCTACATTTAAAATCTATATATAGTCTAGAATATTATTTATATTCTAAGTGTTATCTCCACAATAATCTGCAATCAAACTCTTTATACTGCCAAAAATATTATTCATATGTTATTATTCAAAAAGATTAGATTATCCATAGTTATTACGCATATAAAGTGCAAATAATGCAATTCTTAGTATTATTTGAGCATTTCAATCGTTTTTGTATTCATTCTAAGTCATTTCATCACTATAATCAACATTTAAACTCTTTATATTGTCTAGAACATGGTTCATTATTTGCAGTATAATGAGTCATTTCATAATGATTGGATTATACATGGTAATTAGGCACATAAAGTGCAAATAATGCAATTCTTAGCATCATTTGAGCATTTAAATCGTTTCTGGATTCATTCCAAACCATTTCATCACAGCAATATACATTTAAACTCATTATACTGTCTAGAATATTATTCATATGTTATTTGTTCAATAAAATTGAATTATACATCGTAATTACGCATATATAGTGCAAATAATGCAATTCTGAGCATCATTTGAGCATTTCAATCGTTTCTGGATTCATTCTATGTCATTTTATCACAACAATCTAAATTTAAACTGTTTATCCTTTCAAGAATACAATTCATGTAATATTTTATTCAAAAATATTGAATTATACATGGGAATTACGCATATAAATTTCAAATAAAGTAATTCTGAGATTCATTTGAGCATTTCAATAGTTTTTATATTCATTCTAATTTATTTCATCACAATAATCTACATTTAGGATTTGTTTGGCACCAGTTTGAATAAGGGGTTGAATAAGCTTTTCTCTCTCCTCTCTCCTCTCTCCTCTTATTCACTTTTATTCCAACAATATGGTGGAATTAGAATATCTCTCCTCTTATTCACTTTTATTCCAACAATATGGTGGAATTAGAATAAGGAGTTGAATAAGTCCTTATTCACAATAAGGCTTATTCAAAACGCGTTTAGTTTCATCCCGAATAAGCCTTATTCAGAATAAGATTTATTCAACCCATAACAAACACACCCTTAAATTCTTTATACTGTCTAGAATAAGATTCTTACCTTATTTATTGAAAAGAAAAATTGGACTATACATTGTAATTACTCGTATAAATTACAAATAATGCAATTCTGATCTTCATTTGAGCATTTTCAATCGTTTCTGGATTCATTTTAAGTCATTTGATCACAAGAATCTGCAATTAAACTCTTTATACTTTCCAGAATATAATTCATATGTTATTTCTTCAAAAAGATTGGATTATACTTGGTAATTACGTATATAAATTGAAAATAATGCAATTTCGAGCATCATTTGAGAGTTTCAATAGTTTCTAGCATGATTCTAAGTGATTTCATCGCAATAATCTTCATTTAAACTTTTATACTATGATATGATGCATATGTAATTTATTCATAAAATTGGATTATACATGGTAATTACGCATAGAAAGTGTAAATAGTGCAATTCTGAGCTTCATTTGCGCATTTCAATCGTATATGGATTTATTTTAAGTTATTTCAACACAATAATCTACATTTAAACTCTTTATACTGTCAAGAATATTATTTATATGTTATTTATTCGAAAAGATTGGATTATCCATGGTAATTATGCATATAAAATACAAATAATGCAATTCTTAGCATCATTTGAGCATTTCAATCGTTTCTGGATTTATTCTAATTCATTTCATCAGAATAATCTGAAATCAAACTCTTTATACTATCCAAAATATGATTCATATGTTATCTATTCAAAAAGATTGGATTATACATTGTAATTACGCATATAAAGTGCAAATAATGCAATTTTGTGCATCATTTAAGCATTTCATTCATTTTTGGATTTATTCTAAATCATTTCATCACAATAATCCGCAATCAAACTCTTTATAATGTCAAAATTATTATTCATATGTTATTTATTAAAAAAGATTGGATTATACATAGTTATTACGCGTATAAAGTGCAAATTATGCAATTCTTAGCATCATTTGAGCATTTCAATCGTTTTTTGGATAAATTCTAATTCATTTTCATCAGAATAATTTACAATCAAACTCTTTATACTGTCCATAATATGATTAATATGTTATTTATACCAAAATATTAGATTATACAAGGTAATTATGCATATAAAGTGCAAATAATGCAATTTTGTGCATTATTTGAGCATTATTTGATCATTTTAAGTCATTTCATCACAATAATCAACATGTAAACAAATTATACTGCCAAGAAAAAGATTCATGTTTTATTTATTGAAAGAGACATGATTATACGTGTTAATTACACATATAAATTGAAAGTATTGCAATTCTGAGTATCATTTGAGTATTTCAATCATTTTTGGATTAATTTTAAGTCATTTCATCACTATAATCTATATGTAAACTCTTTATATTGTCTAGAATATGATTCATTTATTATTTATTCATAAAGATTGGATTATACATGGTAATTATGCATATAAAGTGCAAATAATGCAATTCTTAGCATCATTTGAGCATTTCAATGGTTTCTGGATTCATTCCAAACCATTTCATCACAATACATTTAAACTCTTTATACTGTTTACAATATGTTTCATATGTTATTTGTTCAAAAAGATTGGATTATACATTGTAATTACGCATATATAGTGCAAATAATGCCATTCTGAGCAACATTGGAGCATTTCAATCGTTTCTGGATTCATTCTAATGGATTTCATCAGAATAATCTACAATCAAACTCTTTAAATTGTCCAGAATATAATTTATATGTTATTTATTTAAAAATATTGGATTACACATGCTAATTACGTATATAAATTGCAAATAATGCAATTCTGAGCTTCATTTGAGCATTTCAATCGTTTCTGAATTCATTTTAAGTCATTTCATCACAATAATCTACATTTAAACAATTTATACTGCCAAGAAAAAGATTCATGTTTTATTTATTCAAAAAGATATGATTATACATGTTAATTACGCATTTAAATTGCAAGTATTGCAATTCTAAGCATCATTTGAGTATTTCAATCGTTTCTGGATTCATTCTATGTCATTTTATCACAATAATCTACATTTAAACTCTTTATATTGTCTAGAACATCATTCATTTGTTATTTATTCTTAAAGATTGGATTGTACATGGTAATTACGCATATAAAGTGCAAATAATGTAATTTTCAGTATCATTTGAGCATTTCAATCATTTCTGGATTCATTCCAAACCATTTCATCACAGTAATGTATATTTAAATTCTTTATACTGTCTAGAATATGATTCATATATTATTTTTTCAAAAAGATTGGATTATACATGGTAATGACACATATATAGTTCAAATGATGCAATTCTGAGTATCATTTGAGCATTTCAATCATTATAGATTCATTCTAATTCATTTCATCAGAATAATCTACAATCAAGCTTTTGTACTGTCCAGAATATGATTGATATGTTATTTATTTAAAAAGATTGGATTATACATGCTAATTACACATATAAAGTGCAATCGTTTCTGAATTCATTTGAGCATTTCAATCGTTTCTGAATTCATCAAAATAATCTACATTTAAACTCTTTGTACTGTCTAGAATATGATTAATGTGTTATATTTAAAAAAAGATTGTATTATACATGGTAATTACACTTATAAATTTCAAATAATGCAATTCTGATCATCATTTGAGCATTTCAATCGTTTCTGAATTCATTCTTAGTCATTTCATCATAATAATCTATAATTAAACTCTTTATACTGTCAAGAATATTATTCATATGTTATTTGTTTAAATAGATTGCATTATACATGGTAATTAACTATAAAAAATGGAAATAATGCAATTCTGAGCATCATTTGAGAATATCAATAATTTCTAGGGTCATTCTAATTGATTTCATCACAATTATCTATATTTAAATTTTTTATACTGTCAAGAATATGATTCATATGTTTTTTATTCAAAAATATTGGATTATACTTGGTAATTACGCATATAAAGTGCAAATAATGCAATTCTGTGCATCATTTGCTCATTTCGATTGTTTCTGGATTCATTTTAAGTCATTTCATCACAATAATCTAAATTTAAACTTTTTATACTGTCCAGAATATGATTCTTGTAATATTTATTTTTCAAAAAGATTGGATTATACATGGTAATTACGCATATAAAATGCGAATAATGCAATTCTGAGCTTCATTGAGTATTTCAATCGTTTTCTCTGTCTTTTCATCACCGTAATCTACATTTAAACTCGTTATACTTTCTTAGAATTTGATTTATAGTTTATTTATTAAAAAAAAATAGGATTATGCATGGAAATTATGCATTGAAAGTGCAAATAATGCAATTCTGAGCTTCATTTGAGCATTTCAATCGTTTCTGGATTAATTTTAATTCATTTCGTCATATAATCTATATTTAAACTCTTTATACTGTCTAGAATATGATTCATGTGTTATTTATTAAAAAGTATTGGATTATACATGGTAATTATGCATATAAAGCGCAAATAATGCAATTCTGAGCATCGTTTGTGCATTTTAATCTTTTATGTATTCATTCTAAGTTATTTTATCATAATAATCTACATTTAAACTCTTTATACTGTGTAGAATATGATTCATACCTTATTTATGGAAAAAAGATTGGACTATACATTTATAATTACGCATATAAAATGAAAACAATGCAATTTTGAGTTTTATTTGAGCATTTCAATCGTTTCTGGTTTCATTATAAGTCATTTCAACATAATAATCTATATTTAAACTCTTTATACTGTTTAGAATATGATTCATGTGTTATTTATTCAAAAAGAATGGATTATACATGGCAATTACGCATATAAATTGTAAATAATGCAATTCTGAGCATCATTTGAGCATTTTAATATTTTTTTTATTCATTTTAAGTTCTTTTACCACAATAATCTACATTTAAACTCTTTATACTGTGTAGATATGATTCATGTGTTATTTATTAAAAAGTATTGGATTATACATGGTAATTATGCATATAAAGCGCAAATAATGCAATTCTGAGCATCGTTTGTGCATTTTAATCTTTTATGTATTCATTCTAAGTTATTTTATCATAATAATCTACATTTAAACTCTTTATACTGTGTAGAATATGATTCATACCTTAT